>OU612079.1:23372854-23714924 GCA_914767735.1 Anoplius nigerrimus | reverse complement strand
TAAAGTACACACAGTAGTGCAAAACACATGCAAATGGCATGAAAACATCGAAAATCAAGGAGTACAAGGCACAAAGTACACGCAAAAATGCAAAAACCACACCCAAGCATCGAATTTCGAAAAATATAGACCGCAAACTACACGCAGGAATGAGAAAAGCATGTAAAACCATCGATATTCGAAGAATGCGAGCCATCAGACACACGTAAGACCGAAGAAAGCATGTGAAACCAGCGATATTCGAAGAATGCGAGCCATCAGACACACGTAAGACCGAAGAAAGCATGTGAAACCAGCGATATTCGAAGAATGCGAGCCATCAGACACACGTAAGACCGAAGAAAGCATACGAAACCAGCGATATTCAAAGAATGCGAGCCATCAGACACACGTAAGACCGAAGAAAGCATGTGAAACCAGCGATATTCGAAGAATGCGAGCCGTCAGATACACGTAAGACCGAAGAAAGCATGTGAAACCAGCGATATTCGAAGAATGCGAGTCATCCGATACACGTAAAGCCGAAGAAAGTATGCGAAACAATCGATATTCAAGAAACATAAATCATAAGACACACATAGGAATGACAAACCAGGCAAAGATATCAAAAACCACGAAACACAAGTCATAGAATACACCTAACATCGAAGAAAGTGCATAAACACTTCAAAAGCAAAGAAATATAGGTCGCACGCACCCGAAATAGTCGACAAAATGTATAAATCCATCGAAAGTGATGAAATATAGGTCATACAGTACCCGGAATAACAGACGAAATGCATAAAACCATCAAAAACGAAAGAATACAGGTCATACAGTACCCGGAATAACAAACGAAATGCATAAAACCGTCGAAAATGAAGGAATATGGATCATACAGCAACCGGAATAGCAAGCGAAATGCATAAACTCACCGAAAGTAGAAAAATACAGGTCATACAGTAGCCGAAATTGCAAGCAGAACGTATAAAACAGTCGAAAACGTAAGAATGTAGGCCACACAGTAACCGAAATCGTCGACACAATGTATAAAACCATCGAAAGAAACAAAATATATGTCATACAACAACCGAAATAGTTGGCAAAATGCGTAAACTCATCCAAATGATCGAAATGTAGGTCATACAGTAACCAGAATAACAGACAGAATGCATAAACTCGTCCACAGTAACGAAATGTAGGACATACAGCAACCGAAATAGTTGGCAAAATGCATAAACTCATTCAAATCAACAAAATATAGATCTTACAGCAACCGAAATAGTTAACAAAATGCATAAACTCATCCAAAGTAACAAAATATAGGTCACACAGTACCCAGAATAGTTATCGAAATGCACAAACTCATCCAAAGTAACGAAACGTAGGTCACACAGTAACCAGAAACACACACAGAATCCATAAACTCATCAAAAGTAACGAAATATAGATCACACAGTACCCAGAATAGTCATCGAAATGCATAAACTCATCGAAAGTAACGAAATGTGCGTCAACCAGTAACCAGAATAGCAGACAGAATGCATAAACTCATCAAAAGCGAAGAAATATAGATCATACAGTAGCCAAAACAGTAAACAAAATGCATAAAACCGTCAAAAATGAAGAAACATGGATCATACAGTACCCACGTTAGTCATCGAAATGCATAAACTCATCCAAAGTATCGAAATGTAGGTCACACAGTAACCGAAATAATTAGCAAAATGCATAAACTCATCCAAAGTAACAAAATATAGAACATACAGCAACCGAAATAGTAGACAAAGCGTATAAACATCAAAAGTAAAAAAGTACAAATCGTACACCAGACAGAATAACAAACAGAATGCGTAAGACCACCAAAAACCAAGCTATATGAGTCGTTAGAGTGAAGAAAGTAAACAAAACCATCGATTTTCAACAAATACCAACGATAAACTACACGTAGAAACAAGTAAAGTATGCAAAAGCATCAATTTTCCAAGTATATTAGTGATAAAGTACACACAAGAGTTCAAAAAATATGCAAAAACATCGATGTCCAATCAATATTAATCATAAAGTACACGGAAGAGTGAGAAAAGTATGTAAAAGCATCAATTTCCCAGAAATATCATCGATAAAGTAGACGCAGGAATGAAAAAAGTATGGAAAAGTAACCATTCTCAAGGAATACCAACGATACAGTACACGCAGGACCAAAGAAAGTGCGAAAAAGTACCGATTATCGAAGAATATTAACGATAAAGTACACCCAAGACTAAACAAAGTATGTAGAAGCACCAGTATTCGAAGAATATATGGCACAAAGTACACATAGGAATCAACAAGATGCATAAAAACATCAAAAATCAAAAGATACAAACCACAAAACACACTCAAAATCAGCAAAATGCATAAAAACACCGAAAGTCAAAAGATACAAGACACAAATGTGGTGTGCAATGGATTTCGCACACGCGTTTATTTGTTTGTTTGTTTATTTGTAATCGCGCGAAATGCGCCAGAGCACAGCCTCCTCTGTTCAGAGGTCGAGTCGACAGTTGATCTGCGATGGACAGCACGTAAAGACTCATACTGTGTGCGAGTCAACCTGCTGTAAGCAGTGCATGCAGACTCAGAATGTATGCGAGTCGACCTGCTGTAAGCAGTGCATGCAGACTCAGAATGTATGCGAGTCGACCTGCTGTAAGCAGTGCATGCAGACTCAGAATGTATGCGAGTCAACCTGCTGTAAGCAGTGCATGCGAACTCAGAACGTATGCGAGTCGACCTGCTGTAAGCAATGCGTGCGAACTCAGGCTGTGTACGAGTCAAAACCCACAGAGACTCAGGCTGTGTACGAGCCAAAACCCACAGAGGCTCAGACTGTGTACGAACCAAATGTAAATTGTAAGCCTTAGACAAAGGGAATTGTAACTTGTAGTTTATTTCCTTAATATATATAGTTTACTTAAGGAGATCTTTTATCTCGTTTCGCAAGCCCAAAGATGTTGCCTTAAAGAACCCACTCCTACACAAAGTACACGTAAAAGTGAACAAAATGCATAGTAGCATCGAAATTCAAAGAATGCAAATCATAAAGTACACCCAAAACTGAAAAAAGTATGCGGATGTATCGATATTCAAAGAACATAAACCACAAGGTACACACAATAAGGAAGGAGACGTATGAAACCATCAAAATTCAAAGAGTACAAGTCATAAAGAACACATACTAATAAGAACGATATATGAGAGCACCAAAATTCAAAGAATACAAATCATAAAATATCACCCATCGAAAACGTGTCCAAATGTATCAAACACCCAAGCATATTACCCGAAATGCAACTACAAACACGTCAAAAGTAATCACCAAACTAACATAAATACTTCCAATCGCACAAAAACCGATAAACAAAATACATACCTTTAAAAGAGACAGTTAAAGTAATACACAGCAACCCCAAACATTGAAAAACCCGAGTATAAAAGACATACAACAAACTCCTATACTCCCATTTAACTCACCATAGCTCCAAAACAAACATATTCCGCTTAAAAACAATTTACAGTTGATTCATAAACATCAAACCATCAAAACACTAAAACAAATCGCAACACAATAAAATGCATTAAATCGATACAAATAGAACGCAAGAATTCACAACGCTACTTCAAATAATAAACCACACCATCGAAAATGCAAATTTATCAACTATTCATATGCCTTATACACCGAAACATCGAAATTGCATGAAAACACCTTAAAATTTTAACCACACAAAAAATTCAAACTTTGAAACGTGGAAACATTTTTAAATACTGCCCAATAACCTCCCATCTAATCAGAAATAATTTATTTCACTCCTTACAAAAGTTCAATAAATTACCGATACATCGAATCATCGAAATATTGACGAAACGATCACTTTCTTCACAATACATTAAATTGAAATCACATTACTCCTAAAAATCTTCAAATAGTCCAAAACAATTAACCATATAGTCAAAAGTCATTAATTCATTAATTAAACCATAACATACATACCGAAACTTCGAAATATACGAAGCAAAGCAACACTTTTTACTCCTACAAAAAATTCAAAGTTTGAAACATGCAAATATCTTTTAATAATACCCAACGAACACCCATGTAGTCAGAAATAATTTATTTCACTCCTTACAAAAGTTCAATAAATTACCGATACATCGAAACATC
This sequence comes from Anoplius nigerrimus, assembly GCA_914767735.1. Classification (NCBI taxonomy): domain Eukaryota; kingdom Metazoa; phylum Arthropoda; class Insecta; order Hymenoptera; family Pompilidae; genus Anoplius; species Anoplius nigerrimus. The sequence goes on along the minus strand of OU612079.1, from coordinate 23,710,738 downwards.
AAAATATTGACGGAATCATCGCTTTCTTCAATATACATTAAATCGCAATGAAATCGATCTTAGAATTCTTAATTAGCATCCAAGCAATTAACCATGTAGTCAAAAATCAAAAATTCATTAATTAAAACATACCACATATACCGAAACATCGAAATATTACGAAAGAAATAACACTTTTTCCCTGTAGAGAAAAATCAAAATTTAAAGCATGGAAAAATCTTTAAATAGTACCCAACGAACACCCATGTACTCAGAAATAATTTATTTCATCCCATCTAAAAGTGTAACAAACCGCCAATACATCGAAACATCGAAGTATTGACGGAATAACAAACTTCTTCAACTTACATTAAATCACGATGATATTGATCTTAAAATTCTTAGTTTGCATCAAAACAATTAACCATGTAGTCAAAAATCAAAAATTCATTAATTAAAACATACCGCATATACCGAAACATCGAAATATTACGAAAGAAATAACACTTTTTCCCTGTAGAGAAAAATCAAAATTTAAAGCATGGAAAAATCTTTAAATAGTACCCAACGAACACCCATGTACTCAGAAATAATTTATTTCATTCCATCTAAAAGTGTAACAAACCGCCAATACATCGAAACATCGAAGTATTGACGGAATAACAAACTTCTTCAACTTACATTAAATCACGATGATATTGATCTTAAAATTCTTAGTTTGCATCAAAACAATTAACCATGTAGTCAAAAATCAAAAATTCATTAATTAAAACATACCGCATATACCGAAACATCGAAATATTACGAAAGAAATCACACTTTTTCCCTGTACAGAAAAATCAAAATTTAAAGCATGGAAAAATCTTTAAATAGTACCCAACGAACACCCATATACTCAGAAATAATTTATTTCATTCCATCTAAAAGTGTAACAAACCGCCAATACATCGAAACATCGAAGTATTGACGGAATAACAAACTTCTTCAACTTACATTAAATCACGATGATATTGACCTTAAAATTCTTAGTTTGCATCAAAACAATTAACCATGTAGTCAAAAATCAAAAATTCATTAATTAAAACATACCGCATATACCGAAACATCGAAATATTACGAAAGAAATAACACTTTTTCCCTGTACAGAAAAATCAAAATTTAAAGCATGGAAAAATCTTCAAATAGTACCCAACGAACACCCATGTACTCAGAAATAATTTATTTCATTCCATCTAAAAGTGTAACAAACCGCCAATACATCGAAACATCGAAGTATTGACGGAATAACAAACTTCTTCAACTTACATTAAATCACGATGATATTGATCTTAAAATTCTTAGTTTGCATCAAAACAATTAACCATGTAGTCAAAAATCAAAAATTCATTAATTAAAACATACCGCATGTACCGAAACATCGAAATATTACGAAAGAAATAACACTTTTTCCCTGTACAGAAAAATCAAAATTCAAAGCATGGAAAAATCTTTAAATAGTACCCAACGAACACCCATGTACTCAGAAATAATTTATTTCATTCCATCTAAAAGTGTAACAAACCACCAATACATCGAAACATCGAAGTATTGACGGAATAACAAACTTCTTCAACTTACATTAAATCACGATGATATTGATCTTAAAATTCTTAGTTTGCATCAAAACAATTAACCATGTAGTCAAAAATCAAAAATTCATTAATTAAAACATACCGCATGTACCGAAACATCGAAATATTACGAAAGAAATAACACTTTTTCCCTGTACAGAAAAATCAAAATTCAAAGCATGGAAAAATCTTTAAATAGTACCCAACGAACACCCATGTACTCAGAAATAATTTATTTCATTCCATCTAAAAGTGTAACAAACCACCAATACATCGAAACATCGAAGTATTGACGGAATAACAAACTTCTTCAACTTACATTAAATCACGATGATATTGATCTTAAAATTCTTAGTTTGCATCAAAACAATTAACCATGTAGTCAAAAATCAAAAATTCATTAATTAAAACATACCGCATGTACCGAAACATCGAAATATTACGAAAGAAATAACACTTTTTCCCTGTACAGAAAAATCAAAATTCAAAGCATGGAAAAATCTTTAAATAGTACCCAACGAACACCCATGTACTCAGAAATAATTTATTTCATTCCATCTAAAAGTGTAACAAACCACCAATACATCGAAACATCGAAGTATTGACGGAATAACAAACTTCTTCAACTCACATTAAATCACGATGATATTGATCTTAAAATTCTTAGTTTGCATCAAAACAATTAACCATGTAATCAAAAATCAAAAATTCATTAATTAAAACATACCGCATATACCGAAACATCGAAATATTACGAAAGAAATCACACTTTTTCCCTGTACAGAAAAATCAAAATTTAAAGCATGGAAAAATCTTTAAATAGTACCCAACGAACACCCATGCACTCAGAAATAATTTATTTCATTCCATCTAAAAGTGTAACAAACCGCCAATACATCGAAACATCGAAGTATTGACGGAATAACAAACTTCTTCAACTTACATTAAATCACGATGATATTGGTCTTAAAATTCTTAGTTTGCATCAAAACAATTAACCATGTAGTCAAAAATCAAAAATTCATTAATTAAAACATACCGCATATACCGAAACATCGAAATATTACGAAAGAAATCACACTTTTTCCCTGTACAGAAAAATCAAAATTTAAAGCATGGAAAAATCTTTAAATAGTACCCAACGAACACCCATGTACTCAGAAATAATTTATTTCATTCCATCTAAAAGTGTAACAAACCGCCAATACATCGAAACATCGAAGTATTGACGGAATAACAAACTTCTTCAACTTACATTAAATCACGATGATATTGATCTTAAAATTCTTAGTTTGCATCAAAACAATTAACCATGTAGTCAAAAATCAAAAATTCATTAATTAAAACATACCGCATATACCGAAACATCGAAATATTACGAAAGAAATCACACTTTTTCCCTGTACAAAAAAATCAAAATTTAAAGCATGGAAAAATCTTTAAATAGTACCCAATGTATCCCCATACACTCACAAATAATTTATTTCATTCCATCTAAAAATTTAATAAACCACCGATACATCGAAACATCGAAGTATTGACCGACTGACCAACTTTTTCAATTTTCTTCAAATCTAAACAAAATCAATCTTACAATTCTTAATTAGCATCCAAACAATTAACCATATAGTCAAAAGTCAAAAATTCATCAATTAAAACATACCACACATACCGAAGCTTCGAAATATTACGAAAGAAATAACACTTTTTCCCTGTACAGAAAAATCAATATTTAAAGCATGGAAAAATCTTTAAATAGTACCCAATGTATCCCCATATACTCAGAAATAATTTATTTCATTCCATCTAAAAATTTAATAAACCACCGATACATCGAAACATCGAAGTATTGACCCACTGACCAACTTTTTCAATTTTCTTTAAATCTGAAAAAAATCAATCTGAGAATTCTTAATTAGCATCCAAACAATTAACCATGCACTTAAAAATCAAAATTTCATTAAACTACAAACGCAATACATACCGAAACATCGAAATATTACGAAAGAAATGACACTTTTTTCCTGTACAGAAAAATCAAAATTTAAAACATGGAAAAATCTTTAAATACTACCCAATGTATCCCCATATACTCACAAATAATTTATTTCATTCCATCTAAAAGTTTAAAAACATTTCAATAGATCGAAACATCGAAGTATTGCTCGCATTCAAAAATTCCACAATTTACAATAAAACTGCTTAAAAACTACATAGTAATTCACCCAATACCTCCAAATGAACAACCCTATACTCAAAAATAATTTCCCCCTAATTATTAACAACCCTTATACTTCGCCACGCACGTACATTACGAACGAAAAGTCCATCCTTCAAAAATTTGAAATCACACAATCTGACTACATAGAAAACTCTTAAATCCCTCCCAATAAAGCCCCCTGCAACCAAAATCCACTCATCCCTTAATTTAACAATTCCCTCGTTCTCTATCATAAATCGAAACTTCGAAGTATAATTCGTATTCTGCAAATCCACAAAACACTTCCAACAATTTTAAAAACTATATAAGATGTCTTCGTACACTCCCTCATGAATAACCCTGCACCTAAAAATCAATTTACAATTAATATAACAAATTCTCATACTCCGAACACTCGTACATTACGAACGAAATAATAAATCTTCCATATTCCAATAAAATCGAATCTGATACCATACCTTACCCTCAAATGCATTCCAATAAACTACCTCATCCTCAAAATCCAAATATCTCCTTCCCTATAAAAGTTCTCGTATCCTTCCCATAAATCGAAACTTCGAAGTATTACAATCACTCCGAACACTTCCAAAATGCATAAGATCGCTATTAAATCACATTAAATATTCAATCTACATCTCCAAACAATTATCCACACGACTAATCAGTTCATACCTTCTCATATTCCATATCCTTCCAAATCCATGCTCCGAAATATTACCAATGATATATACAGCCAAACCAACGTCCCTGAATAAACTCCCAATGCATACACGTTACTTCTCACGATACACCGTCGAAATATACACAGCCTTGCATCGCAATTAAATAAAATAATGTACATACCACTGCCAACCGCTTCAAAACAATACGCTCTAACCTCCATAACCGCTTCTTTCACCCTATTTAACCGCGTACATTCTCTTCCACATATCCCATCCTCCGAATCTTCATACAACACTCCTTATTAAACGTACGTATAATATCTCGCTTGCCCTTACACACTCCATTTTGCAATAATATCCCATAAACAAATGACGCACTCAAACTCACTCGATTCGCCTCTGTCAAAACAATGAAACTGCGCGATATAAATCGATACATCGATAGATCGATACTACCGCCACTCCGCTAACTGCGCATACTCCCGACGGATGGCGCCACCGATACCATTTAAACCAAAAACGGGCATGCAACCCACCCAACATTATGCTTGCCGGGTCATCATTCCACAGGCGCACGTCACTTTTCGCGCGCGCTACCCCTATGATTTTTAAGTGCAATCTAGGGAATTCTAGGGGATTTTCATTGGTCTCCCCCGAATTTACAAACATCGTTAACCCGAATCTAGTAACTTTTATGTTCTCCCTCTCATTTTTCCCATTTTTTTCCCCTTTTCTCCCCTTTTTTCCCCCATTTTTTCTCTCTTCTCTCCCCTCCTTTTCTCCCCCTAGTTACTAAATAATTTCGCCAACTAACCAACAAATTCTCCTAGTAATTTTTCCAAAAAAACTCCAATCATTCTTCCCTTTTATATTCCCATCCAACTGTCTCTCAACTCACCACCAATTCCATCTTCCTACTTCAAACTGAATTACAATTCTTCTCACAAATCATCTCTCATAAACATATTAAAAATCCCTTACCTCCACGTCTTATTCCTATACTTCCTTTCAACCCTTTACACTATGTATACTGCTCCAAAACATATCCTTACACTTCCATATATATACGCTCGCTTCCTTTCATCCCTATATTCCTAATATTCACAAAATAATCATTGTCTCACTTCCCATTCAAATATTTAAATTATTCGTCTTCCCACTCTTACCGAAACATCAAAATGCTGCGAAAAACGACCACCTTTTCAACCGTACCTTCCAAACACTTATTATTACACTCGATAATCTTTAATTACTCCCTAATAAACAGTAATAAACTTAAAACATCCATTCCATAAAAATCCATTCAATCGCAAATGCAATAGCATCGAAATATTACGAAAATAAATCCGATTCTTCACCGATCAACTTAAAATTTATTTTGTTTCACTACAATTCACTAAATAATATCCAAACATACGTACCATACCTAAAATTTAATTATCTCAAAAATTACATCTCCTCATCACATCGACTCTCCGAAATATTTCGAAGAATAAGCGAAATCTCCAAAAATCATCCGATCACATTCTCCTTATATATGATCACGTAATATACCACCCCACAATTAATGCCTATCTCAAAACTCAAAGATTCACTCCCCTTCAAAATGCCCTATTTTTCTCGTAATACATCGCCGCGCGACCGCATCCACCCGACAGATGTCGCCACTCGTACTGTTCGAATCGACTAATCGCCAGGCAACCCTTTTAACGTCATGTTGACCAGGTCCTCATTCCACAGGCGCACTTCACGTTTCGCGCGCGCTACCCCTATGATTTTTAAGTGCAATCTAGGGAATTCTAGGGGATTTTCATTGGTCTCCCCCGAATTTTCAAACATCGTTAACCCGAATCTAGTAACTTTTGTATTCTCCCTCTCATTTTTCCCATTTTTTTCCCCTTTTCTCCCCCTTTTTCCCCCATTTTTTCTCTCTTCTCTCCCCTCCTTTTCTCCCCCTAGTTACTAAATAATTTCGCCAACTAACCAACAAATTCTCCTAGTCATTTTTCTCAAAAAACTCCAATCATTCTTCTTCCCATTTACATTCCCGCACAACTTTCTCCAAACTCGCCACCCATTTCATCTTACTTCTTCCAACTACATTACAACTCTTCTCATAAATCGTCCCTTACACCCATATCAAACAAACATTACCTCCACGCCTTATTCCTATTCTTCATTTCACTCCCCTATCATGTATTACTCCAAACCATATTCTTACACTTCAATGTTATATACGATCACTTACTTTCATTCCACGCATCCCTAATATTCACTAGATCAAACCTGCCACTCATTCCTACCATTCATATTTAAATATTCTACCCTTTAACCTATTCCTAATACATCGCGCAATACAAATATTACCGAAAAAGTCACCCATCTTTCCCTCAACGGATACACCGTCTTTTGCACACCCAAACATCATTACATATACCACCAAACGTCACCTCACGCTTCAAATTCAAATATTTAAATAATTCAGCTTCCTACTCGCATCGAAACATCGAAATAATACGAAAACCAACCCGATTCTTTACCGATCGACTTAAAAATTATTTTGCTTCACTAAAATTCACCAAATAATACCCAAACAAACATACCATACCTAAAATTTAATCATCTAAAAAATTACGATTCCTCATCAAATCGAAGCATCGAAATATTACGAAGAATAAACCAAATCTCTAAAAATCATCCGATCACATTCTCCTTATATATGGTCACGTAATATACCACCCCACAATTAATGCCTACGTCAAAACTCAAAAATTCACTTCCCTTCGAAACACCTTAATTTTCTCGTAATACATCGCCGCTCGGCCGCATCCGCCCGCCAGATGACGCTACCTGTACCATTCGAAACATCGAATCGTCAGGCAACCCTTTCAACGTTATGTTGATCAGGCCCTCATTCCACAGGCGCACCTCACATTTCGCGCGGGCTACCCCTATGATTTTTAAGCGCAATCTAGGGAATTCTAGGGGATTTTCATTGGCCTCCCCCGAATTTTCAAACTCCCTTAACCCGAATCTAGTAACTTTTGCTTTTTTCCGCATTTTTTCCCCTCCTTTCCTCCTCTTTTCCCCCATTTTTTCTCTCTCTCCTCTTCCCTCCTTTTTCCCCCCTTTTCTCGCCCTCTTTTCCCCCAAACTTTTTTCTCTTCTCCCACTAACTAAACAAATTCTCAAAGTAACCAAACCTTCATCCTAGTAATTTTCAACATTTTTAAACGCCCTTTCCCCCATTCCCCCATTCCTTCCCCACTTCAAAATTACCAAACTTTCTCCGTCTCTACCAGTCTCACCTCTAATTATTTTCCACTAGTAATTAACTGACTCCGTCCTTTCTCACATTAAACTCTACATTCATATTTCTTACAAGTATCTATTCCACAAAAGTTACCAAACTTTTTCAGGTCTCAACCCTAACTATTTTCAAACTAGTAATTATCTCACTCCATCCTTTCTCACCTTACACTCTACATTCATATTTCTTCCCAATATCTACTCCAGAAAACTTACTAAACATTTCCCGTCTCTACCCCTAATTATTTTCCACTAGTAATTAACAGACTTCGTCCTCTCTCACATTAAACTCTACATTATTCCTTCCCAATATCGAAACAATAAAAAGTTACTAAACATTTCCTGCCTATACCCTAATTATTTTCCACTACTAATTAACCGACTACTTCCTCTCTCTCTCTCTCTCTCTCTCTCTCTCTCTCTCGCCTCAAAATTCCCAAATCTTTCGACAATCTTTCGACAATCTTTCTCCCCAGACCAGTCTTGCAACTAAATATAATACTTCCTCTTATTCCTCTTGTTCCCCTTCCTACACTTTCCTTTATTTAACCCATCAATTAATATGTAATTCCTATTCCCTTCTCATCTCATCTCATCTCATTTACCACCGACCGATACCGCAACGATGTCTAAATATATTGTGCGTCTTAATCACGCTCCGCTCCGCTCCACTCCGTTCTTACTTTCTTTTCATCAAGCGAATGAATACATCGACATTAATTCCCAAGCATTGCCACTAGGTATACGTGCTAACATCTTCTTATGCTAGTAACTTTTATATTTACCACCGATGTTAAACATAGCTACCTATACGTACTAATTATTTCCCTTTCTTCTTCTTCTTCTTTCATATTTTAAATCAGTCAGTGATAAGACCAAACATATACTCCGACTAGCGGCTATACATATACCCATACCGACTCTTATATAAGTAATCTTCTTCCTTAATTTCCTCTCATATCGTAAATGCCTATACGTCTTCATATTTCTCTCCCTATATTATTACAACTTGATATACGTGCTAGTTACTTTTCCTCTTCTTCTTCTTCTTCTTCTTCTTCTTCTTCTTCTTCTTCTTCTTCTTCCTTCGCTTCTTCCCTTACCACAAACTTATATCACCGTATCCAATTATTATCCCTTCTTCACCCATAAATAAATTAATAAATAAATAATTAATTAATTCATCTACATATAGTAATTACACTGATACAGGTCAGTTACCTCACAATTTTCTTCCACCCATTATACCTATAATCTTATCATTCCATAAGTTCAAATACTGATCGTATCACTTTTCGAATCGTTCCACGAGGCGTACCTATTGCCACTTGATATACGTGCTACGATCTTATGCTAGTAACTTTTATATTTAAGAGACGAGTAATAAGGCAAACAAATATGCTACAACTAGCAGCTATACGTACAAAATTACCGAATACTTTTAAAACCGTATATCCTATTACTTCCATCACATTCCTTCCACCTCCTACTCTATTGCAACTTGGTAACACGTGGTGCTAGTTACTTCTCTTCTCTTCTCTTCTCTTCTCTTCTCTTCTCTTCTCTTCTCTTCTCTTCTCTTCTCTTCTCTTCTCTTCTCTTCTTATTCCAGCTAACGACGACAACGATAATTACCAAACTTGCTACCAATCCATCACTAAATAGCTAAATAACTAACCAATCAAACAAACAATCAAAAAAATATAAATCAAACTAGTTACTTCCTTCGTCTTTAATCTACAAATTCTAGTTACTTTTCATACAAAATTTTCTTCTCTTACGACAAATTTATATTCCCATGTCCAATTATTATTATTATTATTATTATTATTATTATTCCTCCTTGTGCGATAGATAAATAGATAGATAGATAGATAGATAGATAGATAGATAGATAGATAGATAAATGATAAATAGATAAATGTACGTATACGTATTCATGCACTTATACTCTCGGCAAACCATATACGTAACATTCATACTTCGCACTGCGAACGAACGAACGAACGAACGAACGAACGAACGAACAATTAAATAAATAAATAATGAATGAATGAATGAATGAATGAATGAATGAATGAATGAATGAAAGAAACAAAAAAATAAAGAATGAGTAAACAAACCAACGAATAAACCAATTATGCACTACATATACGATACAACTCTTCTCTTTTCTACGTCGTTTATGGATGAGATAGCCAATGCATATACGGATCGTCATATTCTACCTTTTTAATTCTCCGACTAGATGCTAACACAACCGGGTATACGTGCAATCATTTTACTCTCTTACTCTCTTACTCTCTTACCCTCTCGAAAAATATCGCTTTTTCAAAACAACCTATCTAAAAGGATTCATTATTTTAATTACCGTATTCCTATTCCTATTCCTATTCCTATTCCTATTCAAATTGCTTGTCTTCAGCATTTAGCTGTATATATTATTTTAACTTCCTCGCATATCTACCTTTTCCTCTCCTCTCCACTCCTCTCCTCTCCTCTCCTCTCCCTTCACCCATCGATATAACTATAACGTAAATTCATATTTTACTTCTCGCCTACGTAATTTCCTCCTCCCTATTGCAACAACATATACCTACCTACGTATCGTTTCTCTTCCTCTCTCTATCGATTAAAACTGAATATCGCCAAACGGTATACGGTATACGGTATACGTAAACCTATTATTCCATTTACTTACTCTGCGTCTCATTCACTATCCGATGCGTACACTCTTTACTTTACTTTACTTTACTTTCGTTGCTTCGATCACCACGTTATCGAAACATATTATTATATACGTGTATTTTTCTCCTTGCCATCGCGAATATATAATGTCATGATTATTATTATTATTATCATCATCATTATTATTACTCCGCTCTTACTTTCACTTCATAACGAATAGTACGTAGTAAACTTAGTACAAGCATTGCCATTGCCATTGCCACAGGCTATATATACGTACTACCGTCTTATGCTAGTAACTTTTCTATTTAACACGAATATTCTACGTAGCTTCATATGTATATACGTACTCATTATTTCCCTTTCTCCTTCTTTCATATTTTATATCACTGATAAGGCAACCCGTATACCGCGACTACCACCTATACGTATACGAATACTCAAGCTTATAATCTTCTCCCTAAATTTTCTCTCGTATCGTAAATAACTATAAGTACGTATTCCTTTTCTCTCTCTACTTGTATACCGATCCGCAACTGACACAGCCAAAGGGTATACGTGCTCATATTTTTCCTTCAATCTATCCTATTTATTGCAACTGGTATACGTACTAATTACTTCTCTCTCTTCTTATACCGTCGCACCGAAACCTAAACGACGATCATCACAAATGTTTCTTGCATTCGATTAATAAATACGAAAATTACTAGCGAATCACTTCGTTCGCGTTTTCCCTCACGGACAAATTTATATACCAATGTCTAGTTATTATTCCATCATGTGCGATAACTAAATAAATTAATTAATTAACTAATTCATTAATTAATACATCCATAGATAGATACATAGATAGATGCATGTGTACTTATACTCTCGACAAACCGTATAAATATCATTTTTACTTCGCACTTCGCACTTCGCACTGCAAACGATCGAACGAACGAACGATCGATTAAATAAATGTTAAACGAATGAATGAGTAAAAGAAACAAATAATCAAAGAATGAGTAAACAAACCAACGAATAAACCAATTATGCACTACATATACGACATATGCGAGTGACACGGCCAAAAGATATACGCCTTCATATTTCTCTCTACATACATATACATATACCTATGTTTTTCTTCTCAACTAAAGCTAGTAACTTTTCTACTTTCTTATACCGGCTCGCGAAGACAACAACGACAATAATTGCGAATCGATCTACAAATTGATTATTTAATAAATAAACAATTATTTAAATAACAAATAAGACCTACAATAAATAAATGTTATATGTAAATACAAAAAATTCTTCCATATAGAAATTACGAACCTACGAGCACGTATAAGCGATGACACAAATACAAATCGTATATAATATTCTATTTCCCTATACACAGTGTATACAATGCCTTGAACGAACGAACGATTAAATAAATAATGAATGAATGAATCATTAAATCAATCAATCAAGTTTGCAGTACATATGCAATACAATTATTCTCTTTTCAGCGGCGTTTATCAACGATGTAGCGAATGCATATACGGATCGTCATATTCTACCTTTATAATCATTCGACCTACTCTATTGCCAATCACTATATATGATATACATATGAGTATAATACGTCCTACGATCTTATGCTAGTAACTTTTACCCACACCTGTATTTCCCAAATGTATAGCTGTTACAATAACTTTCTTAAAATAAGCTTAAAATAAAAAAGGTAATCTTCAATTTCATTCTATAATCCTATTAAGGATTTAAGTCTACGCACCGGAGAACATTATTCATTCTAGCCTCATGTCCTACGCGCTAATGCTACGAATATCAATATAAATACAACCCCAAGGACGACAACGGTACTCTTCTGTGAGTAAACAAAAACGAAACTGAGTAAAAGAAATACGAAGCTTAACGGATAATCACATTATTATTTAATCCTCTTAACTTCAGAGAATAAACCAAAAAACTCTTAAACACCTTTGTGTGTGTTTAATCTAATTATAACGTAAGACCTGCTCGTACCGTAAAACCATACTACCTGCCATTACATCAACCATAGGTATGCGTATGTACTGATTCTTTCCCTTTTCTCTTCCATCATTTATAAATAATACCGCGACGACGTATTGTCGCTCTCCATTAGTTATCGTTACAGCCAAAAGGTATACGTCTTCCTAGTTATTTACTATCTATAGGTATATGTCATTTCAACGACAACGTATATCCTATTACTTCAATTATATTCCTTCGACCTACTCTATTGCCACGTGGTATACATGCTAGTTACTTCCCTTCTTATACCATCACCCAACGACCATAATCACAAATCTTTCTTACATTCAATTAATAAATACGAAAATTACTAGCGAATCACTTGCTTCGCGTCTTCCCTTACGACAAATTTATATACCAGTGTCTACTTATTGTTCCATCATGTGCGATAACTAAATAAATTAATTAATTAATAAATTAATACAAAAATAGACAGACAGACAGACAGACAGACAGACAGACAAGCAAACAGATAAATAGATAGATAGATGCACGTGTACTTATACTCTCGACAAAGCGTATACATAACATTCTTACCTCGCATTGTAAACGATCGAACGAACGAACGAACGGACGAATAAACTAACCATGCAGTGCATATACAATAAAGTTATTCTCTTTTCAACGTCATTTACTGACGATCTAGCCAATGCATATACGGATCGTCATATTCTATAATACGTTTATAATCTGTCGACCTACTCTATTGCCAATGAGTATACGTCCTACGATCTTCTGCTAGTAACTTTTGCCGCGACCTGGATTTACCGGATACATACACGTATGTACTGAATCTTTCTCTTTTCGCTTCTATGATTTGTAAATCATACCGCGACGACGAAATTCTCGCTCTCAATTAATTATCGTATAGGCCTCTCTCTAAGCTCTTTTTTTTCCTTCTATTCTTACCATTGAACTAATAAACTACTGATACAGCCAAAAGGTATACGTCTTCCTATTTACTATCTATATATGTCATCTCAACCCGAACGTGTATCGTATTACTTCCATCGTATTCCTTCGACCTAGTGTATTGCCACTTGATATACGTGCTAGTTACTTCTCTTCTTATACCAGCTAAAGAAAACGACCGTCAAACCATAGTTGCGAATCAATGTACGAATTTATTAACGAATAAACGATTAAATAATTAACGAATATAGCCTACGATCAATGAATAAATGTAAAGTCCAACAAAATTATTCCATCTTTAAAATGAAAATGTTTCACGCGTCTTACCGCGTCACACGGAAATCTAGTTGCTATTCCTTAGCGTACCATCGATGAATTAATAAATAACTAAATGAATAATTCATGTACATATAGTAATTACACTGATACGAATCATTTAGCTCGCAATTTTCTCCCAAACCTTGCATTTCCTTTTCCGCTACGTATACGCGTACCTATCCATATGTATCTGTCATTCCGACTTTACCCTAACGACCATTCAAAGACTCCTAATGATACGATACGTATACTGTATTACTCGAGTACGAACGTACGAGTTACTCCTAAAAAACCTCTCACACCGATGCGAATCGTATATAATATTCCATTTACCTAAACAGAATTATATGCCATGCTCTAAACTCGATTGAATAAACCAACGATATAGTACCTCCGTCCAACCAAAGTTACCGTGAATATTGCAACGCGATATACCTACGTGCTAATCATTTCATTTGTCGTCTTTTCTCTTCGAATAAATCTTCGACTGCGAATAACGCTAATGAGAATATATGTGCTAGTTACTTCTATTCCTATCATACCGTCTAACGACCAAGACCATTTTATATTAAATAAGTAAATAAATAAATAAATAATTAAATCAATGAATGAATGAATCAAGTATGCAGTACATACACGACACAGTTGTTCTGTTTTCAACGTCGTTTATGGAAGGTGTAGCGAATGCATATACGGAATGTCATATTCTACCTTTTCCACTCTTGAGACAGCGCCTATAGCCATTGAGTATACTGCTATTACTTCTATTTTCCTCCCATTCGACTAGGCGCTCAGGCAAGCGGCTATACGTGCTATCGTTTTCACGAAAAAATATATAAACAGCTTTATTATTTCAAATACCATATTCGTAATGGTATTCGAATTAGTCGTCTTCAACCTTCTTGTAAAACGAACGCGCGTTGGCCGCGCAACGAGGTATACGTGATAACGTACTCTCTTTTTCACCGTGTATGTATTCTATTCTAAGATTTCATTGCTTCCTCTTGGGTTACAACTTTCCTTTCCTCCCTCCCTCCCTCCCGCCCACCCTTTCTTACATCGTACCTCTCACCGTGTATGTTAAGCTTTTATATATCTATTTATTTATATATACTTCTAACTACATCGTTCAACGATACACCGAAGAAATGCATCTAGTAATATTTCTCTTCTCGTCGTCGTCGTCGTCGTCGTATTACTCTCTTACATCCGATCGTGTACTGTGCACGTCTTACTATGCCACTTTCGCGCCATGCTTTCATTCCTATTCCTTCTCTGCCGCCATCACTTTATATACTTGTCGTACTACTTCGCCGCGAAACAAATTAAATCGCTGATACTACGCTTCCTCCTCTTTCTAATAATATATATTGCTGTAAAGTTTGGATAACGAATCAGTTGCCAACTAAACTAGTAATCATTTCCTCTAATCTCTTGCTTTATTATCACCATTTCTTTGAATCGATATTAAGAAAGATATAAGGATTATAACAATTGACAAGTCAAGTATTGTATGCATGGACGGATGCATGTATGTGGAGTGATTATTATGCATGTAGTGTGTACACACCAAAACAACGATTATATACAAATTAATGTTCAAGTATCTATGATTTTTTATTGTATATTATATTTCCCTACAATGTATATAATAAAATATATTTTGTGATCAGACGATTTAATAGGAGCATAGAAAGGCCGAAGAGCTTCGTCTTGACCTAATTTAATTAAATATTATGACCTAACAACCACAAGAAATATCTTGGCCTAACACGCGCATTTCACTGACCTAACACGCGCATTTCTCTGACCTAACACTCGCAGTTTGACCTAACTCTCGCATTTTTCTCACCTAACACTCGTATTTGTCTGACCTAACACTCGTATTTTGCTGACCTAACACTCGCATTTTGACCTAACACTCGCATTTTTCTGACCTAACACTCGCATTTTTCTGACCTAACACGCGCAGTTTGACCTAACACTCGCATTTTTCTGACCTAACACTCGCATTTTGCTGACCTAACACTCGCATTTTGACCTAACACTCGCATTTTTCTGACCTAACACTCGCATTTTTCTGACCTAACACGCGCAGTTTGACCTAACTCTCGCATTTTGACCTAACACTCGCATTTTTCTGCCCTAACACTCGTATTTTCACCTAACTTTCTCAAAATCAATCTCGTTAAATTTCTACGTGTTCTACGTTACTTTTCGGCTTTTTCATTTACCATTAATGATACTTACCGTATATTTATGGAGTCTAGCTATTCCTATGGTGTTGTTCACCTAAATGAAATATTACAACAGTGCTGCACTTTCTTCTATGGTGTTTCACAATGAAATGGAGTTCCTTATGATTCGAAATGAATACAACAGTCTCTGGCCTTTTGAATTGACGAAGATCATGTTCGAGAATAAGAAAACGATAATTACGAATAAATGTACGAATTAATAAACGAATGACAAATTAAGTGTACCGTGAATGAATAAATGTACAACGAAAAGATTATTGCTTGTGTAGAGTACGAACGATCGAACATCGACTTCGTTCGCTTCTTCCCTTACGACAACTTTATATCCACTTGTCCAGTTATTATTCCTTCTCGTGCGATAAATAGATATATAAATAAATTATCAAATAGATAGATAGATAAATAGACCGATAAACGAATGTACGCGTGCTTATACTCTGCTACTGTACCTAACATTCTTACTTCGCACTGCGAACGGCACCCACGAACCAACGAACGAACGAACGATATAGTAAATAACAACGTGCCTATTCAGCGACACGATAACAAACCCAGCGGATTCATTCGTCGAATCGCTAACGATATGTACTGGACAATGCATACGTGATGACGTATTCTTTCTCCTTTCGACCGAGTTTTACTCCATCGACGCCGTCAACGAACGATATACCGCGACGACATGTACCTATTCAATTTACTTTCGTTTCGATTCCATCCGGTATTGCAACGACAGGTATACGTGCTAATTATTCCATTTAACCGATCTGTTCAAATAAATCTGCGACGACGAACAACTACGATTAAATAATAAATAAATAAATAAATGAATCGATCGATCAATCGATCAATGAACAAACGAACGAATAAAGCAAGTATGCAGTACATGACGATAAACTTGTTCTCTTTTCAACGACGTTTACTGACGATGTAGCGAATGCACATACGGATCGTCGTATTCTACGTTTTTTATCGTCCGACTAGGCGGTAAGGCAAGCGGATATACGTATTATCACTTTACTCTCTTGCCGCCTCCCCGAATATCGCTTTCTCAACAGAACGTATCTGCAAGAATTGATTATTTTAATTACGATATTCGTATTCAAATTCGTTGTCTTTAGTCTTTATATAGAACGAACGAACGAACGAATGCGCATTGACTTTACAGTGAGGTATACCTGATAACGTGCTCTCCTTTTAACCGCGTATGTATTCTATGGTAAGATTTTATTGCTTCCTGTTCGGTTACAATTTTCCTCTCGTCTCCTCCCTCCCTCCCTTCCTCCCTCCCTCCCTCCCTCCCTCCATTTCTTACATCGTACGTCTCATCGTGTATGTTAATCATTTATTTATTTATTTTTCCAATTACATTCTCTAACGATATACTGTCAAAATACATCTAGGAACGTTTCCCTTCTCATCCTCGTCGTCGTAGTCGTCTCTCTTACGTCCGACCGTGTACTGTGCGCGTCTTACTATGCCACCGCCGCGCTATGCTTTCATTTGTATTCTTTCTCTGCCGGCCGCTTTATATATCGTACTACTTTCCTTCCTTCCTTACGTACGTATGCCCGCTATTAATCGATTCTAATTAATCTTACAATCGCCGCTCTTATAATCGCATTTACGCCGTTAATATATATCATACTCCGTTTGCCTGTACGCCACGGCATATAAATTCCCTATAATCCGACGACTGAACGACTTTATTTCATACGTATAAATCCCCTGTTTGGTGTAAAATGTATTCCCCTTGCTTGTACTGTCCGATTCACCCGACTGAAGGATATACCGGCATTACGCGTACCTCTCTTATTCCTATTTCACTTTCAAACTCATCGACGACTAGTCATACCGCGACCATTTGTGCGTGCCATACTTTCTTTCTCGTATCGTCTGTCATCGACGATACTGCTACGAGATATACGTACTTAATCATCTTTCTTTCCTACTGCGAGAACAATGTCAATGTGTGCGGCGTCGCGAGGAGTATTGCCAATGGGTATACCTAGGGAAATTCCAACTCTTACTGCCTTTTACGACTGATCTCACCGATCTACACACGTATGTATGTATGTATTTATTTAATTATTTATTCATTTATTTAATGAGACCGATACAAGTTAATTGAGTCGCAAAAATTGTACTGCAACGATGTATACCTATATTATTTTCTGTCCTACATACTGCTTCTTCTCATACCTATGCACAGTGTTACTACTTCGCTGCGAAACAAATTAATACATACACTGATGCGACGCTTTCTCCTCTTTATAATTATCGCACGAATAATAAATATAAAAATAAAAATAATAATAATAATAATAATTTTGCCACTGGAAGATACGTATATATATATATCTTGATATCGAGTCAAATTACTACCGACTGAAAACGTGTAAGAGACACGACCCGATACAGTGTAGTATAATGTAATGCGATCTAATGACGCTCGAACGCGTTGTATGTCGTACTTCGTCGGTTGCTACATCGAACGAATCGTAAATGGTATGTATACCGTATAACGCGTTAATGCTTCGTCCTACGCTTTCAAACTCTTTCGCTTTATTCATTTCCAAATCAAACTAATATTTTTATTTATGCCCTAATATTCGTATTGTACGACCAATTTAATGAGGCCTATTGCCAGCGGGTGGGTATGCGTGCTACGATCTTATGCTACTAACTTTTCCCGAGACCTCTTCTTTTCTATTTAAAACGAGTGATAAGGCAAACACCTATACTACGACTTGCAGCGATATCTACAAAATTACCGATTCTTTTAATCTTCTTCCTTCCTTAATTGTCCGTGATATCCTGAGTCACTATACGTATTTCTTTTCTTCTGTCTGCTTATTATATGCCTCATACGCGAGTGACGCAGCCAAACGGTATACGTGCTCATTTTTTTTTTCTTCGAATCTATAATCTCAACGAGAGCACGTATCGTGTGTATTGCAACTAGGTATACCTACTAATTACTTCTCTTCTTATGTCGTCTAACGAAAACCTAAACGACGATAATTACGGAAATTTGTACAAATCAATTAATCAATAGCTAAACAACTAACGAATGCGAACCAACCATGAATAAATATAAATCAAACTAGTTACTCCGTCTTTAATGTACGAATCCTAGTTCCTTTTCATATAATAATTTCCTTAATCTCCGACTAACGTGTACGTCTACTTCCTTTGCTTCTTCCCTTACGACAAATTTATATTCCCATGTCGAGTTATTATTCCTCCTTGTCCAATAGATAGATAGATAGATAAATAGAAACGACTAACGAACAAATTTCTATATATATGCGTAGTTTGTACACGATCAAATTATTCTGTTTTCAAACTCATTTACAAACGGTATCGCAAACCGATATACGTTGTAATATTTTGCATTTTTTATTCATCGAACGTCAGCTAATTCTGTTACGAACAGATATACGTACTGATCCTTCCCTTATCGTGCTATTCGACTAAGCGGTAAGGCAAGTGAGTATACGTAAAAAAATTCATTCTTTTAATTACGATATTCGTATTCGTATTCGTATTCGTATTCCAATTAATCTTCAGCATTTATCTACCAGATTCCGAGTATTGGCCTTGCAACGAGGTATACCTGATTACGTACTCTCTTTTTCACCGTGTATGTATTGTATTGTAAGATTTTATTGGTTCCTGTTGGGTTACAATTTTCCTTTCCTCCCTCCCTCCCTCCCTTTCTTACATCGTACGTCTCACCGTGTATGTTAAGCTTTTATTTATTTATTTATATATATTTCTAATTACATCGTTCAACGGTACACCGTAAACGTGCATCTAGTAATATTTCTCTTCACGTCGTTGTCGTCGTCGTCGTCGTCGTCGTATTACTCTCTTACATCCGACCGTGTACTGTGCGCGTCTTACTATGCCACCGTCGCGCCATGCTTTCGTTCGTATTCCTTCTCCGCGCCATCACTTTATATACTTATCGTACTGCTTCACCGCGAGAGAAATTAAAACGCTGATACCACGCTTCCTCCTCTTTATAATTCTCCCACGAATAGGAATAATAATAATAATAATAATTTTACCACTGAGAGATACGTATATCTTGACATCGAGCCACGATACGACCGACTAAAAACGTATAAGAGACACGAATGAATGTAATGTAGTATAATGTAATACGATATAGTGGCGCTCAAAGGAATGACAAATACCGTATACCGTACTAGTGTGTAATGTTCGTCGAACGCTTTCAAACGCCTTCCCTTTATTAATCTCCCGATCAACCTAATGTTTCAATTTAATTACTGACGGCCAATGCCATTGCATATCTGTCATCTGACTTCATATTTTTAAATCATTTGACGCCAATATTGCCAATCATTGTGCGTACTCTGATTATTTCTATTTTATTATCATCATTTACGTAGAGTGGAACCGCAAGGGAATATTATACGTGCTAAACTTACTTTTATTAGATCTTCTTTCACCTTAGATATTTCGAATGAATATACGTGCCAAAAGTGTCGCTTTTCGTTTCATATAAGAAAAAAATCCCGTTAATCGATGTATGCCCTATTATTCCTATTATGCGACTAATTTAATGAGGCGTATTGCCAGCGGGTATACGTATTCGTTGCTTCTCATCTTATTGTGTAAATTGTTCCCGAATATTACGAATAGCTGTACGTACTTATATTTCTATTTTATGACTGTTAGTTAATCGCGCGTATTACCGAAGAATAAACGTGTGCATTCTTTCTCCCTTTGTCCGAACTAATTGTCGACACGGTATACCTGCTCCGTTTATTTTCATTTCGAAACCTTCCGCCTATATGTATGTCCCGCGAATGAGTATACGCGATGAAAATTCTTCTTTCCGATCGAACGATCAATTATATACTTATTTACTCCTTCGTTCGTTCGTTCGTTCGTTCGTTCGTTCGTTCGTATATATGATCGTTCGATTACTTTCCTAATTTAATAACTGACCAATATTTCAGTCCGTTCGACAATTACGTCATCGCCAGTCAATTTACTTCCTAATTATTTCTATTTTTAATGCCGATTAATTGACAGTGAATACCGCGAGTAAGTGTACGTACTGAATTTATTCCCATTTAATGGCTTTGACGATCGCTGTTACGACTTGATATACGTACACATTTTTCATCTTTTCCGCTCTCTTCTTTCCCGTTTGGTATTGCCAATGAACGTACGTGATATCATTTTATACTATTATCGGTGTTCTCCACATTTTACTGCCCTATATCCGATCGTACGCGTACTGTGCGTCTTTCTATGTCATCCGGCTATGCTCCGAATTATATTCCTTCTCTTCGGATAGCTTCTTACATATTCCGTATGTATTTTGCTTCTCCTTTACAAAAGATACAGCGACGAGGTATACGTGCAATTATTTCTAGTATTATATCGGTTAAGAATGACGACGATTGGCGAATGTATCCACGTACGTTGTACTGCTTCTCCCTTTACATCGATAGATTAAACGATATCTTAACCAGCGTACGTGTTAATTATTCAATTTACTTTCCTCTCATTGCTTCGATGCAGGATACCGCAGAGGCATACGTCATAATATTAAATTCAAACGATAACTCAACGAACGAACGAGTGAAAAACAAAAATCTATAGGTATAACTGATCGTATATTCTCCTTTTCAACTCGTCTATAGGTTATTTCTTTATTCGTTTCCCAATCAAATTAGGTAATATTTTAATTGGTTTCACGATCAAAGAATCGCGAGCGAGTGTACCTGCTAATTGTATTTATTGCTTTCGGGACGAATATTGCGAGTACCTGTAGCTCTTCGTTTTCTGTACTTCGACATCTTTCCCTCGAACTGTATAAAGTGTTATTTTTTTCATTTATTTATTTATTCATTTATTGTTTTGTTTGTTTGTTTCTTTCTTTCTTTCATTAATCCCTTACCGTCAT
Source organism: Anoplius nigerrimus (assembly GCA_914767735.1). Taxonomy (NCBI): domain Eukaryota; kingdom Metazoa; phylum Arthropoda; class Insecta; order Hymenoptera; family Pompilidae; genus Anoplius; species Anoplius nigerrimus. Next base: position 23,688,788 of record OU612079.1, on the reverse strand, counting down.
TAATATTTTTTAATGGCATCGTAACGACTACCGTAGCGAGGTGTACGTGCTAATCATTTCTACTTTCATATCCCTTAACGTTGTATCTTACGAATGACTGACTCTCTCTGTGCATCTACGTATGTACGTATGTATGGAACTAGGAATGAATATATGTGTGTCTACGAACATATTCTATTATTTCCTATCTTATTCACATATTTATTACATTTTATACGAATATCGATGTCTCTTATACCTTATCAAGTTCAAATTACAATAGAACATTGAACGTAATTTCCATCGATACATCCTTGCCCTTCTTGCGCACTTCGAATATATGCGCGGATCACTTTGACGCTATATTATTCATTCTATGTATTCGTCGATTAATTCTGCTGTGTCGTATACTTACTTATCTAACACGTTATGTATTTTTAACCCTAATTGTTACGGTATTGCTAAATTCAATGTGCGATCCGCAATGTCCTAATTTAATGTCACAAATTTTCTACTGATCGAACAATTAACACATTAAAGGCGGGAGTCGTAGTACTACGATTTATCTCGCGCCGTAGCTTAAAGGCGGGAGTCGTAGTACTACGATTTATCTCGACTGTAGCTTAAAAACTTTTAAGAGTTTAAGCTGTTTGAAGTCTACATTTTTTTATGATTACATAAATTATCGCTGCTTTCTTTCGTTTCTTATTCGTTAGTGATTTCGAGTATCTTTCGTTAAAGTAACTGCTATTGAACCTTCTAAATGATTGCCTAAACGCCAATCTAATAGCGTTCGACGATTCTTCCCATATATCTCTTTCGTTCGCTACGCGTGTGACGATTCTGCTGCGTATATACGATACGGTACGCGCGCGAGAGAGAGGACGCCGCGCCCGTGTGCCTGAGAGAGACAGCGATGCTTCCGAATTTCTCGCGTAGCCGAGAAGCCAAGTTACTGCTCCGCGAGGATTTTCCGGCTAGCGCGGAATAGGCAACGCCGCATCCGAGGAAGAGACAACGCTGTACCGCCTTTCGCTTGCAGCCTTTCGCCGCGATCTCCGCCTCGACCGAATTCGCGATGCTTGCTACTAGCCGAATTATTCCACCTTTCTTCTCGCGTACCGTAAACTCTCCTCTAATATGTTGTTAATCCTGTACGCCCATAATCTAAACTAATGCGTTTCACGTTGCAATGCTAAATTTTATATTCCCTCTTTTCGTCCATCGCACGTCATTCTTATGTATTGTATGTATAGGCTAGTATATTGTGTTAATGTACCTCGATAATCTTATCTTTGCAATTAATTAGAAAAAAAATCGTACCAAATCATTTTGTCGCGTTATTCGGGAGTTTACTGTGTCTATCTAATATCTAATTTGATGTCTGCTCCTTGTACTCTTCTCTCGAAACCGTCCATCCATTCCACGTGTGCCTGTCAAAGATAATACGATTATAGTTCCTCGTCTCATCGAAATAAATGATTCTCGTCTGTAATTATCTACGAAAATAAAACCTAAACGTCGATTGTTCGAACATTTTCCATTCTTTCGTCCTTGTCTCCGATCGTAACCCTGCCTGCTCTGCCTCTTCGTTGTTCTATTTATTTTTCTGTCCACTTCTTTCCTACTACCGTCCCTAATATTTTCATTTTACTGCCGCTCCTCTCCGCTCTGCTTCTGCCACTCAACGTGAACGTACTTATCCTGCCAACGAATTTATCCTATTTATTTTCTGCCGTGGCTCTTGCTCCTTCTCCTTCTAAGGATGATGATCATCGAATATATATTCAACGAAATGTATGCAAAGATGAATCAGGTAAAGTATAACCGTAATGAACTGTTAATTAAGAATAGATTATATTCGGATTACGTTTGTCTATTATTCTGTAGATATTTCTCTACTGTATATATAGTCTTCTGTATTTTGTCAAAACCTATGTAAGGAAACACATCGTAATTCATTGTATTCTCGCAACAACGATCTTCGTATACCTACTCTGTCACAAAACGATTCGTAAGCTTAAAGCTAAAACAATGCTTTCAATGTTTCAACTCCGATTCTAAAATTTATCTACTGAATTGATTTTTCCACCCATCCGTCACTCAAATAGAACGAGTATCTCTTCCTCTTTCAATTCGATCGGAGCACGTAAAGCTTTCTTTACCTTCTCTCTAATAAATCAAAGACTATCTGCCTCGCTCTCTTAAAGATTCGTTCTTCGAACATATTCTTTCCACTTTCTGCTTCTAAAAATTATGATAATAAAATACGTATTCAACGAGATGTATGAAAAGATTAATGAGACAAAGTATAAGCTTAATAAATTGCCAATTAAGAATTCATTACATTCGGATTACGTTTCTCTATTATTCTGCAGATATTTCTCTACTGTATATATAGTCTTCTGTATTTTGTCAAAACCTATGTAAGGAAACACATCGTAATTAATTGTATTCTCGCACAACGACATTCGTATACCTACTCTGCTGTCACAAAACGATTCGTAACCTTAAAGCTAAAACAATGCTTTCAATGTTTCAACTCCGATTCTAAAATTTATCTACTGAATTGATTTTTCCACTCATCCGTCACTCAAAAAGAACGAGTATCTCTTCCTCTTTTAATTCGATCGGACAATGTAAAGCTTTCTTTACCTTCTCTCTAATAAATCAAAGATTATCTGCCTCTCTCTCTTAAAGCTTCGTTCTTCGAACATATTCTTTCCATTTTCTGCTTCTAAAAATTATGATAATAAAATACGTATTCAACGAGATGTATGAAAAGATTATTGAGACAAAGAATAACCTTAATATATTGCCAATTAAGAATTGATTACATTCGAATTATGTTTGTCTATTATTCTGTAGATTTATAAATATCCTGCGTTAAACCAGTGGGTCGCTATCGTAAGTATTTATTTTCTTTGCGTTGTATAATTCTTACCGTACCGTTTTGTCTTTCCGTCTCAATCGCATCTATATTTTTAAACGCAATTTATTATTATTGTCTAGCGTAATTCCGTCAAATCTTAACGACTGTGTCGCTCCGCCGTTCGAGAAATATTCGTATGCCGCCGCACACGTATATTGGCGCGCACACATAGAGCGAGTTAGTGTGCGTGGCAGGCCGCTTGGTCGCCGAGAAGCTATTTTCGCTCGCTCGAGGCAAACTCGCCGCAATGTTGCCGTATGCTCCGCTGTTGCCGTCGCCGCCGCTCGCTCAATCCTTTTCGCTCGCCACGGACGTTCATTCTCGCTCGATCGCCTCGCTATTTTCTTCACTCTGCTGCTCTTTCGTTCTGCGGTGATTTCGCGGCCTGCATGAATCTGTATATACGGCAATATACGGCCAGCCACGCGAAAAGGCGTCAAACGTCTGTCAGCCGAAACTGAAATAAAATCGCAATCCTATTAACTGTTTGACCTGTTACTCCGACTACTGTGAAAAGCCACTGTTACGATACTGCGTACAAAGTTTTACGTTCGTTGTGTAATGTTTGTGGAAATTATGAAGCGTTTGTTCTAAGAGTGTATCGTGAGACGGTTGCCCCAGTATTGCGGCTTAGGATAATTTGTTTCTCGCGCTTTTGTGTTTCTGCTCTGCCTGGATCCATTGCCTTGGTTACGATTGATAGTCGCTTTTACACTCTGTAATTTATGGAAACATTATTTACGTGATTTTCTTCCACGCGTTCGAACAATCTTCTCACTTTCTTACGGTAAATGCTTGTACTATAATAAATGCTTCATAATTTATTTGTGTTTTCCAAGCTTCGTCGTTCGCCTTCGTATATTTTCTGCTACAGTTTCTGTTCACGCGCCTTTGAACGCTCCCGTCAACATACGTATTCTTTCCTGTTCCTGTCGGCCTCTGTATTCTGTTAAAACCCGTGTAAGAAAAGACTTTGTAATTAATTGTATTCTCGCAACAACGATCTCGGTGTACCTACTCTGCCACGGAACGTTTCGTAACCTCAAAGCCAAAATAATGCTTTCAAGTTCTCAACTCGGATTCTAAAATTTGTCTACTGGATTGATGTTTCCACTCATCCGTCATTAAAAAAGAACGAGTATCTCTTCCCCTTTAAATTCAATCGGAGCACTTAAAGCTTTCTTTACCTTCTCTCTAATAAATCAAAGACTATCTGCCTCGCTCTCTTAAAGATTCGTTCTTCGAACATATTCTTTCCACTTTCTGCTTCTAAAAATTATGACAATAAAATACGTATTCAACGAGATGTATGAAAAGATTAATGAGACAAAGTATAAGCTTAATAAATTGCCAATTAAGAATTGATTACATTCGGATTACGTTTCTCTATTATTCTGCAGATATTTCTCTACTGTATATATAGTCTTCTGTATTTTGTCAAAACCTATGTAAGGAAACACATCGTAATTAATTGTATTCTCGCACAACGACATTCGTATACCTACTCTGCTGTCACAAAACGATTCGTAACCTTAAAGCTAAAACAATGCTTTCAATGTTTCAACTCCGATTCTAAAATTTATCTACTGAATTGATTTTTCCACTCATCCGTCACTCAAAAAGAACGAGTATCTCTTCCTCTTTTAATTCGATCGGACAATGTAAAGCTTTCTTTACCTTCTCTCTAATAAATCAAAGACTATCTGCCTCTCTCTCTTAAAGCTTCGTTCTTCGAACATATTCTTTCCATTTTCTGCTTCTAAAAATTATGATAATAAAATACGTATTCAACGAGATGTATGAAAATATTAATGAGACAAAGTATAACCTTAATATATTGCCAATTAAGAATTGATTACATTCGAATTACGTTTGTCTATTATTCTGTAGATTTTAAAATATCCTGCATTAAATCAGTGTAGTCGCTATCGTAAGTATTTATTTTCTTTGCGTTGTATAATTCTTACCGTACCGTTTTGTCTTTCCGTCTCAATCGCATCTATATTTTTAAACGCAATTTATTATTATTGTCTAGCGTAATTCCGTCAAATCTTAACGACTGTGTCGCTCCGCCGTTCGAGAAATATTCGTATGCCGCCGCACACGTATATTGGCGCGCACACATAGAGCGAGTTAGTGTGCGTGGCAGGCCGCTTGGTCGCCGAGAAGCTATTTTCGCTCGCTCGAGGCAAACTCGCCGCAATGTTGCCGTATGCTCCGCTGTTGCCGTCGCCGCCGCTCGCTCAATCCTTTTCGCTCGCCACGGACGTTCATTCTCGCTCGATCGCCTCGCTATTTTCTTCACTCTGCTGCTCTTTCGTTCTGCGGTGATTTCGCGGCCTGCATGAATCTGTATATACGGCAATATACGGCCAGCCACGCGAAAAGGCGTCAAACGTCTGTCAGCCGAAACTGAAATAAAATCGCAATCCTATTAACTGTTTGACCTGTTACTCCGACTACTGTGAAAAGCCACTGTTACGATACTGCGTACAAAGTTTTACGTTCGTTGTGTAATGTTTGTGGAAATTATGAAGCGTTTGTTCTAAGAGTGTATCGTGAGACGGTTGCCCCAGTATTGCGGCTTAGGATAATTTGTTTCTCGCGCTTTTGTGTTTCTGCTCTGCCTGGATCCATTGCCTTGGTTACGATTGATAGTCGCTTTTACACTCTGTAATTTATGGAAACATTATTTACGTGATTTTCTTCCACGCGTTCGAACAATCTTCTCACTTTCTTACGGTAAATGCTTGTACTATAATAAATGCTTCATAATTTATTTGTGTTTTCCAAGCTTCGTCGTTCGCCTTCGTATATTTTCTGCTACAGTTTCTGTTCACGCGCCTTTGAACGCTCCCGTCAACATACGTATTCTTTCCTGTTCCTGTCGGCCTCTGTATTCTGTTAAAACCCGTGTAAGAAAAGACTTTGTAATTAATTGTATTCTCGCAACAACGATCTCGGTGTACCTACTCTGCCACGGAACGTTTCGTAACCTCAAAGCCAAAATAATGCTTTCAAGTTCTCAACTCGGATTCTAAAATTTGTCTACTGGATTGATGTTTCCACTCATCCGTCATTAAAAAAGAACGAGTATCTCTTCCCCTTTAAATTCAATCGGAGCACTTAAAGCTTTCTTTACCTTCTCTCTAATAAATCAAAGACTATCTGCCTCGCTCTCTTAAAGATTCGTTCTTCGAACATATTCTTTCCACTTTCTGCTTCTAAAAATTATGACAATAAAATACGTATTCAACGAGATGTATGAAAAGATTAATGAGACAAAGTATAAGCTTAATAAATTGCCAATTAAGAATTGATTACATTCGGATTACGTTTCTCTATTATTCTGCAGATATTTCTCTACTGTATATATAGTCTTCTGTATTTTGTCAAAACCTATGTAAGGAAACACATCGTAATTAATTGTATTCTCGCACAACGACATTCGTATACCTACTCTGCTGTCACAAAACGATTCGTAACCTTAAAGCTAAAACAATGCTTTCAATGTTTCAACTCCGATTCTAAAATTTATCTACTGAATTGATTTTTCCACTCATCCGTCACTCAAAAAGAACGAGTACCTCTTCCTCTTTTAATTCGATCGGACAATGTAAAGCTTTCTTTACCTTCTCTCTAATAAATCAAAGACTATCTGCCTCTCTCTCTTAAAGCTTCGTTCTTCGAACATATTCTTTCCATTTTCTGCTTCTAAAAATTATGATAATAAAATACATATTCAACGAGATGTATGAAAAGATTATTGAGACAAAGAATAACCTTAATATATTGCCAATTAAGAATTGATTACATTCGAATTATGTTTGTCTATTATTCTGTAGATTTATAAATATCCTGCGTTAAACCAGTGGGTCGCTATCGTAAGTATTTATTTTCTTTGCGTTGTATAATTCTTACCGTACCGTTTTGTCTTTCCGTCTCAATCGCATCTATATTTTTAAACGCAATTTATTATTATTGTCTAGCGTAATTCCGTCAGATCTTAACGACTGTGTCGCTCCGCCGTTCGAGAAATATTCGTATGCCGCCGCACACGTATATTGGCGCGCACACATAGAGCGAGTTAGTGTGCGTGGCAGGCCGCTTGGTCGCCGAGAAGCTATTTTCGCTCGCTCGAGGCAAACTCGCCGCAATGTTGCCGTATGCTCCGCTGTTGCCGTCGCCGCCGCTCGCTCAATCCTTTTCGCTCGCCACGGACGTTCATTCTCGCTCGATCGCCTTGCTATTTTCTTCACTCTGCTGCTCTTTCGTTCTGCGGTGATTTCGCGGCCTGCATGAATCTGTATATACGGCCAGCCACGCGAAAGGTGTCAAACGTCTGTCAGCCGAGACTGAAATAAAATCGCAATCCTATTAACCGTTTGACCTGTTACTCCGATTACTGTGAAAAGCCACTGTTACGATACTACGTACAAAGTTTTACGTTCGTTGTGTAATGTTTGTGGAAATTATGAAGTGTTTGTTCTAAGAGTGTATCGTAAGACGGTTGCCCAAGTATTACGGCTTAGGATAATTTGTTTCTCGCGCTTTTGTGTTTCTGCTCTGCCCGGATCCATTGCCTTGGTTACGATTGATATTCGCTTTTACACTCTGTAATGTATGGAAACATTATTTACGTCATTTTCTTCCACGCGTTCGAACAATATTCTCACTTTCTTACGGTAAATGCTTGTACTAAATGCTTCATAATTTATTTGTGTTTTCCAAGCTTCGTTGCAAATGTCGTATCTTGTTTTCTTGTTGTTGCAGTTGATTTCTTCGAAACTTGGATACCGCCTTCGTATATTTTCTCCTACAGTTTCTGTTCACGCGCCTTTGAACGCTCCCGTCAACATACGTATTCTTTGCTGTTCCTGTCGGCCTCTGTATTCTGTCAAAACCTGTGTAAGAAGACTTTGTTATTAAATGTATTCTCGCAACAACGATCTCGGTGTACCTACTCTGCCACGGAACGTTACGTAACCTTAAAGCCAAAATAATGCTTTCAAGTTCTCAACTCGGATTCTAAAATTTGTCTACTGGATTGATGTTTCCACTCATCCGTCATTAAAAAAGAACGAGTATCTCTTCCCCTTTAAATTCAATCGGAGCACTTAAAGCTTTCTCTACCTTCTCTCTAATAAATCAAAGACTATCTGCCTCGCTCTCTTAAAGATTCGTTCTTCGAACATATTCTTTCCACTTTCTGCTTCTAAAAATTATGACAATAAAATACGTATTCAACGAGATGTATGAAAAGATTAATGAGACAAAGTATAAGCTTAATAAATTGCCAATTAAGAATTGATTACATTCGGATTACGTTTCTCTATTATTCTGCAGATATTTCTCTACTGTATATATAGTCTTCTGTATTTTGTCAAAACCTATGTAAGGAAACACATCGTAATTAATTGTATTCTCGCAACAACGATCTTCGTATATCTACTCTGTCACAAAACGATTCGTAACCTTAAAGCTAAAACAATGCTTTCAATGTTTCAACTCCGATTCTAAAATTTATCTACTGAATTGATTTTTCCACCCATCCGTCACTCAAATAGAACGAGTATCTCTTCCTCTTTCAATTCGATCGGAGCACGTAAAGCTTTCTTTACCTTCTCTCTAATAAATCAAAGACTATCTGCCTCGCTCTCTTAAAGCTTCGTTCTTCGAACATATTCTTTCCACTTTCTGCTTCTAAAAATTATGATAATAAAATACGTATTCAACGAGATGTATGAAAATATTAATGAGACAAAGTATAACCTTAATATATTGCCAATTAAGAATTGATTACATTCGAATTACGTTTGTCTATTATTCTGTAGATTTTAAAATATCCTGCATTAAATCAGTGTAGTCGCTATCGTAAGTATTTATTTTCTTTGCGTTGTATAATTCTTACCGTACCGTTTTGTCTTTCCGTCTCAATCGCATCTATATTTTTAAACGCAATTTATTATTATTGTCTAGCGTAATTCCGTCAGATCTTAACGACTGTGTCGCTCCGCCGTTCGAGAAATATTCGTATGCCGCCGCACACGTATATTGGCGCGCACACATAGAGCGAGTTAGTGTGCGTGGCAGGCCGCTTGGTCGCCGAGAAGCTATTTTCGCTCGCTCGAGGCAAACTCGCCGCGATGTTGCCGTATGCTCCGCTGTTGCCGTCGCCGCCGCTCGCTCAATCCTTTTCGCTCGCCACGGACGTTCATTCTCGCTCGATCGCCTTGCTATTTTCTTCACTCTGCTGCTCTTTCGTTCTGCGGTGATTTCGCGGCCTGCATGAATCTGTATATACGGCCAGCCACGCGAAAGGTGTCAAACGTCTGTCAGCCGAGACTGAAATAAAATCGCAATCCTATTAACCGTTTGACCTGTTACTCCGATTACTGTGAAAAGCCACTGTTACGATACTACGTACAAAGTTTTACGTTCGTTGTGTAATGTTTGTGGAAATTATGAAGTGTTTGTTCTAAGAGTGTATCGTAAGACGGTTGCCCAAGTATTGCGGCTTAGGATAATTTGTTTCTCGCGCTTTTGTGTTTCTGCTCTGCCCGGATCCATTGCCTTGGTTACGATTGATATTCGCTTTTACACTCTGTAATGTATGGAAACATTATTTACGTCATTTTCTTCCACGCGTTCGAACAATATTCTCACTTTCTTACGGTAAATGCTTGTACTAAATGCTTCATAATTTATTTGTGTTTTCCAAGCTTCGTTGCAAATGTCGTATCTTGTTTTCTTGTTGTTGCAGTTGATTTCTTCGAAACTTGGATACCGCCTTCGTATATTTTCTCCTACAGTTTCTGTTCACGCGCCTTTGAACGCTCCCGTCAACATACGTATTCTTTGCTGTTCCTGTCGGCCTCTGTATTCTGTCAAAACCTGTGTAAGAAGACTTTGTTATTAAATGTATTCTCGCAACAACGATCTCGGTGTACCTACTCTGCCACGGAACGTTACGTAACCTTAAAGCCAAAATAATGCTTTCAAGTTCTCAACTCGGATTCTAAAATTTGTCTACTGGATTGATGTTTCCACTCATCCGTCATTAAAAAAGAACGAGTATCTCTTCCCCTTTCAATTCAATCGGAGCACTTAAAGCTTTCTTTACCTTCTCTCTAATAAATCAAAGACTATCTGCCTCGCTCTCTTAAAGATTCGTTCTTCGAACATATTCTTTCCACTTTCTGCTTCTAAAAATTATGACAATAAAATACGTATTCAACGAGATGTATGAAAAGATTAATGAGACAAAGTATAAGCTTAATAAATTGCCAATTAAGAATTCATTACATTCGGATTACGTTTCTCTATTATTCTGCAGATATTTCTCTACTGTATATATAGTCTTCTGTATTTTGTCAAAACCTATGTAAGGAAACACATCGTAATTAATTGTATTCTCGCAACAACGATCTTCGTATATCTACTCTGTCACAAAACGATTCGTAACCTTAAAGCTAAAACAATGCTTTCAATGTTTCAACTCCGATTCTAAAATTTATCTACTGAATTGATTTTTCCACCCATCCGTCACTCAAATAGAACGAGTATCTCTTCCTCTTTCAATTCGATCGGAGCACGTAAAGCTTTCTTTACCTTCTCTCTAATAAATCAAAGACTATCTGCCTCGCTCTCTTAAAGCTTCGTTCTTCGAACATATTCTTTCCGCTTTCTGCTTCTAAAAATTATGATAATAAAATACGTATTCAACGAGATGTATGAAAATATTAATGAGACAAAGTATAACCTTAATATATTTCCAATTAAGAATTGATTACATTCGAATTACGTTTGTCTATTATTCTGTAGATTTTAAAATATCCTGCATTAAATCAGTGTAGTCGCTATCGTAAGTATTTATTTTCTTTGCGTTGTATAATTCTTACCGTACCGTTTTGTCTTTCCGTCTCAATCGCATCTATATTTTTAAACGCAATTTATTATTATTGTCTAGCGTAATTCGGTCGGTTCTTAACGATTGTGTCGCTCCGCCGTTCGAGAAATATTCGTTTGCTCGCCGCACACGTATATTGGCGCGCACACATAGAGCGAGTAAGTGTGCGTGGCAGGCCGCTTGGTCGCCGAGAAGCTATTTTCGCTCGCTCGAGGCAAACTCGCCGCGATGTTGCCGTATGCTCCGCTGTTGCCGTCGCCGCCGCTCGCTCAATCCTTTTCCCTCGCCTCGGACGTTCACTCTCGCACGATCGCCTCGCTATTTTATTCCCTCTGCTGCTCTTTCGTTCTGCGGTGATTTCGCGGCATGCATGAATCTGTATATACGGCAAGCCACGCAAATCAAAGTAGTACAAGTACAAATTACGACGTCCGGCGTACATATATTGTTTACAGAAATTATGAAGCATTTGCTCTAACGGAGAGTGCAAGGGCTTGGGGTCACGGATTTAGTTCAAACTTTGTAGGATAATAGATTTAGCTTCCCTGTTGATGAAGATTTATGATTATAGGGGCCACTACTCAATAATTATTTAGATATTTGCAGTTGAAGATGCAATTCACTCATTAAATTCACTTCTGTAGCAAACGATTACAGATAATGGGTTTAGCGTAGCGACAACGGAACAGTGTTCCTTGCCGGTAGGAGCCGGGTTCGAATCCCTGGAGGGTGAATATTTTTTTTTTGTATTTTATGTCCATTTTTACACATAAATGATATTTTATTTTATATTTTATATATTACATATACATATTACATTTTACATATAAATATTGGGTTGGGGAATAAGTTGGTAGCGTTTTTATATTTGCATTGTTTTACACCAATTTTTTACTGTTTGACTAAGTGTACAATATTCATTCGATAGAGCTATGGGATGTACGAATGATCCGTGAGTGAGTGATTATGAAAGTGTGAATATATGTGTGTGAGTATGATATAATATAATTATTGATTTTTGTTTAAATTAAAGTTTTGATAAAAACGCAACGAACTTATTCCCCAACCCAAATGATTATTAAACACCTTGTCAAACAGCAAAAAAAATCGTTGTAAAACAAAGCAAATATAACTACGCTACGAACTTATTCCCCAACCTAATATTTATATGTAAAATGCAATATGTATATGTAGTATATAAAATATAAAATATAAATATGTAAAGATTATATGTTATGTTGTGTATTTATGTGTAAAAATGGTCATAAAGTAAAATAAAAAAACATTCATTCTCCACGGATTCGAACCCGGCTCCTACCGGAAAAGGACACTGATCCGTTGCCGATACGCCAAACCCATTATCTGTAATCGTTTGCTACAGCGCTGAATTTAAAAAGAGAAAAATGAATTGCATTTTCTACTGCAAATATCTGAATAATTATTTAGTAGTGGCCCCTATAATCATATATCTTCATCAACAGGGGAACTAAATCTATCATCCTACAGAGTTTGAACTAAATCCGTGACCCCAAGACCTTGCACTCTCTTGTAAGATTGTACCGTAAGATGTTTGCCCAAGTATTGCGTCTTAGGATAATTTGTTTCTCCTGTTTTTCTGTTTCTGCTCTTTCTCGATCCATTGCCACGGTACCATTGGTATTCGCTTTTATACTCTGTAATTTACGGAAATAATATTAATACCATTTTCTTCTACGCGTCCGAATAATGTTGCCACCTTCTTACGGTAAATGCCTACAGTGAATGCTTCTTAATTTATTCCTATATTATGCGCGTTGTTCCAAATGTCGCATCTTCTTTTCGTATCGTTGCATTTGATAGCTGTTAAGTAACTATCCTCGAAACTTGAATAGGCCGTCTGTATATTTTCTGCTGCAGTTTCTGTTTACGCTTCTTTGAACGCTCACGTCGACATACGTATTGTTTTCTGTTTCTCTCGGCTTCTGTATTTTGCCAAAACCAATGTAAGGAAACACATCGTAATTAATTGTATTCTCGCAACAACGATCTTCGTATACCTACTCTGTCACAAAACGATTCGTAACCTTAAAGCTAAAACAATGCTTTCAATGTTTCAACTCCGATTCTGAAATTTATCTACTGAATTGATTTTTCCACTCATCCGTCACTCAAAAAGAACGAGTCTCTCTTCCTCTTTTAATTCGATCGGAGCATGTAAAGCTTTCTTTACCTTCTCTCTAATAAATCAAAGACTATCTGCCTCCCTCTCTTAAAGCTTCATTCTTCGAACAATTCTTTCCACTTTCTGCTTCTAAAAATTATGATAATAAAATACGTATTCAACGAGATGTATGAAAAGATTAATGAGGCAATGTATAACCTTAATATATTGCCAATTAAGAATTAATTACATTCGAATTACGTTTGTCTATTATTCTGTAGATTTTAAAATATCCTGCATTAAATCAGTGTAGTCGCTATCGTAAGTATTTATTTTCTTTGCGTTGTATAATTCTTACCGTACCGTTTTGTCTTTCCGTCTCAATCGCATCTATATTTTTAAACGCAATTTATTATTATTGTCTAGCGTAATTCCGTCAGATCTTAACGACTGTGTCGCTCCGCCGTTCGAGAAATATTCGTATGCCGCCGCACACGTATATTGGCGCGCACACATAGAGCGAGTTAGTGTGCGTGGCAGGCCGCTTGGTCGCCGAGAAGCTATTTTCGCTCGCTCGAGGCAAACTCGCCGCGATGTTGCCGTATGCTCCGCTGTTGCCGTCGCCGCCGCTCGCTCAATCCTTTTCGCTCGCCACGGACGTTCATTCTCGCTCGATCGCCTTGCTATTTTCTTCACTCTGCTGCTCTTTCGTTCTGCGGTGATTTCGCGGCCTGCATGAATCTGTATATACGGCCAGCCACGCGAAAGGTGTCAAACGTCTGTCAGCCGAGACTGAAATAAAATCGCAATCCTATTAACCGTTTGACCTGTTACTCCGATTACTGTGAAAAGCCACTGTTACGATACTACGTACAAAGTTTTACGTTCGTTGTGTAATGTTTGTGGAAATTATGAAGTGTTTGTTCTAAGAGTGTATCGTAAGACGGTTGCCCAAGTATTGCGGCTTAGGATAATTTGTTTCTCGCGCTTTTGTGTTTCTGCTCTGCCCGGATCCATTGCCTTGGTTACGATTGATATTCGCTTTTACACTCTGTAATGTATGGAAACATTATTTACGTCATTTTCTTCCACGCGTTCGAACAATATTCTCACTTTCTTACGGTAAATGCTTGTACTAAATGCTTCATAATTTATTTGTGTTTTCCAAGCTTCGTTGCAAATGTCGTATCTTGTTTTCTTGTTGTTGCAGTTGATTTCTTCGAAACTTGGATACCGCCTTCGTATATTTTCTCCTACAGTTTCTGTTCACGCGCCTTTGAACGCTCCCGTCAACATACGTATTCTTTGCTGTTCCTGTCGGCCTCTGTATTCTGTCAAAACCTGTGTAAGAAGACTTTGTTATTAAATGTATTCTCGCAACAACGATCTCGGTGTACCTACTCTGCCACGGAACGTTACGTAACCTTAAAGCCAAAATAATGCTTTCAAGTTCTCAACTCGGATTCTAAAATTTGTCTACTGGATTGATGTTTCCACTCATCCGTCATTAAAAAAGAACGAGTATCTCTTCCCCTTTCAATTCAATCGGAGCACTTAAAGCTTTCTTTACCTTCTCTCTAATAAATCAAAGACTATCTGCCTCGCTCTCTTAAAGATTCGTTCTTCGAACATATTCTTTCCACTTTCTGCTTCTAAAAATTATGACAATAAAATACGTATTCAACGAGATGTATGAAAAGATTAATGAGACAAAGTATAAGCTTAATAAATTGCCAATTAAGAATTCATTACATTCGGATTACGTTTCTCTATTATTCTGCAGATATTTCTCTACTGTATATATAGTCTTCTGTATTTTGTCAAAACCTATGTAAGGAAACACATCGTAATTAATTGTATTCTCGCAACAACGATCTTCGTATATCTACTCTGTCACAAAACGATTCGTAACCTTAAAGCTAAAACAATGCTTTCAATGTTTCAACTCCGATTCTAAAATTTATCTACTGAATTGATTTTTCCACCCATCCGTCACTCAAATAGAACGAGTATCTCTTCCTCTTTCAATTCGATCGGAGCACGTAAAGCTTTCTTTACCTTCTCTCTAATAAATCAAAGACTATCTGCCTCGCTCTCTTAAAGCTTCGTTCTTCGAACATATTCTTTCCGCTTTCTGCTTCTAAAAATTATGATAATAAAATACGTATTCAACGAGATGTATGAAAATATTAATGAGACAAAGTATAACCTTAATATATTTCCAATTAAGAATTGATTACATTCGAATTACGTTTGTCTATTATTCTGTAGATTTTAAAATATCCTGCATTAAATCAGTGTAGTCGCTATCGTAAGTATTTATTTTCTTTGCGTTGTATAATTCTTACCGTACCGTTTTGTCTTTCCGTCTCAATCGCATCTATATTTTTAAACGCAATTTATTATTATTGTCTAGCGTAATTCGGTCGGTTCTTAACGATTGTGTCGCTCCGCCGTTCGAGAAATATTCGTTTGCTCGCCGCACACGTATATTGGCGCGCACACATAGAGCGAGTAAGTGTGCGTGGCAGGCCGCTTGGTCGCCGAGAAGCTATTTTCGCTCGCTCGAGGCAAACTCGCCGCGATGTTGCCGTATGCTCCGCTGTTGCCGTCGCCGCCGCTCGCTCAATCCTTTTCCCTCGCCTCGGACGTTCACTCTCGCACGATCGCCTCGCTATTTTATTCCCTCTGCTGCTCTTTCGTTCTGCGGTGATTTCGCGGCATGCATGAATCTGTATATACGGCAAGCCACGCAAATCAAAGTAGTACAAGTACAAATTACGACGTCCGGCGTACATATATTGTTTACAGAAATTATGAAGCATTTGCTCTAACGGAGAGTGCAAGGGCTTGGGGTCACGGATTTAGTTCAAACTTTGTAGGATAATAGATTTAGCTTCCCTGTTGATGAAGATTTATGATTATAGGGGCCACTACTCAATAATTATTTAGATATTTGCAGTTGAAGATGCAATTCACTCATTAAATTCACTTCTGTAGCAAACGATTACAGATAATGGGTTTAGCGTAGCGACAACGGAACAGTGTTCCTTGCCGGTAGGAGCCGGGTTCGAATCCCTGGAGGGTGAATATTTTTTTTTTGTATTTTATGTCCATTTTTACACATAAATGATATTTTATTTTATATTTTATATATTACATATACATATTACATTTTACATATAAATATTGGGTTGGGGAATAAGTTGGTAGCGTTTTTATATTTGCATTGTTTTACACCAATTTTTTACTGTTTGACTAAGTGTACAATATTCATTCGATAGAGCTATGGGATGTACGAATGATCCGTGAGTGAGTGATTATGAAAGTGTGAATATATGTGTGTGAGTATGATATAATATAATTATTGATTTTTGTTTAAATTAAAGTTTTGATAAAAACGCAACGAACTTATTCCCCAACCCAAATGATTATTAAACACCTTGTCAAACAGCAAAAAAAATCGTTGTAAAACAAAGCAAATATAACTACGCTACGAACTTATTCCCCAACCTAATATTTATATGTAAAATGCAATATGTATATGTAGTATATAAAATATAAAATATAAATATGTAAAGATTATATGTTATGTTGTGTATTTATGTGTAAAAATGGTCATAAAGTAAAATAAAAAAACATTCATTCTCCACGGATTCGAACCCGGCTCCTACCGGAAAAGGACACTGATCCGTTGCCGATACGCCAAACCCATTATCTGTAATCGTTTGCTACAGCGCTGAATTTAAAAAGAGAAAAATGAATTGCATTTTCAACTGCAAATATCTGAATAATTATTTAGTAGTGGCCCCTATAATCATATATCTTCATCAACAGGGGAACTAAATCTATCATCCTACAGAGTTTGAACTAAATCCGTGACCCCAAGACCTTGCACTCTCTTGTAAGATTGTACCGTAAGATGTTTGCCCAAGTATTGCGTCTTAGGATAATTTGTTTCTCCTGTTTTTCTGTTTCTGCTCTTTCTCGATCCATTGCCACGGTACCATTGGTATTCGCTTTTATACTCTGTAATTTACGGAAATAATATTAATACCATTTTCTTCTACGCGTCCGAATAATGTTGCCACCTTCTTACGGTAAATGCCTACAGTGAATGCTTCTTAATTTATTCCTATATTATGCGCGTTGTTCCAAATGTCGCATCTTCTTTTCGTATCGTTGCATTTGATAGCTGTTAAGTAACTATCCTCGAAACTTGAATAGGCCGTCTGTATATTTTCTGCTGCAGTTTCTGTTTACGCTTCTTTGAACGCTCACGTCGACATACGTATTGTTTTCTGTTTCTCTCGGCTTCTGTATTTTGCCAAAACCAATGTAAGGAAACACATCGTAATTAATTGTATTCTCGCAACAACGATCTTCGTATACCTACTCTGTCACAAAACGATTCGTAACCTTAAAGCTAAAACAATGCTTTCAATATTTCAACTCCGATTCTGAAATTTATCTACTGAATTGATTTTTCCACTCATCCGTCACTCAAAAAGAACGAGTCTCTCTTCCTCTTTTAATTCGATCGGAGCATGTAAAGCTTTCTTTACCTTCTCTCTAATAAATCAAAGACTATCTGCCTCCCTCTCTTAAAGCTTCATTCTTCGAACAATTCTTTCCACTTTCTGCTTCTAAAAATTATGATAATAAAATACGTATTCAACGAGATGTATGAAAAGATTAATGAGGCAATGTATAACCTTAATATATTGCCAATTAAGAATTAATTACATTCGAATTACGTTTGTCTATTATTCTGTAGATTTTAAAATATCCTGCATTAAATCAGTGTAGTCGCTATCGTAAGTATTTATTTTCTTTGCGTTGTATAATTCTTACCGTACCGTTTTGTCTTTCCGTCTCAATCGCATCTATATTTTTAAACGCAATTTATTATTATTGTCTAGCGTAATTCCGTCAGATCTTAACGACTGTGTCGCTCCGCCGTTCGAGAAATATTCGTATGCCGCCGCACACGTATATTGGCGCGCACACATAGAGCGAGTTAGTGTGCGTGGCAGGCCGCTTGGTCGCCGAGAAGCTATTTTCGCTCGCTCGAGGCAAACTCGCCGCAATGTTGCCGTATGCTCCGCTGTTGCCGTCGCCGCCGCTCGCTCAATCCTTTTCGCTCGCCACGGACGTTCATTCTCGCTCGATCGCCTCGCTATTTTCTTCACTCTGCTGCTCTTTCGTTCTGCGGTGATTTCGCGGCCTGCATGAATCTGTATATACGGCAATATACGGCCAGCCACGCGAAAAGGCGTCAAACGTCTGTCAGCCGAAACTGAAATAAAATCGCAATCCTATTAACTGTTTGACCTGTTACTCCGACTACTGTGAAAAGCCACTGTTACGATACTGCGTACAAAGTTTTACGTTCGTTGTGTAATGTTTGTGGAAATTATGAAGCGTTTGTTCTAAGAGTGTATCGTGAGACGGTTGCCCCAGTATTGCGGCTTAGGATAATTTGTTTCTCGCGCTTTTGTGTTTCTGCTCTGCCTGGATCCATTGCCTTGGTTACGATTGATAGTCGCTTTTACACTCTGTAATTTATGGAAACATTATTTACGTGATTTTCTTCCACGCGTTCGAACAATCTTCTCACTTTCTTACGGTAAATGCTTGTACTATAATAAATGCTTCATAATTTATTTGTGTTTTCCAAGCTTCGTCGTTCGCCTTCGTATATTTTCTGCTACAGTTTCTGTTCACGCGCCTTTGAACGCTCCCGTCAACATACGTATTCTTTCCTGTTCCTGTCGGCCTCTGTATTCTGTTAAAACCCGTGTAAGAAAAGACTTTGTAATTAATTGTATTCTCGCAACAACGATCTCGGTGTACCTACTCTGCCACGGAACGTTTCGTAACCTCAAAGCCAAAATAATGCTTTCAAGTTCTCAACTCGGATTCTAAAATTTATCTGCTGGATTGATTTTTCCACTCATCCGTCATTAACCCTTTTAACGACATATCGTCGTTCGGTGCACTCGCCAAAAATACTAACGACGATATATCGTTGCGCCCCCGTTAGAGCCTTATTATACTCATCACAAGAGATCTGTGTTTAAGTATAACTTCATAAAATGTTAAAATGGTTCATATTCGATGCAACACAAGTGAAAAAATGTTTATTAGATCAACTTTTTGTTATATCCTATGTTGTTTTGTGCCGAGATAAGGTAGAATAGAATAGAGATAGGATAGAAACGGGACACGGGATATCCCTCGGATATCCGTCGACACGAGATAGTTTCTTGGGATAAGGAAATATTACACATTGTTGGTGGACAGAGAAGTAACTATAACTATCTATAATAAAACTTATATTTTTTTAGTGACGTATTACCAGCTGCACGATCCACTTGGGTATTAGATTTGTCTGACGCTTGCCGTACATCATAGCGTTATCCTTTCGTTTTGATATCCGACACCAGCTGTTTCATTGCAAATGATTGCAAAATGCAATGTCTATACGCTATACTACCAGATATATATAAAGCGATGACCAAACGATGATTTTCTCTATATGCAATTACGTTCTGAAAAAAAGAAATTACTTTGTGCGATTTTCATGATGTCTTATATTTATGTTATTCTCATGATTTTTAGTAAATATCGAAACTCCATTGGTATCGATTTATTCTCCATCCATTTCGCAATATTCTGCTTTTTTAATTTTGTAAATATCACGTCTACTTTAGTTTTTACGAGCATTTTCGCAAACCTCTACAAATTCGTCGATTCGGCCCGGTATTCTTCGCCTAGGTACGCTCTTTTCGCTCGGTGCTAAAAGGGTTAAAAAAGAACGAGTATCTCTTCCTCTTTCAATTCGATCGGAGCATGTAAAGCTTTCTTTACCTTCTGTCTAATAAATAAAAGACTTTCTGCCTCGCCCTCTTAAAGCTTCGTTCTTCGAACATATTCTTTGCACTTTCCTTGCAGAAATACGTTGCACCGACCTCTTCCTGATTTTGAGAAATTAACTTCTTTCCCCGTCGCTCTTGCTCCTTCTGCTTCTAAAAATTATGATACTGAAATATGGATTCAACGAGATGTATGTAAAGATTAATGAGACAAAGTATAACCGTAATAAATTGCCAAATAAGAATTGGTTACATTCCATTTACGTTTGTCTATTAATCTCTAGATTTTAAATTATCCTCTATTAAACCGGTGTAGTCGCTATCGTGAATATTTATTTTCTTTGCGTTGTATAATTCTTACCGTACCGTTTTGCCTTTCCGACTCAATCGCATCTATATTTTTAAACGCAATTTATTACTATTTTTTCGCGTGATTCGTTCCGTTGTTAACGATTGTCTCGCTCCGTCGTTGGAGAAATATTCGTATGCTCGCCGCACACGTACATTGGCGCGCACACATAGAGCGAGTAAGTGTGCGTGGCAGGCCGCTTCGTCGCCGAGAAGCTCTTCGAGCTCGGCTCGAGGCAAATTCGGCCCGTTGTTGCCGTCTCCGCCGCTGTTGCCGTCGCCGCCGCTCTCTCCATCCTTTGTATCTGTATATACGGCCAGCCACGCGAAAGGCGTCAAACGTCTGTCAGCCGAAACTGAAATAAAATCGCAATCCTATTAACTGTTTGACCTGTTAGTCCGATTACTGTGAAAAGCCACTGTTACGATACCACGTACAAAGTTTTACGTTCGTTGTGTAATGTTTGTTGAAATTATGAAGCGTTTGTTCTAAGAGTGCATCGCAGGACGGTTGCCCAAGTATTGCGGCTTAGGATAATTTGTTTCTCACACTTTTGTGTTTCTGCTCTGCCTCGATCCATTGCCTTGGTTACGATTGGTATTCGCTTTTACACTCTGTAATTTATAGAAACATTATTTACATCGTTTTCTTCTACGCGTTCGAACAATTTTCCCACTTTCTTACCGTAAATGCTTCTTCATTTATTCGTGTTTTCTACGCTTCGTTGCAAATGTCGTATTTTGTTTTCTTGTCGTTGCAGTTGATTTCTTCGACACTTGAATACCCTGTCCGTATATATTCTGCTACAATTTCTGTTTATGTGCCTTTGAAAGCCGATGTGAACTTGCGATTTCTTCCTTCTTCCTGTTGGCATGTACATTCTGTCGAAACCTGTGTATGGAAGCTCATTGTAATTAATTGTATTCTCGCCACAAAGATCTCGGAATGCCTACTCCCTCACGGAACGTTTTCTTACCTTAGAGGCAAGATAATAGTTTGAAATGCTCAACTGCGATTTTAAAACTTGTTCGCTCAATTGAATTTTCTATTCCCCCATCGCACCGAAAGAACCGTATCCCTTTCTCTTTCGATTCGATCGAAGCGTATAAAGCTTTCTTTTCCTTCTTTCTCAAAAATCCCAGACTCTCTGCCTCGTCGTTGAACCCGCTGTCACCATGTGTTTGCTCCTCTCCTGTGTGCGCTTGTCCACCCCAGTATGGAATGTGTAATGGAGTTTCGTATTCTTTTGCTCAAAGTTCGATCGAACGCCCTTTCCTTTTACTTTTTCTCTCCGCGCGATCTTTCCTTCTCTTGCTGTGTATTCACCGGCGATTGACCACTCCGGAATTGTTTGCTACTGCAACCTGTTAGATGCCAAAAATGTCGGTACACCGAAAATAACGTTTACTTTTTTATGGAGTACCTACCTCCCCGTGCCGTATTTGCTTCTTCTGTTCCGTTCGAACGTAATCGTTGCCTGCTCCGATCCGCTCCGAATGTCCCTCGAACCCATGATGATGTTTTCCAACGATCGTTACCTACACTGTTTGACGTTTGCTGTCGACGACCGTTTTTGCTGCGACGTTTCTTGACTCCTGATTATCCCTTCACCGACGATGTTCTGCCTTTAAACAAACTTTTCTTAATGTCTTTATTTTGTAAATTTTTGACGCGTCTGTCGAAATCACTCACCCTGCGTAAGTGTATCCTCGTTTATTCTGTCGTCTTCTCGATCCTTCCACGCCACCGGCGGTAGCGTTTAAATCAGTTTTGAATGCAAACGAAAATCCTTTTACCGGGCAGTCTGCTACGTTCGATCGCTTGTTCCTTTCGATGTTCTCTTGCATCGGCCGACATTAATTTTATTTATGTTTCCACTCGCGCGTAACCGTAACTGATATTCGCAATCGAAATAAGTCTGATTGAACGCACCCACCGATTGTTACGAATGTTGCGCGAAACTGCGCGAAACCGAAACTTGGTGTTTTTGCGTTTGATACAGACGGCGCCACTCGTCGCCGGGGAATAATCCGTGTACGAGAGAGAGAGAGGTCATCCCTTTATCAGAGTGAGTGAGACGAACGTTCTCGTCTTTCGCCTTGTACGGTGACTCGAGGCCATCCCAGGCGTTTATTCACCGTTCTATAAATAGATTAATTTGCAGTGCGATACCATGCAGTGTTTAAATTTGATTTCTCAATCTTTTCATATCGTAATACCTGCCTCGTTAATGTCTATTTTTTTCGCGGAAAATCACAATGTTTTGCCGATCCTCGAATTGCCGTCAGAGGGCAGCACTTTCCTGGACGAAGTTTCAAAATATTCCCCAGTTCTCACTGTGACGTGTAAACTTAGTAACTAATGTAGCGGAAGCGCGATGCATTTACATTTAACAACTTACATTTACTCGATCTACGAACACTTCAACGTACTTATTTTCTCTATTGAAATATTTGCGAGTGCATTTCGCAAACAAACTTTTCTTCGATACACGAAAATGTCATTTCGCCGGGAGCGCTAAGACGGGCGAGATAGAAAGGGAGAGAGAGAGAGCTCCCCTTGAACACGCGTGAGAGAGAGGGAAAGTGAAACGTCAACACTGCGGTTGGGACGCTGACAGACGCCTCCGGGTGTTTATTTCTATGCTTTTTATAATCGGTTTGTTAGCGATAAGGTGACCCAGTTACTGACGTCTGTGTATGCCGTGAATTCGCTACTTTGCACCGCTTGCACTTCGTACAGCGTGCCGTTGAATTGTTAGTTTTATAAGAAATAATAAATTCGTTGTAAAAATAATGTTCTCGTGCCAAAATCACTACCTTGCGAACGATACGAATTGTCGCCAGAGGGTAGCACCTTACCACACGATATTTTCTTATATTCCCTAGCTGTCACGGTGGCTTGTAGCATAAGCAAGCGTAAGTCACAAACGTATTCGACGAATACTTCAAATATATTCCTACAGCTACGTCATCTTGCAGAAAGTGTCGTCGACGATTAATTACACTTACATTTCACTATTTTCAACTAACGATCTGTACCATTTTGTTAGTTCACGCTTTGCCGCAAGAGTGTAGCACTGCTTGGATGATTCGCTGGAGAATTCCCTGAAACCCTATGACTCCAGTGAGCGATTATCGAGCAACATTCGTAATTGGATTTCAAACTTCTCCCAATGTTACCTTATGTCCAGTTATGTCTGACTTTTTCGAATTTTATCGCCCATTAATATAGTTTTATACCTTTGTCGTATATATTAGTTCCCCGTGGCATTGTTGTACTTTCTGCTAAATGCTAGTAACGTATAGCTTTTTTTAATTCCTAATTTTATATGTCGACGATAGAGGGCAGGAGCTTCCCAGGCGATGTTTCGGAGTATTCCCTAGCCATACTCTGGCGCGAGATTATTTTCGAGTATGCAATTCTGTTCCTAAAGCTTTTTCAGGTAAAACTTATTATTGAAAACGCATTTAGTCTATGTCTTATTGCCCTACGTTGCTTCCTACCCCATGTTCTGTATCTTTTGCATTTGAATATACTAGTTTGCATTGTTTCAGACTGCTGCATTACGTAAAGTCCTGTTATATGCCTGATTTAATATCTGACTAGCTGGTTAAAGAAAGATTAAGCCGACCTATTCTCATTCTACTCTTAATCCTTACGCTCTCTTACGTTGGTTTATGTTATTAGACGTAAGTTTACGTTGCTCTAACACGTAATTTCCCTTTATATGCCTCTCCTCGCGTAAGTAAATTTAGTTCTAAACACGCTCGGCGTACGCATTCTATTCGTACGACTTTGTTTCAAGTTTCAACATTGCCATCTCTTGTGCTATATGCCAGAAGTAACTGTCGTCGAGCTGCTTAACGCGACTTTGAACTCTATTGCCTTATCGTGCGCTACTTTTTACACTCTGTTGCAATGGTATACACTAATCTTCGTAAACTTACGTTGTTGTATCGTATGATTTTGATTTCTATATCTAATTTACCGTCGTAACAGCCGATTATAGTTGCATTTCGCTTATGTATTCTTATCGTGGAGTACTTTTTGCGCTATGTTACATCGATTTGCATTGCTTTACGTAAGTTTACGTTGTTATATCACATAATTTTGATTTCTATAAGCAATTTGTCGTCCGAAAAAGTAATTATGCAGGCATTTAGCCGATATATTGTTCCTATACGATACTTTCTATGATGTGTTATACCCTTTTGCTGTACTTGATGCAATTTCACCTTCTTACGTTGTATTATTTTGTATTTTGACGGTAAATGTCGTCGTCTCTGTGTAGCCTATTGCCTCCGTATTGCAATGAGCGATGAATGGAAGGTACTTTAGTATTATTTGAACCACGTAAACTGCAAAAATACTGACTCCCACAATTTTTTATTGCGTTCGAATGTGAATAGCGGGCTTTCGTCATATATCGAACACTCTTTCACTCTCTTATCGAGTTTGCATCGCAATGAGATACATAAATATGGTACTGGGGCGTCGCTTGGACCATATTAAAAGAAGAAATACCGACACTATCGACATTTTGTAGCATTTACGTGACGATGGTGGCTTTTGGCCGTGTATTGAGCAATTGCTGGCTGTCTTACTGGCTTGTACCGCAATGAGAGACCTAAATATAGTAGTGGGTCATCGATTGAACCGTATTAAGCGAAAAAATACCGACATCGTCGACGTTTTATGGCAATTCGATTAAATATGTTTAAAAACACCGAAAAATGAACGCTTTTGCCACCAGAACGATAGATATTTTGCTTGAATGCGATTCGACATCTATGGGATGAGAGAACGATAAGTAACATTCTGGAAAATCGAAGCCGGAATGTCCTCAGTGGAATAGTTCCCGAGATATCTTCAATAATGTGATGGAAAACAGTTAAAAGTGACTCTATGCTCATCTGTACGACTCAAAAATTCAATTAAACGACTTTTGTCATTAACGGGTGGCAGAAGACTGAGAAAGATTAAAGGAAATCGAATCTAAATTGTTGAAACTACAAAACTTTGGGGTAAAATGGAAAAGATCAAGATCAAAAGCACCTGAAAAATGAACTTTTTTTGGTTTTGAGAGAATGTGACTCTATTAATCGACAAGAATTTTTCTCTGTTAAGAAAAGGGTCTAATAGATATAGGAAACTGGAAACCCTGGCCTTCCAAGGGCAATAGTTCCAAAGATATACCCAAACTTTGGTTCAAAAGAAATGAAAAGTGAATTTTCTTCGAATTTACGATTGGAAAAATGATTACAATCAAGTACTCTTCTCGTAGATTAAATACGAGTAACGAGGATTCATAGAAATTGCACCGGGAATGCTCTGAGCGTAGTAATCTTGGAGATGTATCGAGATCTATACGAAAAATCGTGGGAATTGTTCGTGTGCAGTACCGAGTATTAGCAGATCGCGCTTTTGAAATAATAATTAGAACCCGGCGGAGCTAAGATATGTATCCTACGTTATTGAGAGATATTTCTTCTGTCTGCCTTTTGTATGCTGTATGTAAGGTGGGTTACGACCCATGTGGTTGTTGCTCCCAGATGAAATTGATTGTTGATGTTGATGAGGTAGATTGTCCTTCTTGCAGGAAATTCCATGTACTTGTGCATACAGTTTAGAGGTGACAGAGTATTCGTCTGTTGGCACTTTTCTGCCTGCCGGAAGTATCGTTATTCTGGAATACAAAATGGATTGTGTGAATTTACGGTGTTATTATGAGGTCTAATTGGGAGATTAACTTACGGGCACATGTTATTTTCTAATACACCTCAGCCTTGTTGTATGATCCCTACAACAAATTATTCTCTTAAACACCCAATAATGTTGTCATGAACCTGTTGGTTGATAAAATAAACTATTACCTATATCCGTATACTTCCTTTACCCAATTATCTTGTGCAGCTGGCAGGGGAATTATATGTACTTTACTTTCTGCCACACGTTTGTTGCTGCGTGATAATGATTCAGCCTTAGTAGTAATTGTATCCTCTCTCCTTGATATGATAGTAATCAAACGCAGTCAAACGTCTGTCAGCCGAAACTGAAATGAAATCGCAATCCTATTAACTGTTTGACCTGTTACTCCGACTACTGTGAAAAGCCAATGTTACGATACCACGTACAAAGTTTTACGTTCGTTGTGTAATGTTTGTTGAAATTATGAAGCGTTTGTTCTAAGAGTGCATCGCAGGACGGTTGCCCAAGTATTGCGGCTTAGGATAATTTGTTTCTCACACTTTTGTGTTTCTGCTCTGCCTCGATCCATTGCCTTGGTTACGATTGGTATTCGCTTTTACACTCTGAAATATATGAAAACATTATTTACGTCATTTTCTTCAACGCGTTCGAACAATATTCTCACTTTCTTACGGTAAATGCTTGTACTAAATGCTTCATAATTTATTTGTGTTTTCCAAGCTTCGTTGCAAATGTCGTATCTTGTTTTCTTGTCGTTGCAGTTGATTTCTTCGAAACTTGAATACCGCCTTCGTATATTTTCTGCTGCAGTTTCTGTTCACGCGCCTTTAAACGCTCCCGCCAACATACGTATTCTTTCCAGTTCCTGTAGGCCTCTGTATTCTGTCAAGACCTGTGTAAGAAAAGACTTTGTAATTAATTGTATTCTCGCAACAACGATCTCGGTGTACCTACTCTGCCACGGAACGTTTCGTAACCTTAAAGACAAAATAATGCTTTCAAGTTCTCAACTCGGATTCTAAAATTTTTCTACTGGATTGATTTTTCCAATCATCCGTCATTAAGAAAGGACGAGTATCTCTTCCTCTTTCAATTCGATCGGAGCATGTAGAGCTTTCTTTACCTTCTGTCTAATAAATAAAAGACTTTCTGCCTCGCCCTCTTAAAGCTTTGTACTTCGAACATATTCTTTGGACTTTCCTTGCAGAAATACGTTGCACCGACCTCTTCCTGGCATTGAGAGAGAAACTTCTTCTCCCGTCGCTCCTGCTCCTTCTCCTCCTAAAAATTATGATAATAAAATACGTTTTCAACGAAATGTATCAAAAAGTTATTGAGACAAAGTATAACCTTAATATATTGCCAATTAAAAATTAATTACATTTGAATTACGTTTGTCTATTATTCTGTAGATATTAAAATATCCTGCATTAAATCAGTGTAGTCGCTATCGTAAGTATTTATTTTCTTTGCGTTGTATAATTCTTACCGGACCGTTTTGTCTTTCCGTCTCAATCGCATCTATATTTTTAAACGCAATTTATTATTATTGTCTAGCGTAATTCCGTCAGATCTTAACGACTGTGTCGCTCCGCCGTTCGAGAAATATTCGTATGCCGCCGCACACGTATATTGGCGCGCACACATAGAGCGAGTTAGTGTGCGTGGCAGGCCGCTTGGTCGCCGAGAAGCTATTTTCGCTCGCTCGAGGCAAACTCGCCGCGATGTTGCCGTATGCTCCGCTGTTGCCGTCACCGCCGCTCGCTCAATCCTTTTCCCTCGCCGCGGACGTTCACTCTCGCTCGATCGCCTCGCTATTTTCTTCATACTGCTGCACTTTCGTTCTGCACTGATTTCGCAGCCTGCATGAATCTGTATATACGGCCAGCCACGCGAAAGGTGTCAAACGTCTGTCAGCCGAGACTGAAATAAAATCGCAATCCTATTAACTGTTTGACCTGTTACTCCGATTACTGTGAAAAGCCACTGTTACGATACTACGTACAAAGTTTTACGTTCGTTGTGTAATGTTTGTTGAAATTATGAAGCGTTTGTTCTAAGAGTGTATCGTAAGACGGTTGCCCAAGTATTGCGGCTTAGGTTAATTTGGTTCTCACGCTTTTGTGTTTCTGCTCTGCCTCGATCCATTGCCTTGGTTACGATTGGTATTCGCTTTTACACTCTGTAATTTATGGAAACATTATTTATATCGTTTTATTCTACGCGTTCGAACAATTTTCCCACTTTCTTACCGTAAATGCTTCTTCATTTATTCGTGTTTTCTACGCTTCGTTGCAAATGTCGTATTTTGTTTTCTTGTCGTTGCAGTTGATTTCTTCGAAACTTGAATACCGCGTCCGTATATATACTGCTACAATTTCTGTTTATGTGCCTTTGAAAACCGATGTGAACTTGCGTTTTCTTCCTTCTTCCTGTTGGCATGTACATTCTGTCGAAACCTGTGTAAGGAGGCTCATCGTAATTAATTGTATTCTCGCCACAAAGATCTCGGAATGCCTACTCTCTCATGGAACGTTTTCTAACCTTAGAGCCAAGATAATAGTTTGAAATTCACAACTCCGATTCTAAAACTTGTTCGCTCAATTGAATTTTCTATTCTCCCATCGCACCGAAAGAACCGTATCCGTTTCTCTTTCGATTCGATCGAAGCGTATAAAGCTTTCTTTACCTTCTTTCTCAAAAATCCCAGACTCTCTGCCTCGTCGTTGAGCCCGCTGTAACCATCTGTTTGCTCCTCTCCTGTGTGCGCTTGACCACCCCAGTATGGAATGTGTAATGGAGTTTCGTATTCTTTTGCTGAAAGTTCGATCGAACGCCCTTTCCTTTTACTTTTTCTCTCCGCGCGATCTTTCCTTCTCTTGCTGTGTATTCACCGGCGATTGACCACTCCGGAATTGTTTGCTACTGCAACCTGTTAGATGCCAAAAATGTCGGTACACCGAAAATAACGTTTACTTTTTTATGGAGTACCTTCCTCCCCGTGCCTGCCCGTGCCGTATTCGCTTCTTCTGTTCTGTTCGAAAGTAATCGCTGCCTGTTCCGATCCGCTCCGAATGTCCCTCGAACCCATGATGATGTTTTCCACCGATTGTTTTCCAGCGATCTGTTTGACGTTTGCTGTCGACGACCGTTTTTGCTGCGACGTTTCTTGACTCCTGATTATCCCTTCACCGACGATGTTCTGCCTTTAAACAAACTTTTCTTAATGTCTTTATTTTGTAAATTTTTGACGCGTCTGTCGAAATTACTCACCCTGCTAAAGTGTATCCTCGTTTATTCTGTCGTCTTCTCGATTCTTCGACGCCACCGGCGGTAGCGTTTAAATCAGTTTTGAATGTAAACGAAAATCCTTTTACCGGGCAGACTGCTACGTTCGATCGCTTGTTCCTTTCGATGTTCTCTTCCATCGACCGACATTAATTTTATTTATGCTTCCACTCGTGCGTAACCGTAACTGATATTCGCAATCGAAATACGTCTGATTGAACGCACCCACCGATTGTTACGAATGTTGCGCGAAACTGCGCGAAACCGAAACTTGGTGTTTTTGCGTTTGATACAGACGGCGCCACTCGTCGCCGGGGAATAATCCGTGTGCGAGAGAGAGAGAGAGGTCATCCCTATGTCAGAGTGAGTGAGACGAACGTTCTCGTCTTTCGCCTTGTACGGTGACTCGAGGCCATCCCAGGCGTTTATTTACCGTTCCATAAATAGATTAATTCGCAGTACGATACGAAGCAGTGTTTAAATTTCATTTCTCAGTCTTTTCATATCGTAATACCTGCCTAGTTAATGTCTATTTTTTTTGCGGAAAATCACAATGTTTTGCCAATCCTCGAATTGCCATCAGAGGGCAGCACTTTCCTGGACGAAGTTTCAAAATATTCCCCAGTTCTCACTGTGACGTATAAACTTAGTAACTAATGTAGTGGAAACGCGATGCATTTACATTTAATAACTTACATTTACTCGATCTACCAAAACTACATCGTACTTATTTTCTCTATTGAAATATTTGCGAGTGCATTTCGCAAACAAACTTTTCTTCGATACACGAAAATGTCATTTCGCCGGTAGCGCTAAGACGGGTGAGAAGGAGAGAGAGAGCGAGAGGGTGGGAGGGAGAGAGAGAGAGAGTGAGTGAGTGAGTGAGCGAGAGAGCTCCCCTTGGTCACGCGTGAGAGAGAGGGAAAGTGAAACGTCAACACTGCCGTTGGGACGCTGACAGAGGCCACCGGGTGTTTACTTCTACGCTTTTTATAATCGGTTTGTTAGCGATCCGTTGACCCAGTTACTGACGTCCGTGTATGCCGTGAATTCGCTACTTTGCACCGCTTGCACTCTGTACAGCGTGCCGTTGAATTGTTAGTTTTTTAAGGAATAATAAATTCGTTGGAAAAATAATGTTCTCGTGCCAAAATCACTACCCTGCGAACGATTCTAATCGTCGTCAGAGGGCAGCACCTTCCCACACGATATTTTGGTATATTCCCTAGCTGTCACGGTGGTTTGTAGCGTAAACAAGCGTAAGTGACAAACGTATTCGACGAATACTTCAAATATATTTCTACAGCTACGTAATCTTGCAGAAAGTGTCGTCGCCGATTAATTAAATTACATTTCACTATTTTCAACTAACGACCTGTACCATTTTGTTATTTCGCCTTTTGCCGCGAGAGTGTAGCACTGCTTGAATGATTCGATGGAGAATTTCCTGAAACCCTATGGCTCCAGTGAGTGACTATTGAGCAACATTCGTAATTGGATTTCAAACTTCTCCCAATGTTATGTTATGTCTGACTTGTTCGAACTTTATTGCCCATTAATTTAGTTTTATACCTTTGTCGTATATATTAGTTCCCCGTGGCATTGTTGTACTTTCTGCAAAATGCTAGTAACGTCTAGCTTTTTTTAATTCCTAATTTTATATGTCGACGATAGAGGGCTTCTCAGGTGATGTTTCGAAGTATTCCCTAGTCATACTCTGGCGCGTGATTGTTTTCGAATATGCAATTCTGTTCCTAAAGCTTTTTCAGGTAAAACTGGGTAAAACTAATTATTGAAAACGCGTTTAGTCTATGTCTTATTGCCCTACGTTGCTGGCTACCCCATGTTCTGTATCTTTTGCATTTGAATATACTAGTTTGCATTGTTTCAGACTGCTGTATCACGTAAAGTCCTGTTATATGCCTGATTTAATATCGGACTAGCTGGTTATAGAAAGATTAAGCCGACCTATTCTCATTCTACTCTTAATCCTTACGCTCTCTTGCGTTGGTTTATGTTATTAGACGTAAGTTTACGTTGCTCTAACACGTAATTTCCCTTTATATGCCTCTCCTCGCGTAAGTAAATTTAGTTCTAAACACGCTCGGCGTACGCATTCTATTCGTACGACTTTGTTTCTAGTTTCAGCATTGCCATCTCTTGTGCTATATGCCAGAAGTAACTGTCGTCGAGCTGCTTAACGCGACTTTGAACTCTATTGCCTTATCGTGCGCTACGTTTTACACTCTGTTGCAATGGTATACACTAATCTTCGTAAACTTACGTTGTTGTATCGTATGATTTTGATTTCTATATCTAATTTACCGTCGTAACAGCCGATTATAGTTGCATTTCGCTTATGTATTCTTATCGTGGAGTACTTTTTGCGCTATGTTACATCGATTTGCATTGCTTTACGTAAGTTTACGTTGTTATATCACATAATTTTGATTTCTATAAGCAATTTGTCGTCCGAAAAATTAATTATGCAGGCATTTAGCCGATATATTGTTCCTATACGATACTTTCTATGATGTGTTATACCCTTTTGCTGTACTTGATGCAATTCCACCTTCTTACATTGTATTATTTTGTATTTTGACGGTAAATGTCGTCGTCTCTGTGTAGCCCATTGCCTCCGTATTGCAATGAGCGATGAATGGAAGGTACTTTAGTATTATTTGAACCACGTAAACTGCAAAAATACTGACTCCCACAATTTTTTATTGCGTTCGAATGTGAATAGCGGGCTTTCGTCATATATCAAACACTCTTTGACTCTCTTATCGAGTTTGCATCGCAATGAGATACATAAATATGGTACTGGGGCGTCGCTTGGACCGTATTAAAAGAAGAAATACCGACACTATCGACATTTTGTAGCATTTACGTGACGATGGTGGCTTTTGGCCGTGTGTTGAGCAATTGCTGGCTGTCTTACTGGCCTGTACCGCAATGAGAGACCTAAATATAGTAGTGGGTCATCGATTGAACCGTATTAAGCGAAAAAATACCGTAATCGTCGACGTTTTATGGCAATTCGATTAAATATGTTTAAAAACACCGAAAAATGAACGCTTTGCCACCAGAACGATAGATATTTTGCTTGAATGCGATCCGACATCTATGGGATGAGAGAACGATAAGTAACATTCTGGAAAATCGAAGCCGGAATGTTCTCAGTGGAATAGTTCCCGAGATATCTTCAATAATGTGATGGAAAACAGTTAAAAGTGACTCTATGCTCATCTGTGCGACTCAAAAATTCAATTAACCGACTTTTGTCATTAACGGGTGGCAGAAGACTGAGAAAGATTAATAGAAATCGAATCGAAAATGTTCAAAGTACAAAACTTTGGGGTAAAATGGAAAAGATCAAGACCAAAAGCACCGAGAAAATGAACTTTTTTTGGTTTTGAGAGAATTTGACTCTATTAATCGACAAGAATTTTTCTCTGTTAAGAAAGGGGTCTAATAGATATAGGAAACTGGAAACCCTGGCCTTCCAAGGGTAATAGTTCCAAAGATATACCCAAACTTTGGTTCGAAAGAAATGAAAAGTGAATTTTCTTCGAATTTACGATTGGAAAAATGATTACAATCAAGTACTCTTCTCGTAGATTAAATACGAGTAACGAGGATTCATAGAAATTGCACCGGTAATGCTCTGAGCGTAGTAATTTTGGAGATGTATCGAGATCTATACGAAAAATCGTGGGAATTGTTCGTGTGCAATACCGAGTTTTAGCAGATCGCGCTTTTAAAATAATAATTAGAACCCGGCGGAGCTAAGATATGTATCCTACGTGATCGAGAGATATTTCTTCTGTCTGCCTTTTGTATGCTGTATGTAAGGTGGGTTACGACCCATGTGGTTGTTGCTCCCAGATGAAATTGATTGTTGATGTTGATGAGGTAGATTGTCCTTCTTGCAGGAAATTCCATGTACTTGTGCATACAGTTTAGAGGTGACAGAGTATTCGTCTGTTGGCACTTTTCTGCCTGCCGGAAGTATCGTTATTCTGGAATACAAAATGGATTGTGTGAATTTACGGTGTTATTATGAGGTCTAATTGGGAGATTAACTTACGGGCACATGTTATTTTCTAATACGTCTCAGCCTTGTTGTATGATCCCTACAACAGATTATTCTCTTAAACACCCAATAATGTTGTAATGAATCTGTTGCTTGATAAAATAAACTGTTACCTATATCCGTATACTTCCTTTACCCAATTATCTTGTGCAGCTGGCAGGGGAAATATATGTACTTTACTTTCTGCCACACCTTTGTTGCTCCGTGATAATGATTCAGCCTTACTAGTAATTGTATCCTCTCTCCTTGGTATGATAGTAATCAAACGGCGATCAGGTTAGAAGATGAATTAGCGTGAACTTCTAATCCTACTAGTACTTACACTTGAATTACCCAGTTGAAACTTTGACGGGCCAGCTCAGCCACAATTCCTAATGTAGAGACACTTTTCCCCTTGAGGTTCCTCTTCCTGACCAGAAAAAAGTAAGAAAATATTAGAATTCACGACGATGATTCATTCCGGGTAAATGTAATCCTATTAATCCGTAGTGAACCTACTAGTGATGTAAGGGTTATGCGCCAAAATATGTAATTAAACATATTCGCACGCATAGAAACTTGTCTTGGAAGGTTTAAAATTTTGGAACAAGCAACGATTAAAACTGTATTGAGGGATATACTCCTTAATAGTACTGATTTGAAGCAATGTTTCTAGTAAATGTCTTACCTTTGCTGCTGGTCAGAAATATTTCCAGATGTAACATTTATCCCAATTATCCGTCTCTAGTGGCTTCAAAACTTTTTCCCAGGATACGAAATAAGTGGTGAGATGAGATAAAGTTCAGATTTATGAACACTCCCTGGTCCTCTTGAAGACATATTATTCCTAGCGAAAAAGAGCGGCGATACGGTCAATCAAACAGAACAGTTCTACATTGTAAATTCATTGAAACATGTCACAAATTTTTGACAGACTATGTAGTTAACCGGATCAACATTCAAAGTGTGGTATACTTAACAGCATTTTATAGGTTCAATTTTTGGTGAGTCTGACGCTGCCCTGTACTCGATTCAGATGTTCCAACCTGTTAAATAAATTATTAGTAACCGGCACTCCGTATGTATAGCAAACATAACTAGAAAAATATTTACAAACGGTCCTTGTTGTGGTTAGGAATAGGTATTCCTGCAAGCAAACATTTTGAACTGACGAGAATGACACGCGCCTAGCTCGCTCTGATTGGTCGAACCAGTTTCGCCGAGTGAGTGCCAGCGTTGGTGTTGTACTTTTGCGGTAATCTCTCACGTATTTAACCTTGACATTGATAAATATTTACTGCTGCCTTCCCGTATGTGTCGGGCAATTCAATTAGCCGAGTTTTTTACCTGTGTGTAGTGTTTGAAATAAAGTATCTGACATTTGATTCCAGACATTCTCGCTGACTTAAGATGTCAAAGACTGACGTGTAGATTAATTTTCGTAGTCTTTTTTTTGTAGTTCTCGGTGAGTCTGTCGATATTCGGTACTTAATTTAGGAGCTGTGTCGGCAGTACTTTATGTGGAAAATTCTGCCTGCTCAGTACTTATCGTACTAGAAACGTACTTGTAAAATGTTGCGGTGCGTGTCTGAGAATGACGGGATTGTGCTCTTACAATTTGAACGAATCGACAGTGGCGCGCGCATAGCTCGTTGATTGGTCCAACAGTTTCGACAACAAAGTGCCACGAGTGTCATCGTGAAATGTGAGCTGCATACTATTCGACAATTTATTAATTATTACTTGTTTCTTCATTACTGGGAAAAAATGAGGGTCGAGAAATGGTCGAAAAATAAAAGTCTTCCGATCGACTTGTGGATATGCATACTGAAAGAGGATGACAAAAATCGCAACCGGAGCCTTCTAAGTGCAATAGTTTTGAAGATTCAGCCAAAAATGTGTGAAAAGCTGGTAAAAATCGGATTTTTTCGCATTGGGGCGGGTCGTTATTGTATTCATGGACTTGGCCTTCATACAGTGTGAAGAGAGATGAAAAAGATACAAGAAAATCGCAGCCCGAGCTTCTAAGTGCAATACTTTCGGAGATATGATTAAAAATGTGTGAACAAACAGAAAAGAATGGACATTCCCGGGGTATACGACACATCATGGAAACTGAACCAATTGTGTGCATATATGTATATACCATAGGAGAGGGGTACAAGCCATCGACGAAAGTGAGAACCGGAGAGAATAATTTGTAAGGCGAGCAGTGCTAATACCAAAGCGCATAGGCTTCCTTATTCAATTCTTCCCTCGTCCAAGACATAATTCATTACAATTACTGCCGATCGAGCGGTAGATGTATAAAAAAGGAAAGACTGCAGGCCAAGAAAAGAACTTGTGTCGGCGGATGTCGTCATATGCGCAACATTTCCTTTTCTGTTTTTGTCAAAATAAATTGTATATTGTGGTTTGCAAAGGTATTTACCAGTGAATATTACTGTACGGTGAAGACACGTCGCGCCATCGTTCTAAAGCGCTTAACAAAACTTAACCTACAACAAAACAAAATGCTCGAGTATAATATGTTCCTCGTTGTGTTTACACTGTTTTCACTTAGTTTTTGTGATACAACTTCATCAGATTGCGCTCAATTAACGCCATGCTCCTGTATGTTTTCCAATGGATTAGGATATGATTTATCGAATTTGGCTAAAAATGGGTTGGTATAATGTTCCGCATAACCTCAGCTTACCATTTAGAGGATACATAGATCATTCGTCGCTTATATGCGCCAAGCGTATAGTCCCCACGTATATTACGAAAACTGCTTATCTCCGTTTGTCTCAGGGATGACAACTTTTATTTGTAATCGTTCATATTCATTTTCTAGAATACTTGAAAGTTCTGGTACAGAAAAATGCAATTATACCTTTTACTTTCAACCTTGTCAAAATACAATTATATCACGTAAAGAAGATAAATGTGATGACGGCAAAGGAGTGTCTGTGAGATTGTTATTTATAATCGTTGAAGTGTTGAAGGTTCCCAGCTTCCACAGTTTTAATGTTGATATTATTTGTAGGTGTGTGCATGGAATCTCACTGCAAATAGTTTCCTTACCCTTGGTAAGGTTGAGGAGACATCCCTCATTTCACTTCCCAATGGGAGTTTGACTCTACGTATGGAACATATGGATATCTTTACCGATATCAAATTGTCCTGTTGTATCGATTGCAGTACAAAGTTAACAGTTGACCGTTGTACGTCAAGGAATCACTATGTATGTCCTATTGTTTATTTTGACTGGCCGATCAGTTGTTTGTAAGGTTTCAATTTGCTAAAACTCCTTCTCTTTTAGACTTTGACACTGGTATCACCTGATGCGTGTAAGACGCGCTTGATTTCTAGGGAATTATCAGTTGGTTCCGTTTTGGTCATTTTGTTTTTTGTCTTTAGTGGAATATATTTTGTTATCGGTGCATCAACCTTGAAGCTTTTGAGAGGGGCAACAGGTTGGGAAATGTTACCAAACCATGAATTTTGGTGTGAATTACCGTCATTAGTTAGAGTAAGTTTACTATGTTGTGCTTGAATTCATTGTCTATCCCATGTTCTTTTATCAATTTATTGTACTCTTGCAGGATGGTATCGTTTTTGCGTTTGGTTGCTGTAGGTCTGACAGTTATCAAAGAATATAACGATTGCACACTCTTGATGTCGCCTTGACAATTAATTTTTCTTGTCTATTGTTGAGTCAAGGTATTTTGGCGTTTCTTTTCTTTTTCCAAAGATTGTGTTTTCTCAGTTGGGCCAACATTAAATGATCTATTGTTCGTTCAGACCTAGCGTCTGACCTATTTGCTCAACTGTTATCTGTAAATAGAATGTCACGTCAGGAAGGAAATGCGACACGAAATTGGTAATTTGTTTTAAAATTCAGGTATCTTTCATGTGTGTCATACTGAAGATGGCATGGCAGCGATACCCCTTACAAGAGTCATTATAGTAGGGGTACTCAAAAGTTACCTTCTGGTGGTTCATTGATTGCTGTATTCCACAGACTTTCCCATTTATGCGTATTACATGGATTTGAACGAACAGAGCATGATTAAATAGTCTCCAAATCTCTCTCTTTTTGTCCATTGTCGGAAACGCTTTACATACGTTGAAAAGTAATTTTTGTTTTGAGTTTCTTTGCCGATTCCGTGAACCGCCATTATGTCTTATGTTGCGTTATAATTCATTCTCTTGACGTTTTTGTCCAATAATTTTATTAACAAGTATACTTGATACAAAAATATAAATACACAAGTCTGTACACATACTTTGTATACGGTACATTAATATGTATGTGTCGCGTAAAAGGGATTCGAAAATTATACTTATATATAGTTTTTACGATGAACGCAAAGCTACGTGATCTCACTATTCTCCTAGACTAATCGCTTAGTGTCTAGTCATATCAGTTATTCAATAAATAATGACTTTGGAGGAGAAATATGATTTGGCTCGTTACTAAATAAAGCGTGCATGCTCATGCGCGCACGCTTGTATATATACGAGGGTGGATGGTGGGTGGATGGGTGGGTGGGTGTGTCGGTGTGCGTGGTTCGCAGACACGTGCGTGCGAGTGTCCGGATAAGTTGCCGACAGTTTACACGCATACGATCTGACAGCTCTTCGTTCTACTTCCGCCTTTCAATTGTCTACCTAACTAGAAGTCTACCTAATCACGTCTACAAAGGTGTAATGTGTGATTAAATGACGGAATACTGTAAACTATATAGAAAAGACGGTTCCGTGGATCGAACTAGAACTTGATTTGATGCCGGTAAGCGACGCTCATACGATGAATTTGATGAGCTTCAAAAATTTCTGATACCGTCAATCCCTACGGACACTTCTTGATCCGTTTGTATTATTAGCCAATTACCGTTGACGTTCAGGTTGTGTATGTTGATGCCCTTCGAAGAGAAAGCATTGACAATTGTCGCCAAATTTTGCACGCAGTTCGCTTGATAAAGACTGATGTATTCGCCGAGCGCTATTCCATTACCAAATACTGCATCGTCGACGGACAAGAGGACCGGTTCGTTGTCTCTTACCGTACCTGGGCGAAAGATAAAAGTAACGTAAGTACAAGTTGATGGGCGAAGAACGATGCCAGATTGACAGATTAGGAATGGCGTTAATTACCTCTCAAGGTGTGCTGTCCAACTTTAACGACGATCGCCTTGCTATCCCCATCGGCGTGGCTATCTGTCAAATTGATACCGACATCGTGCGCTAGCGTCGGTGCATTGATCAGGTTCAAACCGTTCTTTGTTTGCCCAGTCAGTATTCCGACTAGGACAGCGGTATGAATAAACTTCTTGTCTTCCATGCCTTCTCCTACGGTTTCGCTGTGCATAGCCGCGTTTACGTTTTCCTTCAAAAAACGTCCAGCCAGGTGTCCCAGTTTCTTGGAGAGCTCGATCCAGGGGGCATTCTCGGTCGTCATCGCGGCCGCTAGTACCGGTGCGTTAACGATCCCAGTAACTGCGTACTCCGTTGACTTGCCAGCAAGGGCTATCAACTGTTGAGCTATCTCTACTGCGACGCGTTGTTGTGCTTCCGCGGTGCTGGCACCTATGATATAATCGTTCGATTGGTACGGTTATCACTGCTTTTTATCTCAATCTATTCAATGGGTGAATGTGAAATGGTGAAATGTGATAGTCGGTCGTTAATGCTTTTTTGCGCGTACCGAGATGCGGTGTAGCGATCACTTTGGGATGTTGAATTAGTTCCAAGGTGATGGGATTTTTCGGCGGTTCCTCCATGAAGACGTCCAATGCCGCGCCACCGCAATGGCCGGACTTTAACGAGTGCAAAAGTGCTTCCTCATCGACGATTCCACCGCGTGCAACGTTAATTATTCTAACTCCCTTCTTGCATTTGCCAAGAGTAGTTCCATTGATAAGATCTGAAATGATGGCAGGTGTAGAAGAGTGCGAGATTTGCTAGAGTAAATGAAAGCATTGTTTAGAATTCTCGCTACTTACTTCTCGTTTGTGGTATTAGTGGCGTGTGAACCGTGATGTAATCGGCCAACGGCCAAATCTCCTCCAGAGAGAGCTTGATTATACCCATTTCGTCCGCTGCTTCTTGCTTTAGCATTGGATCGAAGGCAATAATGGTCATACCGAAAGCTTTCATTCTGCATGCTACCTCTCGCCCGATACGGCCCATTCCTAGTACAGCGAGTGTCTTGCCACTCAATTCGAATCCGGAATATAATTTTCTGTCCCATCGTCCTTCCTTGAGAGACTGTGCGGCTTGAGCAACATTACGCGCCAGTGCCGATATTAGGGCGCAGGTTAATTCGCAAGCGCTGATACTATTACCACCGGGGGTGCTGAAAGAACAATGAATTTGTCGTATTACTCATTATAGTTGTTAGCAGTCGCCATGAGCAATCTGAATCTCATCACTTACTTTAGAACGATTATTCCCTTTCGCGTGGCGGCTGGAAGATCAATGTTGTCGACGCCTGTGCCAGCGCGTCCGATGACGCGAATATTCGGCACAGCGGCGAGAATGTCGGCCGTCACTTTCGTTTCAGAACGAACGATCAGAGCATCGTGACCCTAGAAAATATAATAGATATCTCAGCAATGTAGATGCTACACCATAGGATTGTTTGATTGTTCCGCGAAATAAAGACGTATATCGGTATAAACGGATAAATTGTTGAAAAATTGAAAGTTGTCGGAAGCAGCCTGATCGATGTGCTCGAATGGGCGATTATGCGTTAACATGCGATAAAGTGAAGTATGTTGCTCGTGCGCGATGATCCATACGATGGAAAATGGTGGTACAACGACCCGTGGAGTTAACCGGTATTCGTGCTGGCCGGCTAAACTGGATAAAACCGGATCTCCCTCCGTCTGTCTGTCGAGCGCGAGCAATTAAGAAAAGAAGCAAAACGCGCGCCGCGCCAGACTGCGGCGATGGCATGAGTTCTGACTGGTTCTGACCGACCACACAACGCCGACAACGAGATATGTCGATGGATAGAAACAGAAAGTGGTATAGTAAGCGTCATTGCAGCCGAAGAGAAGCCAATTATCGGCGTATACGTAACAGAGAAACTTAAGAGACACTCGAGACTCGATTGACGCTATAAAATGTCTTTACATTAGAATAATGAAACGTTGCCATTAAAGATTTGTTTGATAATTCTTGTCATATAGACTGTTCTCAATTGTAGTGCCGCGAAAGGAATTGGACTGTTACCGATAGTAGAGCATGTAAAATATTAAAAAATACAGATGTGTTGTATGACGTATGTGAATATCGACAACTTCAAATCCGCATACCTGCAGTTCCTTGATTAACTCCTCTTTGGGAAGTTTGTATTTCGTTGTGACCGGTATTCCATGAGCGGTGAGCAGTTCGGCACAGGACGCGTCGACAGGATCGCTAATGAATACGTTTCTGAAGCTCGCCGACATTTTATCCTTGAACAAAGAATAGCCCTTGAACGATGTTTACTTGCCATTCATTTAGGACATTCTAATGTTAACGTAATTCTTAGATGGATTTCATCGTTGTTCGATATTACGTCTCGGTAATTATTACGGGTACCAGTGTTTTCAAAATTATTCTGGCTCATTCTTTAACGTATTACGGCGGAGCAAACGACAGTGTCGTACCGACTGTCGTCTTGTTGTTTATTAGTGGGGGTCACCATACATATGCATCATCGTCGTTGTCGTTGTCATTGTCGCAGCCACAGATCGGAATGTTACGAATACAAACGTTTCTTTCTTGCGTGGAAACAGTTTTTTATTTCCCGTAGTTTTCGCTGATATATAGTAAAACTTTGTCTTCGATGTCTGTATTTATGAATGAGGGATGATTAGACAGACACTTTATGTGCGAGCATGCATGCGTGTGTTTGTCAATAATATAATTGTCTTTCAAAAATATAGAAAAGTCATGTTTCGGTCATCTTGTCGACGGTAGTAAGAAGAAGACGTAGCGCGGTACGTCTTAGGAAATAGCGAATTACAAGCCGATGTTGGCGGGAGGCCGCATCTACAGTTAGTGTTTGGACGTACCTCGCTCGTAAGTGGTGTATGGAAGGATGAGTCGTTCGAGATTGCGTATCCGTTTCACTCGCTGGAAGTGATTGCTGTGAGACAAGTGACAGGAAAGTTTTGCGAAGGCGGAATTGGTGACTCTGTGTGACTCTGTCAAGACGCCACTCGCGTTTAACCGTAAACTGGCTCGTTCAATACTGATATATCTTCTTATAGCGAGATCCCCACTCCAACGATATGTGTGTAGAATGGTCGAAGTTGGCGCCGATTTGCGCCACGGCGGGCTTTTGTCTCTCTCTCCCTCTCTCTTTCTCTCTTCTCTCTCTCTCTCTCTCTCTCTCTCTCTCTCTCTCTCTCACACACACACACACACAGACACACCGCCCTACCGTCGTTCTCACTGGCATCGATGTTACCACCGCTCCTGCGAAAAACAAATTGAAGAACGTCGCTGAGTCTGCTGTGCGAAAGAACCGTGGTTTGATACGCGCGTCATAGAGGACGATGGTAACATCGATATGGTTCACATGTCGTATTTTTAATGACGTAAGATTAGCGCGCACGTTCGTTCCGCAAATACATAAATCTATTAGTTGCAAGTCTTTCTGTAGTTCGACAGAGAGCACCGAATTACGCATGGGATAATAGATGAAGAGACAGGTGAAGAAATGATAGCGCTGCTGTACGCATACTACTGTATAAATTGGCGGAGTTTGAAAGTAGGGATAATTGTGATACTGAAGTACGTCTGAATTATACGCGCGCAACCTGTTGTCAGATGAAAATGCGCAGATACTATGCTTCTTTCCGCGAGCAGAGGAGCAGATGTGATCGATGCTATGGGGATGCAGGCAGGCTTGAATTATTATCCTGATTATTTCGTAATCATAATTGATTCGACGGTATTAAACGTCTGATGGGATAAATATTGCACTGTGCGCGCGCACATGTAAATGCGTCAGACGAAATCGGAAAGCCAAAAGAGTTTATCGTACTTAGTACTTCGCAATGTGATCGAACACGCGCTTGACTGGTGCGCAGGGGGCAGACGGAGATATTTTCCAGTTCGAGGGGTCAGCTCGAGTCAGCCAGTGACGCAACTGCTGCTGGGGGTCCGATCTGGCAATAATAACCGTTAACCCGGCGATATCGCTTCGCACAACACACTCGCTCCTCACATCTCATTTTTGCAACTATGCGCTCGCTCTTTCCCGCCGTCTTCAGTTAACATATTCACGTATCCTTCATTGACCAAGTTCCCATAAGGGTGATGATTGCCAGACGGTGAGCGATGTCATTTAAGTTGTAATGGCGTAACCTTTCGTCGGTACTACGCCCCCACCAGACCGAGATCGATTTCGAATTCCCATATCTTGCTCGATGCCCTCTGTCTTTTATGTTAGCGCGCAATTTCTCTACTTTTGTGCTACCGTCGTGTGCCACACTTGAATTCTTTCGACCCTGTACTTAGTCTCCCTCGATATGTCTCTCATCATTCATGTGTTAGGAATCGTTATTCCCATACTCTACGCCGCTGAGACGATGTTGTGTCGTAGGACGTCATCGACGCTGTTTTTGGGAAACCCA
The DNA here is from genome assembly GCA_914767735.1 of Anoplius nigerrimus. Lineage (NCBI taxonomy): Eukaryota > Metazoa > Arthropoda > Insecta > Hymenoptera > Pompilidae > Anoplius > Anoplius nigerrimus. The sequence goes on along the minus strand of OU612079.1, from coordinate 23,645,906 downwards.
TTTAACATCTCCATACACCCCCAGCAGAGTGAGTTATCTTATCGGAGTGGAAAATAACTCTACCGAAGCACATGCGCGCTCGCTTTTTTACGCTCGCGATAAGAACGTTTCTTCGCGCGTTAATTTCCTAAGATTAGTTGTTTTCCAATCCATACTCGTTACTCTGTCATTGCTGATTGTCGAATAGTTGTAGGATATTCTCTACGGGGAATATTATCGAGGTACCTATCTCTGTTTCATCTCCGTTTCGGTTCGATATTAATTTGATAGCGTGACAAAGGTATGTCGCTTCGAGAGAATTATGTCAGATCGGCGAGTTGAATTATCAAAGAATCGAAGCAAATTTTGCCGGCGAGCGATATCACTATCGTGGCAATTGGTGACATCGTTCATTGCCACCTGATTGTGTGTACATGCGTACACATACGCAGAGTTGTCTCACGAAAAATTCATCCAACGGCCAACGTACGCACGAGAGTATTACACGATTTTGATCCGATTCAAGTGCATCCTTTCTTCCGGTGGGTATTGTTGGTGACAATTGACCGGATAGGAGAAATTGAAATCTCCAAAGCGCAAATAATACCATCATTCCATGGTAAGTAGCAACGAATTTTTTGTCCGTTTCTACTGCTGCATCGATTTCTCGTGCCAAACTCGTTTCTTCGGCGATTTATTGTTATTTCATTGGAAGAAAGAAAGAGTCAATACCCAGTCATTCGGACAGCTTAATTGACATTCAATCTTCATGGGTCGAAGTAATTTGGCCAAAAAAGGTTTGGTAATTATCGGTAGCCTGCGTTAAAGATAGCGATGTTATTGCCAGCGTAGTTAAGTGTTTCGCTTGTTTCAATGCAGATAAAGTTTATCGGATTTCGGTCATAATATTTGTATCGCGTACGGTTGGAACGTTATTGCATTTTATAATAGGTCCAGCTATGAGAGCGAAGGGGGGGGGGGGGTTGTGGTGGTTCGAAAGAAAAAGAGAGAGGCAGGGATGAAATCAGATTACGATAATATTTCGTTAACATAACGATTGATCGATGTGTGAACTCCACTTGTTTTTGTTTATTCTAATCCGAAAAGATCAATGATAGTCTGACGAAAAAGAAAAATACTATCATTCAGTAAACATGTCAAGTCCGCGGAACGTCGACAATTTTCAACTGTTGAAAATTAATTATTGCAAGTAGATGAATGTAAAGCTATGTTCGACTTTTCCGTCGGCGAACATCGCGTCAATCGCATTGAAAAGAGAATGCGCGCTGTAATAATATATCTTCTTCTTTCCTTGTTATTCGATGAATGTCGGTTGTGCTCATAGTCGAATTCGTTGGCGACTTCGTAGTCGTGTTTGCCCTGTGGCAGCGAGCCGCAGAACGGTATAATAAATAACTCTGACTGAACGTACGGAGCCGTGCCAGTGCCAATATAAGAGTTGGAAAAGGCGAACGGAGATTATTATTGGTATCAATGTGTTGAATCAATTTCAACGAAAAGTTGACAAGCATCTTGTCAACGAGAGATTGCCCCCCGTTAGCTGTGATAAAGTCGTTAAGGGTACTCTTGGACAGAGTGAAAGAGTTTTGCGCGCTGGACATAACCGGTTACGAGCCTCTGAACTCTAAACCCCCAGTGCGCGATAGCGAGGCAAGATGCAGTACAAAAAATAACTCTGATACCAAAGCTCACATGACACACGAGAATGACGCGGTGGGGCGGGATAGAGATGATGGACTGCGTGTTTGAAACGCACGATGGCGAGTCGATGGACACGGATTCCACTTGAATCCGGAATCGAGGGTTGATTATGCCAAGACTTTGCTCGCTTCAGTGTGCGTCAGCTTGAGCATGTACCAATTGACGAGACACTGGACGTACGTGTTCCGGCTTCAATTTTCCGAGATTGGAACTGCCTTTTATTTCATTTTTCTTCTTAATACGGTTTCTCATTGCTCCGATATTTCCGTTAGTACGATAATCCTGTTACGTATACAAGTCGATCGGTGACAATAAATATTCGTAGACTAGGTGAAAGGAAAGCGAACACGTTGCTTCTCATCCTCAACGGGAAACGTAAATTGACTCTACTCACCGAAACCATGATGATAGTCCAGTGGTTGTGGACTGTTCGATGCGTCTAAGGTTAGCTCTGAGTGCCGAAGTGGGTAGAAGCGAAACGTGGAAAGAGGAGAAGTGGAGGCAGCCGAGACGTTGACAGTGGCGGTAAGGACAACGATGGCAAGAAGGACGGCGGCAGGAACCATGCGGCTGAGGGAAGTTGCTCTCCATAAATGATTCATATCCATAAGTTTGCTTCTTCACTGAGCTTTCTCTGCACATGCAAAGTTTTCCGGTAACGAAGTAAATTTCGAATGGGTGATAAATACAATTTTTCTCTATCATCGACTGAAAGACGCTAGATATCGATTTAATAAATGGTCAAACTTATCGTTACGTTAAAATCGATATAATAATTCGACGATCGATAAGGAACTCGGTAGATAAGGCAATCGTACGCAATTGTTGAGCCCTCAGTCGTCAGCTTCTAGCGACTAGGCGATTCCAGTGCCATTCACTCGGCAAAATCTACTAACCGTACGGTTCCCGCTTTCCTCTTTTTTCTTCAGATAAGATTTATTCGAACTATGTCGTCGAAGACTCAGTTTTCTGTCAACAGAAAGAAGGGAAACGTTGAAAAGGCGTAAAGACAGGTGTTTCAATGTTTTCGCCTAAGTATATCGTTTAACTGATTACCGATTGACGAACGGCGGTTGTGGAATGCAGTAAGTTAATTTTCTATTGCTATGATCAAATCCTCATTGTCTTTGTAGTTGTGGCCATCGGTTATCCTGCCCCCGTCATTGTTGTCGTCGTCGTCGTCGTCATTGTCATCAGTCTTGTCGTTAGTTTCGTCAGTGTCGTCGTCGTCGTCGTCGTCGTCGTCGTCAGTTCTCTTTCTATCGTTAAGTATTTCTACGGTAAATGCTCTTTTGCCTGAGCGTAGAATGAACGGTAGACGGGCTATCCTGGGCTGCGGAACTCAGACGAAGAATGGAGCTATGCGGAAGATTTGTATTGGCAGGATTTTCGTGACGAGTAAGTTCACCGCTCGCGTAACCGATGGCGAGAGCAGCGCGATCCCGTCGTGCACGCTTACAGCTCAGTAATTCTTTCATTCCTTTGCGAAAATTACGTGAAAGAAAGGCGTATAGCAGAGGATTTAGACAAGAGTTCATATACGATATGAGAAAGGTCGAAACGGTCAGGAGAGTGCAAAAGTTTGACGTTCGGTCATATTTGGGATCCCAGTGTAGCCATACGATTCGTGCCTGTTGAGGTAAATTGCATATCGCAAACATCATTACCACCGTAATCAGCATCCTGAAATAAAAAGGTTGATCGTTATGATAGGTATATAGGCTGTATGCCCGCAGTTTGAAGTCTATGAAAATAAATGGCCGGACTCGGTGAGAGAGAATTGATACCTGATTACGCCACGTCTAGTTTTAAGGACATTCCTACTGGAAGTGTGAACGTGATGGATCCTTCCGTTATTTCGTGTCCTTGCGACAAGTCCGCCCGGTCCACCCAGTGTGGCGCCGCTTCTCCATAAACCGACAGCGATTCTCGTGTAGAGGCAGGACATGAGACAGAGCGGCAGGAGGTAGAGGATGACGAGGTTAACGCCATCGAGAACATTTTTATTGTGCTTCTTGATGTTAGGTACGCATATTATGTCAACGTCGCCGGAATGAAGCTCATTTCTGATCGTCTCGACGTAGAAAAATCTCGGTGAAGCATAAAGGGCAGCGAGTATCCAAACAAGCCCGATGACGAATCGAAGACGACTTCTGGTCAGCATTGATCGACATTTTATGGGGTGAACGATTGCCAGATATCTTTCCGTACAGACGACCACCAAAATGAGTATGCTTGCCGTGTAAGAAAGTGCGTGCACGAACATGTACGCCTTACAGAGGAAGTCTCCCAATCGCCAGCTGTTCATCAGGTAATTGGTTAATGTCTGATAGACGCAGAAGATGCCCACACAGAGATCTGCCACTGCGAGATTCGCCAGGAAGAAATTGGTTATACTTCGCAAACGCCGTGAGAATGCCACCACTAGGATGACCATTAGATTGCCTGCAAATAATTTGGACCCAATATGAATAACAGCGTGCAACTTGTCATTCCCCTTTAGTTTCTAAGAGACTTGATTCTCTAAGCGATTCGAGACTATTGTTTCAGCATGCGGCTGGGTCGTGAACGATACGGTTAGTAAATGTTATCTGCATACGTATGTATTATAACTGGGTAAGTAGGAGAGTAAGCAGGTTGAGCGGAATGACGGATGCAACATATCGTATCAATATGCGCCTTTTAGAAGCCCGCAACAGCTTCGTTAAATAAGTAAGTTTATTGCTAAAAAGAGCTAGCAGTAACAGTAATAGTAAACATTAGAGATGTAGCGTACCGTCAATAAACGATGGCACTGGGTGCAAAATTAGTTTTACTGTGACGAGGTAAGAGGCGATCGGTGTCTCAAGTGAAAAAGGAAAAAGTTTTTCCAAACTTTCTGAAATAACATTGGAAATTAGGTACCAAAGGAAAGTTGAGAAATTTCGCTTTAACTTTCATATTCCGTGTACTCGCCAAGTACTACCCCCCCCCCCTCTCTCTCTCTCTCTCTTCCTCTCCTTGGCTCACCCTTTAGTATCAACCTTCGACGCCCCTCGTCGTTTCCACCCTCCCCTTGTCGTCGGCCTTTCCTTTTCAAGTCTTCTTTCCCCCTTCGCGCAGGCTCTAATCTTTCTTATTTTTCTCTCGGGGATTTTCACGAGATCTCACGGAATAAGAAAAAGGTATGCCCGCAGCTGGGGAGGGCTTGAAGGGTCAACGAATACTTAAACTTTCGTAATAAGATTGTAAACGGTGCGCGAGACAGGCAGAGACGTTAAAAGTTTTTCCTGCGGGTTTCTCGTCTTAACTTGACGCACTGCTTTTTCCCGTTCGTTTTAGCTAGACACGATTGAGATATGTGACGAGTCTCGTTTGCCGATCAGTTTTCTAGAATGTCCATCGTAACGCTCATACGCCGGTAAAACTAGGGGAATGGAATAATAAGTATGCGAAGCAGCGAAGAATGATTTATCGGATTATTGGGTGATTTCTTGTTCCGTATTCTTTGAGTAGCAAAGAAACAAGAAAGTGGCGGCAGTAGGCAACACGTACGTGCCATCTGGATTCTTGAGAATTTTTTCGTTGGGGCACGAAAAATTCCATCGTCTCTACGATCCGATATTATCGACATATTTCATGAGTCGAAGGAACGACCCTCACTCTAACCTTGCTCGCGGTAAATAATGGCCGACAATAAAAAAAAAGGGCAGAGAACGAGTGGGAGGCAGGGGGAGAGGAAGGGCGGTAAAATGGATTTAACGGAATCGTTTGATGAAAATTATCCGTATGTTTCGCGTAAATGGATACAAGACTAGGAACTAGTGTGGCATTGCGCATACAGGATTCCAATACAGGAAGGAATACGATAGATCAGTTTCTAGATAGTTAGAAACTTGTCGTTGTTTAAATATTTTGATCGGAAGTTGAAACGACGAGAAGGAAAGTTGTTTATATCAGTTTATGAGAAAGGGTAAAAAAGAATGGACATAAGCGCTGGTATACGGTATTTGTATACGGTATGTAAGGTTCGTCGCTTTACAGCGGCACGTATTTACGCAATATGTACTTGTCCGTGGTGTTCTCGCACGGGTAGGGTCGATTGGCTGTCGACCGTCAGAAGCGTTCGGAGGCCTAAGTTGAATCACGAGCCGTCGTCACAAGGGAAATTAATCGACCTCGAAGTATAGGCAGAACCGAGAGTCAAGTACAAACTCACAAACGAGATATTATGCGGGCCGGAAAGTGGCAAAGGGGATGAGCCGACGCGCGAGTGAGCGAACAACGATGGTAGTACGAATGGCAGGGATGCCTAGCTCCTACTCTCGGACACCAACGTGCTCTAAATTCTAATCTTCTCGAGCTACAATCTGCCTATTGGGTGGAGGATTACAAACTGACAGAGAGAGAGAGAGAGAGAGAGAGAGAGAGAGAGAGAGAGAGAGAGAGAGAGAGAGAGAGTTATTAAGATTGGATCATAACTCAACAACCGGAGAGTTTCATTTTTATTTTTTTGCCTCTCTTTATAATCACATTTCGTCACATTACAACGCACACAATGTTTGCATAAATGTTATTTTCCTATCCGTAGTCTTCCTGCCGACACTAATACAAATCGTACCTACCTCTTCTAGCTGATACGTGTTGTGCTCCCCTCCCCCACCCCGCCCTTTCGCGTGCGCGTTTCCTATTCTACACACGTCCTACACAGACCTATCATTCTATCGCGACGATGTGAATGAGCAAAATTTCTGAGCTAACAGATTCGCTAGTAAACAAAGGCTCGCACGGACCGACAGATTTTCATTCGCTTTTCGAAAAATTGACAATATAATACATTTTTGAATCTGATGTGTAATCGTGTCACGTTTGCTCTACATCAAACGACATTTGAGTGCCATCCATACGTAGTATGCTGCTATGCTGCTAATGAATGATGAAATATCCGTCAATCCGTCCCAATTTTATTAAACCTTCCGCTGCCGACATCTAGTGCCGATGAGCATGCCACAGATGTGAGGATAACATTGAAACGCTTTCGCTAAAACGTCATCGGGTATTCACAGCTATCGAGGCAAAAAAAGGCTAAGCGCTCAGAGAGGAGAACATCGGGGGGATTGTGATAAACTATTTTCATCCCGGATTCCTTTTATTTCGAGTGCGTTCAGAAAGAGGGAAACTTTTGATATGACCGGGCTTGAAGATAACGAATCATCAAGATGCGTAACATTGAAGACGTCTCAGGTGTTCTGTCTGACAATGAGGTTCTCAACCAGAACAAATCTGCTGATATCGGATACTAGTATAATTATTATATCGAGAATGGAGTGAGGATGACCCGTTAGCTTGAAAGGAAAGTGTAATATTCCACGACAAAAAACATTGAATTCCAGCTCTGCCTATTGCTAATCGAATTGTGATCAAGGTATTTTGTCGAATGAGATAGGTTTGCCGCTGTGAAGAAGGCCGAAGTCGAATTTACATAGGTTGATCGTAAAGTTTTCTGGGGTAGAAAACATTTATGAAGATGCTTTAAAGTAGAAGGGAGGCGCTTGCTCTATAGCGAGTATTTTACCCCCCACCCCCATTCTTTTCATCTGCGATGCGCGATACAGAATGACAATTATTTCGATCCCCACTATCTGTATTGAGTCCGCTTAGTGTCAATAGGAGGTTCTCACCTGTTTCAATTAAATATGTGCGTGTAGACGCTTTTCTGATATGAAGAAGCAACGGGATACAAACTAACGTCTTCGTGTGCTGTGTATTAATTTGACAGATATTGCTCTAATCTATTTTATATGAGCAAACGCTCATTCCTTTAACTGAAAATAGGGTAGATAGGTAGATTGGACCTTTGTTTACTGTGATATACAATGCGGTGAGAAAAATTGTTCGTCTCCCCCTCTAGATAGGCCTTACATTCTTTGGACGTCCAGTGTTTGAAGCGTGAAATTGAATTCTACTACAAAAAGTAATGATTATAGCCGATTCGGAGACAGATATATTGGTCACTAAATAGTTTTTAGCATTTAATACCTCTTGCTACGGCGAGACGAATGACGTGACAATGTATCGTAACCGTCATTAATCAAATCTCTCTGGGTAGTGAACGTTCTGTGGGACGTAATTTATCTGTTAAAATAAATGATTTCATACGATATTGCCAATCGCAGAATTAACCACGTTTTAGCGACGCGACGTCTGCACCATACCCGAAGCATAAAGTGCTTGATATTGTTAGAACCTCGGAGTTTGCAATGCCGCTTTGTACAGGTTTTGTTTACAGATATAAGCGAATTACACGACTCTACGCCATCTTAAAAGAAAACGTTAATGCAACGCTGCTAGCTAATGAACACATATATGTATTTCACATGAATTGAGTAGGGTCATAAGGTTAAAATGCTTCTTTGCGCTCAATCGATTCATTTATCACTCAAAGCTGAGTCCTCACTCTGTCGTATCGTTTCGTTGTCGTGCGATTTACGAAACAAAAAGGAAAAAGAAAAATGAACCCTTATAATTCAGGGAGAAAAGTGCGAGGGGTGTGTAACGGAAAGGGCAGAGCGGGGTTGTAAGATTTAAGAAGAAAGAGGTCGAACGATAAATGGATATATACATACGCAAGGATGAGCTTGGTTAGACGATACAATGAGAAATAAGCGGGGTATTAATAACAATTTGAGTGTGTAAACTATCGTAGCATCACATCCTCTCAATCGGTTTCGAAGAGTTTCATATGAGCGAGCGTATAATTGTATGATCGATTTTGCTGGACAGCCAATTTATTTTTAAGCAAAAGTTTGTGAAGTGCACGGGTTGTAGACGACGTGTTCTCACGTGTCGATAATTAGGAACTTCGTTGATGTGCGGATGGATGGAAGGTAAGTGCAACTGGTTAGAACGACAAACGCATATAGTGAACATACATACCGGGATCACCTTTCAATCTGTACCGTAAAGACAAAAGCTCAATGAGAGAAAAGGATTCACTTACCGAAGAAGCAACATATGAAGACGATGGAGTAGAGAGCGACGAAGATTATTTTAACATCCGGTCGATCAAATATGTAATCCTCGTTTAAAGACTCGTTCCGCAATGGATGGAGAGCAGTTTGATTGGTAAGGGCAATAAAGGTTTCGTCATCGAAGTGGTAACTGATTCCGCCGCGGCTGGCCAACATTCTGAAACAAGTCCCTGTGGTAGCTACAGCCAGCTACAGCGAACGTCGCCGCCGCTGCTGCTGCTGCTGCTGTTGCTGCTGCTGCTGCTGCTGCTGCTGCTGCTGCTGCTGCTGCTGTTACAGTGTCAACACGCACTCACGCACGTATAGGTATAGGAAAAACGTAGCACTTGCGATGGTAATCAATGTTTTACCTCGACATAATCTCGTTGTATTCGCCGACGGAATATTGAGAGTCCAACAACTCACCGGGAATGTTTCCCGCATCTTTCTAGCACCGTTTCCGCAGCAGGTGCTTGATTCGGTTAATGCATGTCAAATTCCAAACTGTTCATCGAGATCTCCATTTCTTCGAGACACTGAATCACTAAACGCGTATTTTTATTGAACAAGTATTCTTGGAAATCTTTTTTCTAATTAAATTATCACCTTCCGATTGACAATTTTTCTGTTTCATGCTAATTTGTAGTGCAGTTTGACCGATTCGTTAGTAGCATTCGCTTAAAAAATAAGTAAGGACAAATTGTCTGTAAGGAATCGGCCGAATGAGAGTAGGGCACTTGGAATATATTTGGAAATGCGCTGAAGTGTATTTTATTCTGGACTCGTAACACAATCAATTATAACTGCTCGCTCGTAATGCTCGCTCAAGAATGACCGCCGGCGTGATGCCCTGTGTCGGCAGCGTCACCGTTTCCTTGTTCGTCTTTTGTCCCATTGTTATCTGAAAACCCTTCGCATGGCAACACCTCTCCTTCGGACAGGGGAGGTAGATATCCTTAATGTACCGTTGCCCAAAACTTTCCGCGTGCGGAATTTCTTACATGTCATTGCCGGTTTTCGTTCGATTTTCGTATCTTATCGGAGATGAGAAAAGTGGCAATTTCGATTGTATTGGAAGGGAAAAAGATAAGCGAGATATTCTCACATAGTGAGAAGATAGAGCGAGTGGTGGAATATGAAGGACCATGTCTGTAAGACGTGTGTGAATCAGTCTTATCATTGTACGTACTGTTGCTGCTGCTTGCTGCAGGTGCTACTGCTGCCGTCAACCGCCACCACCGTCACAGCCATCATTATCACTTCCTTTTATGTTAATGCAGTGGAATAAAATCTCTCTCTCTCTCTCTCTCTCTCTCTCTCTCTCTCTCTCTCTTTCTCTCTCTCTTTCTTTACGAAAGAAAAACGTACCCGAATGAAGCACCTGGCATTAATACAATTACAGACATATGCAAGTTTGTGGGAACGTAATAGTTAACCGATATCGTGACAATCCTTTAATTTTAGACTTCTTGTTGCTATCGGTGTTGCGAAAGTAAATTATGTGTCTAGTTCCCTCAGCTTCTTTTCGACATTTCCGTGAAAAAAATGTAAAAAGCTTCTGTCATTTACGCACGTTTATTAACCCTCGGACTACCGAACTGAGCGGTGGCGCCTGGGTCATTCCAATCCTCACAGACAGTTCACTAATTATCAATCCGTGACGGCTCGAGCGAGCTGCTCGGCGGATGCCGTCGGCCCACTTCAAAAGATCTTTTATGCGGTATCGCTTTGAGAACAATTGACCAACGCCGCGCCGGTGACACTGGCCCAAGTAGCGAACGTCTTGCTAGAATGTGTGCGTTTCCGCAGCCAAGCCACCCCGGTACCGTGACCCAGGCACAGTATATCGGAGGGTTAATATTCATTCTCTGAAGACATATGTATCCTTGTGGTAATACGTCCATATAACTGCGGCATAGCACGTTGACGATATTTTACTGGTACAGTAGAAGTTCTTTATATGTCCGAAATTCGGGACCGCAAACCGACTTATACGGGACCATACGGGACAGAGGTAGTCGATTCTCAGCTCTTTGTATTTTGCCGATACGGAGTGGCTCAGAACGGGACAGCAGATAGGGAAAAGAGAGGGACTGAGAAAAAAACACGCTCGGAAAGACAGAATGCCCAAATATCGGTGAGGCAATACTAATGCAACAAAAAAAATTGGTTTAATTTGAGTTTTTGTTAATGAAAATGTCATTATCCTATTGCTAATATTTTTCCGAGTAAAATGAGACCAAACACGGTACCAATCGGTTTATATTTCCTTACGAATTAAAAGTTCTACATTCATCCATATTATATAATACATAGATGCATACATACATACATAGATACATACAAACATACATCAATACAAACATATACATAAAATGTAAAATGCGGTCATTGGTGGAGAGGATATGTAGCAATGGGATGTGGTGGCAGGAAAGAGGAAGACAGATGTAGCAGAGAGTGAGTCAAGCAAATTGAAACAATTTTAGCCGCTTGATGAGGTGCGAAAATGGTGGAATGGTTCCTATATATGATCAAAGGAAAGCCGCAAATGCGACATATAAAGGAAGGAACATAAGGTTTTGCGACTTATAAAGGAAGGAACATAAGGTTTGGCGACTTATAAAGGAAGGAACATAAGGTTTGGCGACTTATAAAGGAAGCGTTCCTACATTCTGCTGTGCTGCCCGAAAGTTTTGCCAACAGTCAGATTGACATGCCGAAACAAGGCAACCAAGTGTCGTAACAATATCGTGTTTGGTTTCATTTTTATCAGAAAAATGTCTCCTGTATGCTAGTAAACATTTTTTTAACGAAGTATCGCAAATAAACTTTTTAAATTGTTTGTCGTTGGTGTTAGTGTCTCACCGATACGTCTCGGTGTTGCCGTCGGCGGCATCAAACAAATTGTGTGACAATGTCGTGCGACTCAGTGGCCGGTTGCGAGGGGGATCCCCCCAACAAGATGGCGGCACAGCGACTTATAGCGGATACTAACTTCAGCGGACATATAGCGGACTTTTACTGTACCACGATCATCTCGTTCTGCTTCTTGGTCGACATCAATCGTCGTTTCTTCGTAGACACAAGCGCACGCTTCATTTTTATCCGTATGCCTGTTCTTCAATTTTGATGAGCAACTGACGACAGTCTTCGTTTGGTCAAAATTTTATTGTCCTGTCGCGAAACCGTCTTCCCGTACTCGGTGTTACTCTCTGTGTGTGTGTGTGTATATATTGTAGATTCACCGCTCCCTCTCTCTATAGTTGGCCGCTGTATTTGGCGGTTTCGCCCGCGCACGACAATAATTCAGAATGCAGCAGTAGGTAATCGTGACCGTGAAATTGTCTCGGCCGATTGAAGGAAAGCCTCGTAATAACAATATGATGCGGTTCACTTGTATTTGCGTCTGTGCCGCGATAGACGGTACGTGACGATACGTCACCTTTCTTCCGTTTGCTCTCCCTCAGAGAGATTAACGTTATCTTTGTACGTGCTGTCGATATCGTACGCGAGGTAGCTGCAAGGTAAATATATACGCGTTCTTCTACCACGTGTACGCGACCGTTTGCATGATTAGTAAGTGAAAAAAAGTTGGAATTGAAATCCGTAAAGTTGCAGAGAAAAGTGAGCGGTAGAGAGGTACGGGAATGGAAAGAAGCTAGTGGGCCCGATCCAGACCGGACATCGTTCAAAGCCGTCTGCCGTGTTTCCATTCGAACACGGTTCAGGTACGGACCCGTATTCTTTAAAAGAAGGATCACACCTTTGGGACAAAGCACATTATCGGGACATGTGAGAAGGTGATCGATTTCGCCTGTATGTGTACGTGACCCCCGCTTCGCTCCCTCTAAATCTGGCGGAAAGTCGGGCCTACACGCGACGTGATACCTATCGCGTGTATACGTATACGCCTTTGGTGCCATCGTAGCCAACAGTGCTTATATAACCGATCCAGCGCCACCAAATCTCAACGGGAACAGGAGGGAAGCGCGAACGACTTCTGCAAACGATTACTTTATAGAACGCGATATGTTATTAGTGTTCTTAATATTCTCCCGCGGAGACACCGACAATTTCGCTGGGATTCATGGTAACCTTTCAGCTCCATCAACCTCTATTTGGGAGTAACGAAAAATACAGTCTGCGTCTCATTCGCATCGTAGCATTAGAACTAATGCAATGTCCATTATTTTTGTGGTATAGCTATATATTTTTCGAATGACAAAACTGCCACCATTGATGAAAGTAATTTCGTTTCAAGCATTACGCTGTGTAAGATTACTGTCGACGCTATTGACTATGGTTTCGCCGCCGCATGCTTACATTCTGTCTCTATTCTTTGGGGAATCTACGTATCCTGATTTTTGTCTCGTGCTCCCTCCTTCTCTCTCTCTCTCTCTCTCTCTCTCTCTCTCTCTCTCTCTCTTCCTCGTTCACACGCATGCACAGTAGACAATTGTGGGTACAAAACCTGACACACGCACACACACAACTGTGCGCGCGCGAGCGCGCGCGCGCATCCGAGATAGTAAATCTCGTCGACCGCGTTTTTTTTCCTTTTTCTCCACAAGTCGGAACTTAATGTATCGTATAATCGAGGGCACGGGTAAAAGCACAGAATTCTCTCGAGATTCGTGAGCATTGCGAATCCAACGTTCTAACGGTCACTCATCACAGCTGATCATAAAGCCTACTAGTGAATTGGAAATTGTCACGATCGTCGGTCTTTTTCAACATTCTCAACATGGGGCCCGTGACAGTTTTCTCGCATCGCTATTCCTGTTATGGCAAAGACAAAGAGGTAGAATATAAAGTAACTGTGATAAGATAAGTGAGAGAATAAAGTAGCCGATCAGCAGTTGGATCAATTATTTTCTAACATTTTTCATTAATTTCTAACATATCGCACGGCGGGTAGTAGAAATAAATTCTGTTACTTTTTTCGTTCGGTCAAAACGAATGTCAATGTTGCAAAGGGGTCTGAGAGACCGTTAGTCAGAAAAGCTGCGTCATTCGTCAGTCTTCGATATACAAGAAGGAGCCAGAACTTTTCCCAAATATTTCTTTAATACTCGATAAAGAAGTTTCAGAAAGCAAGAGATAACTGACGGACAACATAAGTTGCGTTCGGTGTTTTTTGCCATTCGTTTTCATCGCGAGCGCGATATGACATGCGAAAAGAATTTTAGTAGAGTCAGAGGACACTAAAGTACGTTTCAGAAACAGCAGCGACTGGTGGTAATCGGGTTTGGGTGTCCTACGGAAAAAGCTTGGATATACGAAAATCTTCCAACAATCGTTATTATCTGTTTCGCGCATTGCGCGTTGCGAACGATTTAAAGCTCTACACTCTGTTATCCTAAGTGTCTACGACGCTCCTTATTAACGGAACAACCGCGCATCGGTGTGTTCCTGTCTCCTTTATTCTGGTCTCTATACGATGGGTGAGTCTCATAATGTCGATGAAAAGGAGTTTTCTGGCATTCTTTGAAATTTGGACACGTTTTATTGATGAGGTCGGAATTATACCATTGCAAGATCGTATGAGAAAGCTAACGTTGCTACCGCCACATGCCCTATTATTGACGTTTCAGAAATTGATTAATGGCATGTCGATATCTTGATCTCTTTACAGGGATATTGATCAATGCACGTTTACCTAGATGCACTGTCTTCGTGAAGAGTATTAAAATTAAAGAGGAAAAATCAGTAAACGGTAAAGTTGCGCCATTTGTTCGCATGACAAGTTGTATTCTGTGTACCGAAGAAACGTATTGCACGTGTGTTTAGAGAATTTTTTACTTCTCCGGCGCAACAGATGCGTCCACATTCGTATAACCTGGCACATCACCACTCTACAATCTCTATATTAGAGAATGGTAAATAAACAAATAATAATCACTTTTCCGTGATAATAGGTCAATCTTGAAGTGCATAATTGAGAGACACGGGACACAAACGTCAGTATCGTGGCCTTATTCGAAACGTTTCCGAAGATCAGTTTGCAGCTCTTCATTCCTCCGATGTAACTACATTCACACGTTGTACGAGTGTATACATAGTTGGAAAATGAAACCCTAAATCGGCTGTTGTCCGCTCATCTTCGCGTAGCGCGGGTTAAAGTTACTCGAAGAATTGCTAATCTTTCGATCGGTATCCTATTACTACCGCGTATTAGCCTTACCTGCACTTATTATTACCGTCTACCGGTGATTCATAACATCGCCCGTCCCGTCCGTCTCGTTGTCAAATTGATCGATGAACGGAATGTTGGTGCGATGGGAGTCGACGTTGACGGTGAGATTGAAGGAGCACCACATTGAGCTTACGATTCGGCAATTACACAACCTAGCCAACAGGTATGATGATCGGTGATCTATTCAAGACTTATTCATCCAACTCGATAAACGGCATTCACTGTAGAAGCGGGCAGTAGTTTTCATAGCACTTTGCGGACATCAATTCTTTTGGTTGGGGTGTCCGCGTGCACGACCAATCACGAGGCCGTAACTGACCTTGACAGTAGGGAGTAAGAATATGCGATTGGGCGCGGCGATAGGGCTTTTTATCGGATTGCGTGCATCGATGAGCGGGAAGGAGGATAACAAATCGGCGCGCTAGCAACGCTAGTAACGACGCCGGCAAAGATGACAACAAGAACGACGACAATGATGATTACGACCACGACGATGCACGACAAATTTCTTGCCCTCTTACTTTTTTATATGCATCATAGAAACTACGTTTTCTACAAATTTAATCCCCCGACATTGTCCGTTCATTCTCAATGAGCGCGACCGTTCTTTATTCTTCGATATTTCGCCAAATGGCAAGCATAACGGCATTGGAAATGCTACTTCTGTTCTCATTCACTTTTCAGATACCGCCTCTTGAGTAACCCGAATCAGAATAGGAAGAGGTAAGAGCCAAGCTGGGAGCCATGTAAAAAATGATGATTTGGACGGAACTGGCACGAGCAATTTCTTCGATAGTTTTTGAATCTGCGCGGATGCCACGCACATGCGTTCACCATTATTTCAGAATAGCAGTGTAATCGAACAATTGGACGACAGCGTTACACCGGAAGTATAGATGCAACTGAATAGATAGAAGAATACAGACCGCGGCAACTTCCCGTCTACATCCTTCGTCGTTTCGCGCGATACTGAGCGACTTGAGTATGCTCTCCTCATTCATTGTGAGCACCCCACGGAAACTACCGGCAGAGGCATTTGAGCTTTCGCGCAAGCGTTACACCTCTCACGTTCTTCCTCTCTTTCGTGTCAACGGTATAGCAACGAGCCCCGACATGAGAACGGACACCCAGATCTTTCTCTCAAAACTCTGGAGAATTACACTATTTTTCTTATTATATATTTGACGAGAAGTGAAAAAGTATAAAGAAATTTGTTATCAAATTTCGTCACGTCTGTACTAGTTGAACCGTCAAGGGGATGGTTAATCGAATTTTATGTAGTGATGCCTGCGAACGGTAGTAACTGGTAATACTATCCAGACACCGGTAAATTTCATAGCTGTCCAACCGGTCATGACGGTCAACTGTCCTTGAAAAATGAAAAGAAAAGTGAAGACGTGAGAGTAAACCGTTTCTCGAGCGATCGCAGTCCGACCGTACACAAATGAGATATCTGGTGATTAATCCGCGTATCGGGAAACCTCCGAGAAACTTTTATCTCTTACATTCCAAGGTCGATCATGAACAATTAGCGCCTTACGAATCAGTGGGAACGGGTCGTGAGATGCCATCGAACGGTGATAAGTTTATCGACATTTTGCTCCGTTACATGGCTCTCTATTCAATTTTCTAGCCTTTTGATGCAACAGTTACAGAAGCGAAAATATCCCTAGAATAATTATTGCGTATAACGCCGTGATATACCGAAAAACAAAAGTAAAATCACAAATTTCTAAGAGGCTTTACAAGTGTTATACGCTGTGCGACAATTATATTCCCGAAAGGCCTTTATCGGAATGACAGTATGAATGAATTATAATAATATGTGCGTGCAATAAATGCTAACTTTTCGATGCGATGCGATCTGTCTTTCGTTTATATGTGTACATTCGTAGTTTGAATGGCAGCACCGCGTATCGGTGTAAAAGCGCGTCTCGGCAGCGGCATTAGTGACGAGAGCAAGAGCAACGACAAGAGGGTTGGTACTGGTGAATCTTCTGCAGGGGGACGGCGGGACTGTTCGTTATAGTCTGCTGCGTAGCAGTGAGGTTGAGCGTCGCGTACGTACATTACTCAGTGAACCGCACAGTGATGTGTATGCGTGTCGCAGAATGCCGTTTAAATGAGACTAATTAAAGATTGACTCTATTTCTCTGTGTACGATCTCTGTGATCTGAGAACGCGACAACCGAAAGTCAAAATTGATTATTAACTTTTGCAACGATAAGTGATTTTTATGTAACACCGTAGATTGAAATAGCTGATAATGTAAGCACTTTATATAAGGCTGGTAGCGCTCCTGCGTTAAAGCATTCATCCGAAAGACGTTTGGCGAGAGAAGTGATTGCCATGTGAACGCGATTGGAACGCGGGAAGAACGAAGAGCCACAGCAGGACGACACCTGCACTCTGACTGGGAAGGAGAGAGAGAGAGAGAGAGAGAGAGAAAATTTTCGCATCACACGCGCACTCTGTTTTGACGACGTCAGCAAACGTGTATAAGAACGTGGTCGACAGCGAGGACGGGGTACAAGTACGTACGGCGTGATGGATGAAATAAGGAGTAGCTTGCGGGATAAAAGTAAGTCTTTGTTAAAATAAAAAGAATTGTTTAAAAAGGTAAAAACGGATGGGTATTCGGCATACGCGGAAGAGGGTTAAGCTTAAAAGGCGTACAAAGTTCGTGGCAGAACTCTCGTGACGCAAGAAAGCGGTTTAAGCGTGCAAAGGGTATCACCGACTGTTACGGGCAATGACACTGAACACAACTTGCACGCGTCACACATACACACACATACACCGAGAAAGAGAGTAGAGATTAGCAGGCGTAGTTACTAATCACAGTGAAGCACGTGCAAGCGAAACTTGTCGTCCGTACGTAAGGCAGCGCTGCAGCGAATTGATTATGAACCGCCTGTCTCGAAATTTTAGTATCCAATGTGACAGACAGAGATGTTTGTCGAGCATACGTGAAGAGAAGATTGCCGATCCTCGACTGGCTAGCTAGATACAGAATTACGTGGGCGGCGCAGGATCTACTGGCCGGCATAACGGTTGGCCTTACCGCAGTACCGCAAGGAATCGCTTACGGCGTCGTTGCCGGACTTAATCCCGAAGTATGCACCGTCTCATCTTAATCACTTCACTAATCTTCGCCGTTCTCTTTCACTTTAAAAACGTACAAATTGTGTAAAAAGAATAAGGAAAAAAGTTGCCCAGAAAGTCTCGTTATTAAAGAGAGACTGTCATGAGAATTATCGCACCGTCAGTGCGTCAGATCGTCTGTCAGTCTGATTGATATATTCGGGATGACAAAGGCTGCTTGACCAATTACCGTACTGCATCCATCTTTCAGTCCCTATCTGCCGATAATTGAGGCCAGCTTTATCCGGCCACGGTACATTGATAGATTCTTGTCAAGACTCGTTTATTAAAGCTGTTTGAATTGTCGATTAGCACGTCGAAAAAGGTTGTTAAGAATAAGTGTGAGTAAGCACCGTTCTGACAAAGATTTTTCTCATCACTCTCTTCAGTATGGACTGTACGCCAGTTTCATGGCATCCTTTGTCTACATTCTATTCGGCACATGCGAAAATATCACCATTGGACCAACGGCTATAATGGCGAGCATGGTACAGCCGCTCGTCCTCACTCACGGCCCAGACATGGCCGTGCTCCTTTCCTTCCTCAAGGGATGCATCATCGCACTCTTAGGAATCTTCCATTTGGGTAAATGCTGCCGATGAATGCTTCATCTTTTATCCTTAAACAAATTTCAACTACGAACTATGCATCGAACTCTCTCAAGGTGCATATGGCGCAATTCTTAGGTTTCCTCCTGGATTTCATATCGTTTCCGGTAATTACGGGATTCACTGCTGCCGCTGCGATAAATATAGCCTCTTCGCAATTTAAATCATTGCTGGGCATTCCGGGTAGAAGCGAGAGCTTTCTGGATTCTCTGATTGCCGTCTTCTCGAATCTGAACAAGATTCGATATCAAGACACTGTTCTAGGTCTGTCGACGATCGCTCTCTTGGTCTTATTCAAGGTAATACCACTAACAAATAGCTAGGTTCACTCTTGATCCATATCGTACTTTACCTGCGCACTCAGAATTTACCCGGTCGCCGGACTGGCAACTGGTTACAAAAGATCGCATGGACCGCCACTCTCGCGCGTAACGCGATCGTCGTTGTCGTCGGAGCCGCGATAGCTTACGTTTTTTATGTAAACGGACAAGAGCCTTTTCGACTGACCGGTAAGTAACATACGCAACTAGGCACATCTGCGCAAAATTCATATTCGGCTAATGCCAGTTATATTTCTAATAAATGTCCGCCGCCGATTCCAGGATCAATGGGTCAGGGTCTTCCGCCGCTCTCGCTACCACCATTTTCGACGACATTCAACAATCGGACCTACACTTTTGCCGATATGACGAGAACGATGGGAACGACACTTGCTTCCGTTCCCATCGTTTCAACGATCGAGCATATGGCAATTGCTAAAGCTTTCGGTAAACACGCCATTCTTTACACTCGTATCGTTGCGTCCTACTAACGGCCTATTGCCTATTGCCTATTGCCTATTACGCGCTTATCATTTTAGCTAGGGGAAAGTCATTGGACGCGACGCAAGAAATGCTAGCACTCGGCCTTGCCAATTTCTTCGGTTCGTTCGTACGTTCAATGCCGGTCACAGGATCATTTACGCGAACGGCCGTTAATCACGCGTCAGGCGTAAGGACTCCACTGGGCGGACTGTTTACAGGTCAGTCAGTCTGATCTGACCACTGATCAGTCAGTCGCTAGAGCTATCCCGAATGAACCGGAAACATTTTCGTAGGTGCTCTGGTCTTACTCGCCGCTGGCCTCTTAACATCGACTTTTCGCTTTATTCCAAAGGCAACTCTTGCCGGGGTCATATTATGTGCAATGTACTACATGCTCGACTTTAAGACTTACATTTTAATTTGGCATGCCAGAAGTAAGTTGTCCTTTGCAAAGAGTAAATCATTGCGAATCAAGCTAGAGTAAGTGGATATCGTATTCTCTGTGAATCGGCTCTTTTCAGAAATTGATTTCATCGTAATGGCACTAACGCTACTAGCGTCGGTCTTTCTGGGCCTGGAAATTGGCATTGCGATCGGTGTCGTACTAAATCTCGTCACGCTACTGTATTTTAGCGCACGGCCAACCGTTCAAATGGAATACGATCAGGTAAGGCCTGTACCTGTACGTCCTTTATGTATTTCTTTTCGAAAGTGTCACATCCTACTTACGTATGCGCCTATTTTTAGCTTTTTAGAATTAGCTTATTTTCCTTTTTGGCTCTAACCCAGGGAACCAAGTACCGAAGAAAGCTTTATACTTTTTTCTTTTCATTTCTTTCCTTTTTCTTGTTACATCGTGCGTTCAGATGGATGGTCGTGCCGTAATTCGTGTCATACCACTAGAAGCTGTGACGTTTCCGGCAGCTGAGCACATTCGAGCCAACGTAATGAAGCTTTCGGAGGAAAATCTCTGCAACGTTATCCTTGACTGTAAGAATCTCCAGAGAATAGACGTTACCGTGGCAAAGGTACGAGTTTACTGCAGATTTCATTTATATTGCAATAAAAGAAAAATTTCATCGCGCCTATACCTATTCGTTCGATTTGTCGACGGTGAGCATAAATCTTTCTATTTCGAAGAAGACAATAATAAGTTTTACTCTGCTACTGTAGAATGTCGGGGGATCCGGTATTGGCGCAACCTTCGCTTGACAGTCACATTGTCGCTTTGTGTTGGCAATTTCCTGCTGGCAATTTGAGTGCAGATTATGTCGATATTTTTTGCCACATTAACCGATGCTCGGTTGACAACGTGACACCTATGTCCTCACGCCTTTTCAATACATTGATAGGGAAAAAATTGATGGACCGTAATTTTCGTGCGAATATCATTTGTCACCGCTATCGACGAGTCCCTTGGCTCTTTACACTTCTTTTAATGAGATTTGATCGCGTCGAACCATTATCGATCGTTTGTCGTCAGAGTTCAGAAAACGGGATCCCCATTTTCTCCTCGCGATAACACACAACGCGTAAAGGTCTCTTCAATGTGTACGTTCATGCGCTCGTTCTTTCCATTTTTGCAGAATATTAAACTTTTGGCGACCGATTTAAAATTGCGTAACCAAGAGCTGATATATGACAACGCTTGCACGCCGGTGAAGGAAATGCTAGAAATTGTTTCGCCGGGATTGTCAATGGTGTTTAAGGAGAACGAGGATCTGCAGAGTGAATGAGTGCGTCAGAAATTGAGATTTCTCTCACTGTTGCCGGATAGAGTGGCACACCCGTGATAGAATGCGATAACTTGTCTCTCTGACAATCAGTGTCGCAGAGTACGTTGACCTGTGTCTACACGCAACAGCATTATTTTCAGTGTCATGGCATTCTGACGTAAGTATCGAGAGCGGAATCGTCTTTCAGGTGAAGTAACGCCCTAGCGCCGATAATCACAAACTTCGAATTGAGATCTACGATCTTGTATCATTTTGCTCAATGAATCATTTTGTAGCTGATCATACGACATGTCCCACCTTCCGCTCACTTCACTTTTTACTCATTACTTTTACATTCGAACAGAACACGCGCTATATTTGTGCAATTATTGCATCGATGAGGGCTTTTATTCGGAAAAACGAGTATGGGTCATACGCCGAGCACATTGTCCAGAATCCGATAAAGTGCTACCAACGTCTACTCAAGCGTCAATCTTCGACCGGTAGATACCGCAAGATATGAGAGAAACAGTGCATAATACGAAACGTATTTATTATTCATGTCACGGTTATAAATTACAGATAATTCTTACACTTCCTCTAGGTACTTGTTTGCTCGGAGCATCACAATCGATTTGACAAGATTTGCTTAGAAGAATGTTCCCCGCTCATTTTGTTTTGTTTTTTCTTTCGTCGTCTTCGTAGACATCAGAGACAATGAAACATAAGGGTCATTCACTGAAAAATCACATAACATAAAAATTCTACGCCAGTAATCGATGCAATAAGACGGCGGACTGCCAAGCGTAACGTGGACCGACGGATAAAGGTGTATAAACATTTCGCTCCACTCCAACGTTATACGACGATGCGCGTTATACGCAGAAGATCGAATAAATTTTATCGCCCTCGGTTCCGTCTTCATCGTCGTATATGTACGATGTTCACTACTATAACGTTTTTAGGTGAAACGGTGTGTATCCGCAGTTAAACGAGTTGTGTTTTTTTTTGCGGCTGTACCGAGTGTCCGGATTCAGTGGTATATGCAAGTCTAGTTAACAATTGTTAAATGTGACAAAGGGGGTGGAGAGATGATAATGCGAACGGTATCATTAATCTGTGACAACGCAAGATTTCAATTTCACATGACTAGAGAGAATCGAATCTTTTGGCGCGTGAGACTTTCCTCGCTCGACGTTGACAAAACGATAACGTAAGATAAAAACTGCCCTTCGGCATAGTTTTCGCAATGAATTTTTATCTATTTATATCTGATGTATAGTATTGATCAAAAAGATACGGCATTTCGAACCGTTTATGCGTGTGAGATAACGATATCAGCACACGTTAATGACAGTTAATCTTACACGCAATCTCCAGCTTTGTAAGTATTAGGCCTCTACGTCGACGCTGAAGACAATAGTTTCGTCCACGTCTGCGATGTCGTCGTCGTCGTCATCGTCGTCATCGTCGTCATCGTCGTCATCGTCATCGTCATCGTCATCGTCATCGTTCGCTAATGTATACCCGACATATTTAATCGATACTAAGGCAATCGTGTAACAACGACGAAGGATAGCAAGCTTTTAACGATCATCTTTTTCAATTAACACTTGTCTATATGTCGCTATTCGAGCACTGTTTGTTTTCTTCTTGCTCTATTTCTCCCCGTCATTTTCTCAACACTTCGTTGATTGCTCCGTCTTTGCTTCATTAGTTGACAGAATTTCGGAGCAAGTTACTTTGTATAAAATAAATCGCGTGATCGTCGATACTGTCGTAACGCCGATAAAAACGTATTATTAACGTATCTGTAACGATGATTATTGCGCGAATTAGTCAACCGCTACCTAAATAAACGGTTAAGCGTGGCACTAAGATTCCCTGTTGGCTCTTATCGAGGAATCTTGATGCATAAGCAGAGGAGCTCTTTCCTGTCTAACTTCGGGAAGTGTGGCTAGCTCTTGAACTGGACTTCGCTGCCATATACTTCTTGTTGCCATTTCTTGGTAACCCCGTCTTCTTACCTGTGTTATGATAACATTTGACAATCGAACTTAAGAGAATCATGTTTGACAACGAAATTACTCACTTGTCTATGATGAAGCTCGTGCAGGTACAATGTAGATAAGGACATGTCGGCAGCGGTAAATTCTATCGGTACCGAGAGATCTGAGGCAAATTCATGACCCGATCCGAACACGGATGCGCCAAGAGATTGATTAGATACGCCCTGTTGGAGACCGTACAAGAAACCTTTGTCATTATGCACCGGTCCTTCGGCCTTGCTCAAGCCCCTTCGAACGACGCGAGAGAGCACGTCGGATCTAGCGCTACCGACGGACTCCTCTCCGTGTTGTTGCTGCTCGAGTTCTGGCTGTTGTTGATGGTGATGGTGCTGGTGGTGGTGGTGCTGCTGCTGCTGTTGTTGCTGCCCGCAGGACGTAACACAATCTGTGTCTGCCAGATTACTGGCAAACATGTTACTCATGCTCGGCACACTGACATGATTCATCATTGTGCTCCGAATAATATTCGATACGATGTCATTGTACTGTGAGGAAACGGGTGAGAAGAATGAAATTAGTCACGATGCCGATTGTAGAGAAGTAAAAATTATACTTACGCCAGCTCCGAGCCCAGAAAGGCTATTGAGACTTGCCAAGAGAGGATTCATGTCGCCCGGGACGACTGCTACCTCCTTCTTAGCTCTTTCCCTCAATGCGGTGACAAAGTTTTCTGCGTGGCTCGGTGGTTTCCACTCTGGATTTGTGAGCGTAAAGTGTATGAGTGACAGTTCTGTCTTGCCGTCCTCCGCTTGCGTGTACTGATTCGACACGGGGACATGAAGTTTATCCGTATCGACGACACAGCGATTATCGTAAATTGCGGCGGTAGCTGTGCGTTCGTCGATGGGACTCTGGGCTACGGTCTGCCACATCGGATTGCCGTGTTTCCTCACGTCCATCTGTGCGAAGCTGCACACGTCTCCGACACCGGTCACCTCGATTGTAAAATTTCTGTAAAAGTCAACGATGTCCAAGGCTCTCTGCCTCATGTGGAAGCACAGTATGAACGGCGTCAATAAAGGAGAAATCAGCTCCTCCAGTAAGTGAACAGCGCGATATTGAAACAATTGGGCCACCTGCGCCCTCGTTGTTTGCGTGTGAGCGTGGCCTCGCCAACTGTCCGGTCTGTAATGAGTATGCGCCAAGACAGCAGTCAACAGTGTCTCCGGACACCAAACCAAATTCTCGTCCGGTATGAATGCTCTAGCGCCCGCCACTATGGCGCCGAGGACAGTAATGGTTGTGAGCACATGTTCGACCGTTAAAACGTCCTCATCGTATACGGCCAAAATCAATAAAACTGCTAAAATGCTTCCAGCCACAAAGGCAATATTCTTCGCGATTACGGTCATTATGGGAGACGTGAAGATGCTCATATATTTCGAAGCTGGACGATAGGCTCGGTTGAGACGTGCGTTCAACTCGTGATCCAGTTCGTTGAAATGTCGCAAATAGAGTCTGCCGTACAAGGACCACATACGCGTTCCGAGCGTACCGGGCTCCCGTTTAATTATCTGAAAACATATAAATTTTTCATTTCATGAAACGTATCGGTACGACGATCGATGGTAGACGGAAGTAGACTAACGACGCCGTTGATAGTGACGGTGAAAAGAGTGAGTTGGAATATAAGACGAAGACGAGGACGAAGAAGTAGAAGAAGAAGAATGCGATGACGATGCCGATGACGAGAACGATGACAATGAGGACGAAGATAATATAGATATGGTAACGATACAGAGCGGCTCATTTGGTTGCCCTCCGGTTTGCCAATTTATATTACCCACCTCTCCGTAATTGAAGAACGAATAAAGAATCTGCCAGAGTAGAATTAGCGGACACAGTAGCAAGTTCGCTATCCCCACACACAAAATATGCTTTGACAATGCGCGAGCTAATTCCTGTCTTTTGTTCAACTTCTTATAATCCTCCTTTAAGTGCCAGTTGTTTTCGAACGGTGACCATGGTCCCCCTGTCGTTAAAAACTTATTGATAATCGTAAATACGCGCACAACGTATTATCAGATTGACCACGACGTGCGCCGTAGCCGTCCACTTACAGAACAATAAAAGTTCCATGTTATATTTCAATCCCCTCGTCATGAAGATAACTTCTCCTACCAGAGGTATTTTCAGTCGTACGGGCAGAAGAGATTTGTTGATCATAGCCACCATGTAATTCTTAAATCTTAATATCCTATGGTATATATCTAATTCCGTTAATTCCCTTTTATGTATGCACATTTCTTGCTCCTTTTGCACTTCCCTCACTCTCTTTTGAACCTCGTGCCAAGTCAGATTGTCCAAATCACAGTCTTCTATTTTGAGCGCTAGATTGAAGAACATTTTTATGTCCCAGAACTGCGTAAGATGATACAAGACTTTGACAGCCCGTAATATCCAGAAGATTAATGCGACTAAAATGCAAATCCAAGTCCCGGGGCCCATGGATGACGTCCACTCGCTTTTTGGTAAGATCGCATCGCTGATCGAAGTTTTGTGCGAAGTGCTGTTAGTCACCTCATTCCTGAAAAAGAAAACGTTAATGAACGGTAAGTGTTTACTACCGATCTTGACAATCTATCTGACAATGGAAGGAAGAACGCGGCAGTATCGGGTGCCCGCTTACTTACTTACTTAAATAATACGGAGTAATCGACGCAATGAAAGAGGAAAGTGGAGAAGGTGACTACGAAAATAAATTGTCCTAACTCGAACGCCTCTTGTAGCATCATGCATGCGAATCCGTGCTTTTGATGATAATGATACATTCTAGTGAAGAATGAATCCAAATCTTCTACATGATTCCACTTTGCTTTGTTGCCTTCCGGCACAACATGAATCATCACTCCTGACTCTTGCGGCGTTTCTTCACCTTCGTCATCATCTTCACCCCCTCCGCCGTCTTCCCCCTCACCGTCATCGTACGGTTCCAGCTGTTGATAGCTGCCATCGAGTACCGTTGTCATCTGTACAATAAAAAAGGAGAATACACAACATAGATATGACGTATAAGGCATTTGACAGAAAATTGCATTAATCGGGATAGATAGAGCGGGTCGTGCAAAGAAACGGATATCGTTTGGCCACTTTCTTAAACTGCATTATCCTTCATGTATGATTCTTCTGAGGGCTGTCAGCTGGGTAATGTCTTGTATGGGAATAGAAATTTGAATGTAGCGTAAACGCATACAGGTGCCATCAGTGACCCGATTCTCATTACTGAGTGACTAAACGTTCATGCACATCACATTAGTGAAAGAGACGGATACGACAAAAGACGGAGTGACAGAGAGGGTGTGTGGGAGGGAGGGAGGGAGGGGAGGGGAGAGCAGAAGGAGAGAGAGAGAGAAAGAGTGAGAGAGCCTTACCGTCTTCGCTCTTCTGCTTGTTTCCACACAGGTAATCACAGTATCCCGTTTCATTCTTTCATCTCATTATATTTATTTAACTACAGGGTGTCGGTCGCTCCCCATGTATATATCTAAAAGTTTTTCTGTTTGACATGGCTTTATTCGTACTAGGAATAACTTAATGCAAAAGTTTCAACCGGTAGAATTTGTCCGCCATAGCGCAAATGCTACTGTCTCCCGGAATAATAATTCCGCTCCTGTCACGTGAAGAACAGTAAACATTGGTGTTCTTTAAAGGGAAAATGTTGCCGCAAGGTGCTACCAAATAATGGTATACCTTATTCCGAGATTAGATACTATCCCAGTCATAGAAAAATTGGTATTAGTCTTTTGAAAATAAAATGACGAGTGAGTGGACATTTCGAATTCTTTTCTTAGCTATGCCTTGTGGAACAAAGAGTTTGAGAAACGGTCGGATATGGCAACTAGTAGACGAAAACTAATTGCCATTGAATGTTAAGAGAGTCAACAAAGTCTCCTACAATGATATTATATATTTGGTGGTGCAGGAAAAATTAGAAAGAAATTAGTTAACTATGAGTTACGTGTATCTCTGCGTAATTCTCAAGGTTATCCTTTGTTCGGCGTGTTGTAACATATTCGCACAAACAGAACTTTTACATTTGCGTCGCTAAGGTTGATTTGCCATGCGAAAGCCCTTAAAATATGCTTCTCAATTCCTTGAATCTCTAGAATATATTTTAGGTGACACTTCTTTTGTTGCTTTTTTTTTCAATGCGACTCATATTCGATACTAAGGACATATTGCATCTGAGATAAGGTTGGCAAATAACTTTTAAATGAGAAATAGTATCGCTGAGGAAGAAAAGTTACTGTGTTTGATGAGGCTGTGCGGGTTGAGTTTGAAATCTGGATTTAAAGCGCGCATTTTTAACGTTCGCTCGCGAATGGTGTGAAGAGACCAGATTCAGCAGTAATAAGTTTCCCCATTTTTCTTTGTGCGTGCAGCGACCACGAGCATTCATCTGTAAAGTGCGTCTTTTATCCTAGAGAAATTGGTATTTGACCGTGTGTAACCACGACTCTGTCCGACGAGGATGACAGAATTTGCGCAATGCATGTCAGGTCTGTCCCTGTAATTTGTTCGACCTTCCTTCGATGAAAATAGAAGCGTCGAAATGCAGTAATAAAAGTGACACAAATGTTTGGTAACACAGCTGATCTCGATAAACAAAGCGTCCTGACTGTACCTTCTTCAATGATTTTCCACCCGTTCTCCTAATTGACAAGTGTTTATTCACACCGACAGGTCACACGTGCAACCTCACTCACATATTGACTCACGCGCGGACTTTTATTCACTACAAATTTAGGCATTTGGCCGCTAAAAGTGCTCAGTAAGTTTCGAGGTTTTCACCATCTTTTCTGAATTTTTCTTCTATTTGTAGTCCACCTCATCCTGACAGCGGCGACCGAGTTGTCCGATTGACGAACTAAGGCAAACGTTGCTCGCGTTTCGAAGAACAGTCGGTATTCGACTTTGCATCCGAGCGCTCCCTGCACGGAGGATGTTGCAACGACAGATGAGATAGGCGTGCAAATAAAGTTGGCTCAATCGATGCGTTTTCAACATTAGCCCGACAATGGTTCTCGCAATATTATAGCTCGGTTATAATGGAGTATATTTTATTTACAGTATACATATACATTGAATACATATACAGTATCCGCTACAATTGTTTTCTGTCTTGTTCTTTCTTGATGTGAGCTTCTCTTGACACTTGGACTTGCTAACACATTATATTGAACATTGTAATTGAAAATGTTCGATATGTGTTTTATCGTTAGTAGTTGAGTACTTTGTCATTATTCTATTGTTAAAGAAAGTATATGTGTCATCAGGTTGAGTTTATAAATGCCGGCTTCTCTTGATTTGCTTCCGTAGGGCAATGAATCAACGTCGATTAGGTTGACAGTGGTTTAATTGCAATATTTACAGTGAACATTGTTCAATCGCCGCAACGAACAATGGTATTGTTTCGCCTGTCTTGCGACATATATATTGCGAATTTCATTGTGAATTTCATTGCAAATTTCATTGCAAATTTTCCGTGCGAATCTCATTGCGCTTTTGTTTATACACGATTGACTGATAGAAGAGAAGGGTATGCGCACCAGGTGCGTTAACTGCGCTATACGCGCAATACGATTTATGAACGAGATAGAGAATAATTAAATAACGTATACGTAAAAGTAAGACGCCCGATGATACTGCAGCATTTTCTTGAAGAAATCGAAGTTACGAACGAGAATGTGCAGAGTTCGTCCGATGGCAGCGGGTTGTCCGAATTGATGGAAAGGTAGGCGAATGGGATAACTTTTTCGTTGAATGAACGCAAAGGTACGCAAACGCAAAACGTTTTCCCATCGATCTTTGTTTCATTGTTTTGGGCAAAGGATTACGCTGCAATTATGGAAGTAGAGGTAAGAAATAGCTGGATATAAAGGAGCCGTCGGTGCTCGATATTTCGTTTTCGCGTATGCGTCGCTATTCCATTTTATTTACCTTCTCACCTTTGCCACGGTGAAGTGGAATTGAGGGCTGAGAAGGGGAGAAAAATTCAATAGCGAGACACGCAATCGTTGTTATTCTCGACTCGTCGAATGTCGAGAGTCTCCTCTCAGTTTAGGATAGCTATTGGTACGATAAGGAGGGAGAAGGGTGGATATCGGGATGGAGTAAGAAAGATGCCGAGATAGGGATAGATGGTAGTCAGATAGGTGGGCAGAGTGGGATAAGGAATTAGTCGCGCGAAACAATTTGGCCGGGACGGCGCGGTGCGATTCTGCGTCTCGGCGCCAGTAGACTGCTGAGACCGCGACTGGCCGTCTCCTCATGCTTCGTGCTCGCCGCTGTGCTCGTTTCCGCCGAAGACGCTTCCGTTACCTCGCTCTCATCCGAGATTCCTTCCTCCTCGGAAATTGCCGATTCCTCTTGGCTCGTTTGCGAGACCGTCGCCACCTCTGGCACTTTGCGACGCGGCAGCAGCGGTGATCGTCTGGATGCTAAGGGTACCGGCGTTCTGCTCGTCGTACTTTTCGGATGTACCTGTAGTCTGTTTCTGTTCCGAAGCTTCGTCAGTGCATTGACCGTAGTAGGGGAACGTGAGGGTGTAGCGTTCACTTCCGCCGGTGCCTGGATGAAAACAGAAGGGAGAAACGTTCACCACCGCGGCTCTACGTACCTATGTGTGTGTGTGTGTGTGTGTGTGTGTGTGCGCGCGTATAACGCTGTTAAGAGCTTAACGTTCTTAACAGCTGATTCGAGGTTGACATTTCGAAAGGCCATGCAGTGAAAGTAACGCTCGCGATTCGAGAGAACTTTGCGCCGAGTGACATCATCGAAAGGACGCTCCTACTAGCGCATAATTTCGGGCTGAATAGGCCAATAGGAGAGTGATGGCGGTACAAACCTCGTGAGTTTCTTCCTCGGTTCCTTCGCCAGCCGGCTCGTCGAGCGTAGCATCGGAGGAGGATTGTTCAGCGATCGGCACCGCACTCGTCGTCGCCGTCGCCGTCGTCGTCGTCGAGGCCGTTGTCGTTGCCTGACCTGGCTTCTGCCTAAGATTGATCCTGGCGCCTGGCCTTATAACGGGTCGTACACCGATAGCGGGTAATCTTGAGCGTGAATTTGACTTTGGCGTAACGGGAGCCGGTGCCTCGTGAACGGAGTGACCGGGTACGCTCTGCGGTGAACTATCGACGCCCTCTTCGCCTTCCTCGCTGGAGATGGTCGAGGGCTGCGCCGTTGTCGGCTGCGGTCGACCTCCTCTTCGTCTGTTGATGTTGAGCTTGTTGAAGGTAGGTCGAGAGCCGCTGTTACCGTTCGATGGCGGAGGTGCGACCGTTGTCGTTGTCGTGCTCGAACCGGTCGAGGTTCGCGATCCGCTCGTACCGCGAAATCGTCCACGAGTGGCAGCTGGCTTTTCGGCAGCTTGGCTGGCTGTCTCCTTGCGAACGGTGTCTTCGTCAGCCGGTTGCCTGTGACCGGGACGCGGTCGCTTGAAGCCACCGCCGTTGCCGGCATTGTTCCCACTATTGGTGGCTGCGTTTGCCCCGAAACGTCCCCGCGTTCTCTGCGTCGTTTCGGAGGGAGTCGCTTCCGTTGCCGAGTTACTAGCGGCACCGCCGTTGCCGTTCGACTTCACTTTTGACCTTCAATCCGAAATGTGACGCTCTCTTATCATCTCGCTCTAGCTACCCTGGCCTATATCATATCAGTAGTTACCTGTTTCGCGAGCCCGACGAGGAACCTATGCCGGGTCGTCGAAATTTGCCTCTACCCAAGGGTGCCTGAGTTGTAGTCGTCGTAGGCGGCTCCGTTGTCGTTGTCGTCGTTGTCGTTGTGGTGGTCGTAGTAGCGGCAGTGGTAGTAGTACTGGCGACAGTGGTTGTGGAGGGTGTCGTCGTAGTTGTCGCGGTAGCTGCTACCGTTGAACCGGCACTTGCGCCAGTGATCGCAGGTTCGAGAGTCGTTGCCGCAATGGCCGGCTCGGTGGTAACTGTTAGAGAGAATTCGGCGGTAGTAGTTATCGGATCGGTGATGGTGACGGTCGTTCCGTCGGTCGGCGGTGCAACTGTCTCTTCGCCAATCGATTCGCCGCTCGCTGCTGCATCAACCAAATTATTCTGACCCTGTTGGAGGAAGGCATAGAGATCCAGGGCGACCTTGTCCATGGGAGAGGGATACTCGGTCGTTGGATTGTCCGTTGCAGAGACAGTGGTGGTGATGGAAGTACCGGCGGCACTGGCGGCGGCACTGGCGGCGGCTGCTGCTGCGGCCAGGGCGGTCGTACTGGACAATGGAACCGAAGAGAACTCCGATTCACTTGAAAGCGACGAACCGTCGTCAACGTTGCTGTCGTCGTATTGCTCCTCATTTTCATCGATGGTAGCGTCTCGCGACGGTTGACCTCGGCTCAACTCAGCTTCAGGCTGGAGTTTATCGAATTATTCGATAAAGATGAGAATTGATCATGTCACGGATGAGGCGCAATTGAATACCTACTTTGATCGAAGGGGCGGCAGTTGTGGTCGTTGCGGGAAGGGCAGGTCTTCTTCTAGAAGCATGACTGTGGGCAGATTCGTCGGTGGCGGTACTCTCTTGTACCCTCTGGGGCCTTCCGCGCGCTCTCGTCGCTGGTTTCTCCTCGTTGTCCTCGTTCGGGGTAACACCGAGAAATCTGACCGGTCCCTTCGGCAAGGTTTGCGGAAATTCTGGACCCTCCTGGTGAGTTCGGAAGCTGCTCGAGTCGACTAGATCGAGACCGGGTCGTGGTCGGTTACCCCTGGCTCGACTCGGCTCTGTCGTACCTGTGTTATGATTTGACCGCGACCTGTGCAACAATTGTGTCGAAAGATCTCTTTTTAAATAGATCTACTCGAAAGTGTTGTACATGGCATCTCCTCGGCGCTGCTCATGACGATAACGCGAAGTAATACCTTGGCGGGAATCGGGTATTTGTCGGCAATCTTTCCTCCGAGACAGCTGCATCCTCGCCACCTTCGGCAAGCTGCCTACCCCTATTGCCATGCCTGCTCGGAATTACTTCGTTACTCGCTGGTTCAACGGTACTGCTCCTTTCGACGGAACCGTATTTTGACCTGTTTCCTCCTCCGTTGCCAGTTCGTCTCGACGACGACGACGACGACGACGACGACGACGACGACGACGACGACGATGCTGGTGTACCCCTGGACGGTACTTCGTACGAGTTTGTCACAGCTGTGCCTGCAGCAGTGCCCATCTTGCCCTCATCCTCCTCGTCGTAATAATAGTATACGTACTCGTATTCGTAATCCTTGCCGTTAGGTCCTTTTTTCACCTGCGACATGAATGTCAAAGAGAAATCATTTCTCATAGAGTCCTTTCTCGAGCGACTCTTTTCCTTACCTGAATGCGAGAATTTGATCCGGCCGGTACCAAGCTAACATCGCTCAAGTCGTCGAAATGACGGTCGGCAAATGAGGCAAACGAATCTTTGCCATCTTCGCGAATAATGTTGACTGGAACAAAGTCGAAGGAACGGGCCTCGCGAGACGTCGTCAATACGGGCATCATCGTTGTCGGATACTCGGCACTGTTCAAAAGATGTGGCGTTGGGGCCAATTTTGCCGTTAGTACGTCGAAAAGACTGATATAATATATTCTTTCGAATGACACCGACCTTACGTATACTCCTGGGATGAGCGATTCTTTGTGCGAGCTCAGCGGTGGTATTCTATGTCCGTCGCCTTTGCGAATTCCATCCTCCTGAAGAATGCCGGTGTCCCCGAAATTTTCGAGCTCAACCCGGGCTTGCCTCTTAAGAGTGTCTTTCCCAACCTCATCGTCCCTCGACAGAACTGCACTTCCGCCAAAATTTCCTACGTTCGTTTTCTTCTCAAATGTCTCAAATTTCGGGGCTACCTTCTTCGATATCTTTGCTTCTTTCGATAGCGGTCGAACATTCCTCTCTCTCTCAATGACGCTCTCTTCATCGTCGCCGCTATCAAAATGACCGACTGCATGTTCGTTCTCACCATAATCATCATTGTCGTCGTCGTCATTGTTGTTGTTGTTGTTGTTGCTATTGTTGAACAGACCCTGAGTCTTTTCCCTCCCCTTGCGAGATGTTACGAACTCTGAAAGCGTAGAAATTTGGCGCGGTAGAGATTTAAGCAATTTTCAAGACACTCAGCTCCTAAGTCTCTCGGAAGAAGACGCGTTACGCGTAGAGATACCTTCAACCGGTATAGGTCTACTTCGGTAAGTGGTGACAACGTCCTCGGAATGTCGTATTCCCGTGCCATCGGATGCTTTCGGTCTAACGTCATCCTGAGCGTATAGTGCGTGCGCGCAGATGCAGCATATCCTGCAACGAGAATAATTTTTATTCGTAACATGTTTCTCTCTCTCTCTCTCTCTCTCTCTCTCTCTCTCTTCTCGATCGAAATTCTTCCATCTCTCTTATACGCTTTAGAGTCAGTGCGACAGCTGTAAGAAGCTAGGCGGCCAATGTAAAGATTGGAGCGAAATGTGCGCAAACGTATGCTTATTCTTTCGGTCGGCGGGCGGCGGGCGGCGGGCGGAGGGGCAGTTGGAGGGGGGAGATGGAAGGAGTGGAATGCAAGGTATACATAATACGGTGAAAGTTTACGTCTGATCCACGAATTGTCGAGGACTGGCTCTTCACCTTATGCGACCGTTCGAGCCACGGGACGCGTCTAACGAAATCGAATGGGGACCGGTTCGCCCCCGTACGACGCTTGTCGCCAACATATGTCTTTGGCGAACGATTTCTATTTCGTCAGATATTTCAAGTATCGCCTGTTTCGCGGCGTAGATCCATCGTTCGACAACGGATCGGTTTACGGTTAATGATAACTCGTCTGAGGGTTTGGGGTTGGAGAAGGAGGAGGAGGGTGGGGGGAAGAGTCAAGGTCGCCAAGCAGCATGTCTGGAAACAGGCGAGAACGGCCTCGTCCCCATTTTGGCCAAGGCTGCACCAGTATTCGTAACTTTTGCGAGTCAAAAACTTGTCGTCCCAGTAATAGCAGCAGCGGCAGTTCGAGATGACTTTTCGTATGTGATAAAGTTGTTGATGACGACGACGCCAAGATTTTACGTTAAATTTGGCTGCAACTGAGTCCTTTCGGAGCGTCGGTAGAGCATAGTCTATTAGACTGGTACTGTACGACTGATAGAATGTCCACGGTTTTGCTTTGCAGCTAAGGCTAAGTCACTCCTTAACCGCACGTAAGGAAGCGATAGTTTCTTTATAGATTGAAATTTATTCCGATGAAAGGAAGGAATAGTTGGTGAGCGTTTGACCTTAGCCCAATTTGCGAGTGGAAAGCGAGAGGGAAAGAGAGTGAAAGAGAGTGAAAGAGATGCTGAGTGATAGAAGGCGAATAGGATGGCTCGCGCCGGAGCGGTGCGTTCGTAGGAAAGGAATTCATCGTGAAACCGTTGGGAGAAAGCGGTTTCGCTCATAAGCATACGATGTACGTGGGTATCTCCGGTGGCACGAGACACGCGCGTTACGTAAGTCATAACATTACCGCAAAAGCCTATTACCGGGCTGTAGATATTTTTTACTCTGGCGAGAAAATGCGAGTACGCGACATTTCCATTCGGTGGGAAGGAGTAGTATTATAGGGTTGAGAGGGCGCTTTGAGTGTGCGGTTAGAGAGAGGCTCTAGGCGACGCGATCTATTGCGAAATTATGAAAATTTCTTCGTAAGAGGTGCGCGCGAGGGCCTCTCGTCCGTCTGAGAGACGTCGCGTCGGTTAGACATCTGGCAATCGATGGCTGACTCGGCAGACTAGCGGTGCCGAATAAAATAGTCGCCAATGGGCAGATTAGATTAACGAACCGCAAGCAGCATTTTAGAGATTGACATTCCAACGACAGATGCAATGTGATATCTATCTTCTCGTTTGAAAAACGGCGTGCGATGGTGACTTTCGGATGACGCGGCAGCAGCTTCTAGACGACTGACTATACCTTTGTCGATTGAGCGAACTCGTTTCTGTACCATTGCCGTTTCGTTACCGTGCCAGAGTTGCCGCAATATCCCTTGCAAGTCGCAGATATATCTACTAGTACCGGTATGCTACTTTCCTTCGAGACTATCGTCATTAACGTTCGAGATTAGCGTTAGCGCGACTAAGCGAAACTGGTTCCTGTCCGTAAGAAAGCGAAAGACGAACCAGTTGCTCGGAGAAATGTCGCTCAGAGTTGTTTTCTCGAATCGCGCCGTTAACTCGCCTTTGACTCGCCTTTAACTCGCCGTTAAATCGCCGTTAGTTTACCGTTAGCGCGTTAAATGCACTCCCTCGTTCGTCGCCGATTATGTTGGAGGCCCTCATCGAACAAGTTCGCGCAGCGAGCTGACTCCTCAAGTTTCGCGCTAATCAATCAATCAATCAATCAATATGTCCGATCCTATGCCGTTTCATTTTCTTGCAATCAACTTTTCTTTAATGCCGATACTTAGTCTGAGAGCCGAAGGTATGACGTTTTGCGGAACGTCGCGAAATGGCGCTGAGCAATAGGTATCCCCTCGATCTGAACCGTCAAAACAGATTCTTAATCTATTTCTTATTTCCTCGAGCTTCTCGATCGAAATGTAGAATAGACAACGGTTAACAATTTTTCTCCCATTTCACGGACTATTCGAAGGTAATGGATTGTCCAACACATGCACGTGCACTGGTTGCTGACAAAATATCCCCTACGCCACCCCATTGAATGATTTTGAACCGTCACATGTGAGAAATTAAACTGACATCTGGCGCGAACACAATTGATACTGTCACGCATATTTTATTAGCCGCCTTCTCGCGCTTCTACTCACAGGAGCACGTTCTTGAACCACATGTCTGCACCGCACTTTCCTCTCTTCTTCGATGTTATTCACTCTTTTCGTCGATGAACAGTTGCCAGTTGTCTTGTTATTCCACCGTTGTCCAATGAGAAATTCTTGTTGGTAAATCACAGAGAACAAAGCTCTTGTCCGTGGAACGCGCTGACGGTAGATACTTTGTTCTCGATACTACGAACGATAGCGCTGTGCGGTTAAAAGTATTACCCGACACTTGCAACCATCGTTGCTCACTGTCCGCCCCTCTCTCTCTCTCTCTCTCTCGCTCTCTCTCTCTCTCTCCCTCCCTCTCTTTCGTTTAACGGCACTTTCAATGATCCACGACGATATACTGTCGACAGACGATCGAGTTCACTCTTCTGTGCTTTCTTCTCTCTTTCACCGCGGTGCGCGTATAGAGAGTTAAATTCCACGCTACTAAAAGCAAAACGGATTTGATGAACTAGCCAAGAGAAATGATACACAAGTTATGGAGTGAGAAAGTGGTTAGGAGAGAGATGATAGGATGGATGGACGAAAGAAAGGAACTAGATGGAGGTGAGGACGGGGAAGGGGATGGAAGGTGAGAGCGTGATTACGCGTGGGTATGAGTTTCCGTTTTCGTGTCACTTTGTTACCATGTGTGTGCATACATCTATACATATGAGTATCCGCGTACCTGTTATTGCGGTAATGTATTTTTCTATCTGTCTGTGCGTATGTATGCGCCGCGATGGATGTACATGTATCTATGCACATATGAGTATAGAGAAATGTGTGTAGTCATATATATATATATATATATATTGCGTCTAGATACGAGAGCGAATGTGTGCGTGTGTGTGTGTGCGCGCGCGCGGGACGTTGGGGAGAGAGAAAGAGAAAGAAAAAAGGTAAGCACAAAGTAAAAGTAAGAGGTAGCCAAAGGACGTGGTGAGGGTATGAGAACGGCGGCGAATGCAAGCCTCTACTTATACCGCCACCCAC
The DNA here is from genome assembly GCA_914767735.1 of Anoplius nigerrimus. Classification (NCBI taxonomy): domain Eukaryota; kingdom Metazoa; phylum Arthropoda; class Insecta; order Hymenoptera; family Pompilidae; genus Anoplius; species Anoplius nigerrimus. The sequence continues at coordinate 23,608,912 of OU612079.1, read as the reverse complement.
CACGACCGCTGAAGCATACCCCACCTATCTACGAAAACTGGACACCGTTCGCAGCCGATCTCAACCTCAACTCAACTCGGCTGCTGCTCCGTTTACACTCCTTCCTTCGACCGTTCCTTCGCATCGTTCCTTCGCATCGTTCCTTTGGCTCAGCCTTTTCTTTGTCTCTATGTACTTTTCTTCTCTCCCTCTTCAACTTTTTGCCCCATTTCAACTATTTTGCAATGACGCATATTTCGGAAAATCGCTTCTACCGCTCAAGATCAATTGGTCACTCAAGTTCCGATTAGTCTCTACCTCCGCGCTTAGTTGGATCGATGGTATTATCCAGCCAGCGAATCCTGCCATTTCTTCCGTCTTTGGAATCTTTCTTGTTAGCCAAAATGTTTGTCCATTATGTCTCATGCTGTCCACTTAATCTTCGATCGTGCAATCTTTACATGGACCATTGAGACACCGTTTATCAGAAAATCTACTAAACTTAAATTTCTTCAATAAAATGTATGACGAATTCTTTCGAATAGTTACATAATGTTTACAATCGAAGGGTATTGGCTCTGCTGAGTATAACGATCCGTGCTGTGCACGATTAGTAGCCATTTAGACATACAAGTACGTTCACCCATGTACTATGTATGTATACCGTGCCGCCCTCCCCGCCTTTTCCCCGCTTTTTCCCCGCCATTTCCCCGCGGTGAGTGTCAAGGCCCAGTTGCGTAGCGAACGGTCGTGTCAACTGACTGCTATCCGCAGGGTAGTAGCACTGAGACGGAAAACGTAGCTACCGTTTTAACGATCTTTTTACGCAACAAGAATGTCACTGCGATCAGAGAGTGAGCCTTATCCACGTGGTGGGAAAACGGGTCGCGATTATAGCGAATCCGGCAACGTGACTGTCGAATAACCTGATAGGTCCTAGCTTTTTAATCTGGTATGCGGTGGCTTCGAAGTTAGACACACTGACCGGCTACCAAAGTACTGGAAGAAGTAAGTAGTTGCTCTACGGCAGTAGGACGCTGAGGATCGAGGCAGCCGCGCATAGGAACAGCGTTGCTCGGTCATTGACTGGCGGCGGCCGGCTTGACACCTGGCTTGCTCACTCGCTTGCTCACTCGCTTGCTCACTCGATCGCTCGCTCACTCGATCGCTCGCTCACTTGCTCGCTTCTTACTGCAAAAGGTTGGCGTCGTAAAAGGTGGATTAGGAAAAATGATGGTCACTCGTTGTCGGCGACCTTGCTCAGCTGCCGACAGGAGGTTTCCGTTTACGAGGATGAGGATGTCGATGCCGCGAGGTTAAGCGCGATCGGAGCTTTGTCGGACGACGCACCTTGGACACGGCCAAGTCGGTCGCATCGCTGAGAAGAAAGCGGATTCTTCTCTTCCCTTTCGTTTTTCATAAATCTCGTCACGACGTTCCAGCAGCGCTTCTCTCGGCGCACGACGCTCGTCTCTCGGTACTCGTCTCTCGGTACTCGTCTCGGACAAGGAAAGGTAAAGCGGTGCGTCCTCTGCGTCGCGCAATCTGCATATGACAATTATGGCACCGATTAAGCGACCGATAGTCTGACACACGCGCGCACCAGATATTCGCGCTGAATCCAGAGAACCTTGACTGCTGCACTTTCTCGGAACTTGGCTCGCATCTCAATCGGCCTCCGCGGCAACGAGCCTTGTTTTCTCGATACTTTCGAAAAACGTATGCGCCGCGTACGCGATCTCCATGCGGCGAACATGCCTTGAATTCGCACTCAGCCAGGGAGACGCGAATGAGATGCAAGACGATATCTCTGTGCGCCGACGAGTGTCAGTTTCGTTTCTCAATGACGTCGTATCGTCTAACCTGACCATTCGATATACTTGTCGTTCTTTCCTCAATTGTTCACCATTTCCTGTCGCGGCAGCCAAAATATTCGTGCAACTTCGAAGCTTCGCCTTCTTCCTTCGACCGCTGCCGCCCGATCAAATCAGTTGATTCCAATCAATCGAAGTAATATATGCACTCGCATCTAAGCATGATTTGGCCCCTTGCCTTATTTTCAACTTTCATCTCGTCGTATCGTTCTTTGCTTTGCACTGGCGTCACTTTGTCGCCGCATCTTCGTTCTCGCGTCAGCGGCCAAAGCTGGAGGATCGATTTGTAGTTTACTTTCTCCGCGTTCAACGTAGGTATGTATGCCTATGTGCGAACATCGAGTAGGAAAATAGTATAATGTATGTATCACGATGACATTGGGGGCAAGTAATCGCTAATAAAGAACGGCTGCTAATAGAATAGGTTATCAATTCTTTATGCAGCAGTTCTCATTGGGGGTGCTGTCCGAGGAGTGGCAGCGAAGTAGCGGCGATCGGTCGAAATTGATGGTCAGGTAGGTTATGGCGGTGAAAAGTGATTTCGGGGAATTCGTTCTTCTGAGAGAAGAAACGGGTGCGGCGCATACTCTTTGGCGCCACCATAAATCGCTATCAAGCCCGTGCGCAGATGCAGATGCGAAAGATGCGTCGAGGATAATAAGGTGTTTTCGATTTCATTGGGTAGGAGGAGGCGCACGCGCTCCCACTCGATGATGAAACCTGCCCGGGCGCCTAAAGGAATTTCATGGAAAGCGTTTCTCCCACCGGCGTGACACTCGGCACCGCCACCGCCGCCACAAATCGACAGGTCGCGACTGGTTCAGCAAGTCTTTTCTTTTTTCCCTTCGTTCGCCGTCTCCCTCTCTCTTTGTAGCTACACTGCGCTTTCGGTCCAGTCGATGCAACCTTCGCACACTAAACATTCCGCGAACATTTATCACAAATCTAAGCTACATCTAAATGCAGCTTCTCATTTAGTAGCGATATGTCACCTACCTTTGCTTCAGATTTATCAAGTTATCGTTATGCTCTCCATTCATTTGTCGTTGCAATAGAGTATATCAGCGCAAATCTTGCTTACCTTCCCTCCGACGAGACTTACAATTAGAAGTGAAAGTATTTGACAACGCAGCTCTAACACCTTCACTGCCGCGTTCCTCGCCTACAGTCATTCTTCATATATTTATCACGCTAAAATACGCCTTTCTTCCGAGCTTTATTCCACTTTCTCATGAAATTATTTCACATTATTCGGAAATTTGTAAAAATTCTTCCTATCGATGTAATACATTCCCTTTGCGTAATTTCCACTTTTACTATTCTCACAATTTGTCGAAACTTTTTCAAATGTTCGACTCTTCAACGGAGATTACTTAAACATTAAATCTCTCTTGATCGTACTTTGATGCAACTTGTCGACGAATTTACATAATGTGCGATGGGTATATTGATTTTTGCTCAAGAGTGAAGGAGATATTTTTTTCACACTGATTTGAAGCCAGATCGTCTTCAAGAGCAGGGTGTGTCGCAGAAAATTGTGTTTTTGAAAAATAAAAGGGAAAGAGTGTGATAGGGGACGGGGGAAGGTGGTGGGATTCCATGCGAGTGGTCAGATATTCTGGTTTCGCAAAGCCGGATGTCAACTTGACCCACTTTACCGTAGCAGCGATCGCAAAGTTCTACGTCTCGTTACGCGAACGACGGCCATGCGATGACCTTAACATTGGAAGCAACATAGGCGGTGGGAGGGAGTCGGAAAGGTGCCGTGCAGGAAAGACAGTGCGAAGGGAGGGAACGCTGCTCGACTCTTCGCTCCTTCTCCGCGTTTAACCTGGCCGCGATGGAAAGCGCACTGAAACCCTTCCTTTTTTCCTCCTTATTTCCGTCACTATGCCCGTCGCAATTCTCCTTGCCATTCTCGTCGCCATTCTCGTCGCGATTCCCGGCGCGATTCTCCTCCCGATTCACGTCACGACTCTCTTCCTTCCCATGCATGCATGGTCCTTGATAGCCCGTGGGCGTGGATGAATGCTTGATATCAGGGAAAGCGAATAAGGACCCCTACCAGAGTGAGAGGAGGGAGAGAGAGAGAGAGAGAGAGAGAGAAAGAGAGAGAGAGAGAAAGTCCTCGTCCTTTTTTCATCTCGGCTTACGTACCTCTCACACCTTTCTCTGCTACTACTATCTCCCATTGATTTTGCGGCTTACACACAACTAGGCAGGTACGTAGGTACGTAGGTAGACGGGTAGATGCGGTATAAGGCAGTTGAGAATAAATTTAAATATCTGTGTGAATTATAATATATAATTTTAGAAATAATATAATATAAATTATACCGTTAGAATTTCTACAATACCGGTGGCAAAAGCAACGAAACTCCCCATTCTGCGTTTCCATAGTAGTTGGCGTCTTTCGCAATCACTTTCCACCTATTCTCAGCTCACAGAATCAACTAGATGTCTCCGAGACATCAGCGGACAAAGGGACATATTGTACGTGACGCAGGCACAGTTATCTTCCTCGATCGTTGTTACGCGCTCATCGACACTTTCGATCAGGCTTGTAAATCCTAACGTGGTGAACGCCGAGAGCGTACTTTTTTGCGCAATTCTCTCAACTAAATTTCAACTCTCGACATTAAACTCTTCTATCCGGTTCTCGAATATCGCTCGATGAGACTTGACCAGCAGCCTTCTGTTTCTCTATCGACATCTTACCGTTTTTCATAGAGACAACTGTAACAGATCTCATCTGATCGCGTTGAGTGCGTGTCAATCACTTTTTTCAGCGCTGCATCCCCGACTGATGGGATCGTTTGAGAAATGCTAGCAGACTGATCGTCAAGTTCGTCTTGACACGTTCGTCTACACGAGAAGACTTCTGCATTGAGTTTACGAGTTCTGCATCGCGGCAGCATCTGAGGGTTCGTTACATTCATTCCACTATATTTATCTATATTCCGCTGTATCAGTGTTTGGCCGCTGTGCATAATTCGATAAGTAGGCATAACGGTGCTTTCCTCTGCGGTAAGAACTGTCTTCGTTCTGTGTTCGATATACACATTTACGCATAGAATGGTCGAGTGAAACGGGAAATTGTATGGAAGGAATGTCACTCTCATCAAGGATGACCGGTAAATAAGGGAGCACCTTCTCCTTCGTAATTTCAAGCTCTGCGCTTTGGAGAATGGCGAAAGTCGGAGGATCTTTAAAAGCTATACGACAACAATCTTCCATGACCGTGTTGGATGCGGTAGAGGTGATAGATTAACGTTAAAAAAGGTACACAGCGTCATAAGGTGAGGCCGTATAAGGTGGACGTGATCAATGATCCATCGTGTCTATCCGCACGCGCCTAAATCCCAAGCTATAATGGATAATTCGAGTCGTCGGAATGGCGGGACTCGGACGTTCCTTGTAAGTGAAATGTTGGTCGTAGAAGGCTTCAAGGCCGACTGGGTGTCACCACCTCTCACTTTCGTGCCTTCGGCGTCTCACAGCTACCTGCCAACGCACTCTTTCCCGATTTAACCTTCCTCCGGTCTGTTTCAGCGGCAAGGGATGTCGGCCCGAGAACGTTATCGTCCGTGCCAGAGGTCCGACTGTGCGGACACGTGCTTGATGCCGGTTAGAGGGAATTTCTGAGAGGAAATTTTCGGGAGCAAATTTCCGAGAGCCAGTCGGATGTCGCCTATAACCACCTCGTGAACCAACGAAATTCCTCGAACGTCACTCAATCTTTCTTCGCCGGAGAAATCCTTGCTCTCTAAGGGTCCAGGTCTACCTGGGCATCGATGAAATCGTAAGGCTCGACAACTGTGAACTTTAAAGTTCAATTCGTGTTTGGCTCAACCTGACTCGCACGAGAAAAGGTCAGACTCCTCAATACGTACCGGAACGGTTTCTATTTGGCGAGGGTAGAACCTACAGTGTATCGCCAACAATGTGTGCATTTCTCTTCTTCCCCCGCACATGTTACTGTGCCCGCCTTTTGTGAGGACAGTGTCAGAAAGAGAGGAGACGAGGGAATAGTACTCGCGAAAGGTGAACGTGTGACCTTAACGGCCATCGACGCGTCTTCGCTCCTTTTCCCCTTTTTCTCGATTGCAAAGAAGCAAGATGAGAAAATTGGCGAGTACCACCTGTCTTGCAAGGACATCTATCGCGGACCGATAATCGAATATTTTCCTCGGTTAGTACCTATAGGCACACCATCATCGTTTACGAATGTTTTCCTGCTCGATGAATGAAAGTCGGAAAGCAGTGAAGCGGTAGCAAATTACTGTCCACCTTAGCGTATAGTAGGATTTTTCGATTACCGGGAAAGAAGGGAAGATTTATTTCGTCATGTCGGAGAAACTTTATTGTCGTTCTAATTTACATTTATACAATGAATATATTGAACGCGCGATCGAACGGCAGGGCTGCTCCATTATGTACACATCCTTGTATGAGAATATTTTGTTACAAACTTATAGTTTTACCAAGTGTCATATTTGAAATAGCGAATGAGAAATGTTTGTTCGATCAGTTAACAGCTCGCATAGCCTTATTGCCGCTAACAACTGGCAGAGCAAGTTGACAGAGCGATTTTCGAGTTGGGGCCAGTATCGTAGGAATGACAGAGAATTTGCACGCTCAGGTAGGATGAGCCGTGCCGTCGCGCGACGGCAACTACTTGTAAAAAGTGGCGATGCGTCAGAGGTCTCTGATGAGAAAATTGGAGACGCCATCGCGGTGTCGCCATGTTGGCTACTGTGTCGCTTCCTTCGGTGCCGTCGCGCTACTTGTTGCCGCTGCCAGCCCCCTCCCATACTCCCCTTAACCCCTACGATATGACTTTGCTTTCACTTGGACCTCCTCGCGTTGGGATTCCTCGACTTCCTCTTGAACTGGCTTACTAGCTCGAGCCGCGCCAAATCTACCGCGGCTCGCCGTTCGCGACTCATTCCCGCTACTCGTACTCTTGTTCCCACTGCGACTATTCGAGGGCGATCTGTGAACGGTTATCAATTAAGATTCAGTCAGATTAGTCAATTTTTAGGAGGGGGTGAGCGTCAATCGATTATTATTTACTTGGTCCTGCTGGTTGTGGACTCGGTCGGAGCATGAGTCGCAGATGCGTCACGCGAATGACCGCTGCTCGGCCCGACTTGAGCTCTTCTCCTCTTCAGCGCGGCTAACAGATCCTCGTTCGATCTGCTCGCAACGGGGGCCAGTCAATTTATTGCAACTATATCAGGATATATGATAGCCATAATTACCGGAATGGTCGTACGCCGCCGCGAACTTTTTTCGTCGCTTCGGTCGTCGTTGTTTGTACTTCTTCTTGCTCCTGGCTCTCGTCCAATGGCTCGTTTCCTTCTTCCTCCTCATCGTCGATTGGCTCTTCTACCGGCTTTGCCGTGGTCGATTGACTCTGCGAACGGTTAAGGGTAAGCTTTTGCACTCTGCTTCGTCTGCTCGGCGAGGAAACTTACGATGGCGGTTTGCGTTCCTTTTCTCCCAACGTTCACCCGTCCTCTGGAAGACAATAGTCCACCCAGTCTGGCAGCGGGTGCTCTCACTGGAGCTGGAGTAATAGGCGCAGCCTGCGGTTCCTCATCGTAATCGTATTCCTCGTCAGTAGATTTACCGACAGCTATTAAGCACAGCATCGATAATCTGAAGAGAGAGGGAGAAACAGACACAGAGAGAGATGACGAAGAAATGGCACTAAGACTAGATTCAGCTACTTTCCACATTTTTCTCCGTATTCATGGTACACAGAGTGGCCGACTAATACATACTACTAGCTAGTATTAGTTGTACTCGCGGCGAAGCAGAGAGAAGGAAATAACGACGACTACCGCCAGTGACGGTCGTGTCGATCGATAAATAGCTTATATCCGGTTTTACGCAATATCACCTGGCTACGCCAACTTACCGCTAATATTATTATCGGCGAAATATACCGTCAAGTGAGCAAACGATCCTTGAGATAAGAAAGGCGTTTCTTTCATCGATGAGACGTAAGCTATTCCCATCCAATATCGCATTGTTTGTTCAACTTTGTCCCACCGCGAGATTTGAAATCGGATAGACGGACACTACTTAAAATGAATGGGCTGAGCGACGCCTTGACACTTATCAGATGTACGGATGTATTTGTCGGAGGAATACTGACTATGTTCGTTACAGATCCGCGTATACCAGGTGGGATTTTGACCTGTGACATTCACGTACGAAACTCACTTTCTCTGCTTGGCTCATGCAATGCGCCGCAACTCGGGATTGGCCAGTGCGGCCACTGTGTCAGACATTCATACGTGAGGCGGCTCACAAATGTCAAGAAAACCAGCTATATGTAAGTAGCGAGAAAAAGAGGCACGAGGGGCAGGAGAGAAAGAAATTTCGAATAATCCGAGGCAGATAGAGGGAGAGAGAGAGAGAGAGAGAAAGAGGCGCACAAAAATCGGTATTGCCTCGATAGAGAGGTCTGTGTCGTGAATGACCTTAAATCGTTGATTCCTGGAATGTAAGCCACTTCACGTTACAGCAACATGACATGGTAACAAGGAGGGTGAATAATGTTAAACGATTTCGGGAGTAAACGAAAAAAGGATGGGAAAGTACGTGGCATCCTTGCGTCCTCCGCACAGTCAGTGAATGTTTTCTTATCCCGTAAGGTTGGCCTTTAGCGGTTTCTTGACGCAACAACCTTTCCTCGAGTTTGCGGTCTAGAACTACACATTTATGTCGGGACTGTATGATTATTCGCTGAAGCTTATTCTGATAGCGATACGAAAAAGAAGGATGCAGCAGGAGATGTGTGGAACGAAACCGTACGATACGAGCGTTATTGATTCGCAAAACTAAAGTTAGGGTAGGTAATTAGTAAGATGCCGGGCTAAAGAAAAATCTGATCTAACGGAATGGTACGATCCTGTAACGTAAAATTTTGCAGGCGTTGTTTACTTTGAAAGGTGGACAGAAATGTGCGGCGCTCGACGCAATGCTTCAGATATAAAACCGTAAAACCGTGTCACTATTGTCTTGCTTATTCGTCTTCCCGGCAAGGAAACAGCCCGTTTAAGACTATGCTTTGTTCGACGTTTCTCCTTCTTCCTCCTTTCTCTTTTATCCAAGGTGCAATGCAAAAGCGGTCACAGACATAGCAGTGGCAAGTGGCTATAACACGGGTCGCGACGTTAGAATAATGTCAAGGAGAAACAACGGTGAGCGATGCAAGCGGTGCATATAGTCGGTTCGATTGGGTCGGTTTTTGGTTGGCATTGTCGATTTTGTGAAAATACGTATAAGCGGGTGGGTAGTCAGGCAGGCAAGGAAGCAGACAGACAGGTAGGTAGGTAGGCAGGCAGGGCGGACCAGCATGCAGCGCAAGGGGATTATCGCGAATACGATTATCGTGTATGCGCGTTCATACACGTGAGCGCTTGATGGCGCTCTCTCACTCTCTCTTTCAGCCGCCTTCGAGTGCGCCAGTTTTCTAATCAATTTCCTGCTTTCAACCGGGAAAGGAAGAGAGTAAATGCAATAGCAGTTTGCATAATCTCGAGCATTAAATTCCAATTATTATTTTGTCGCTTCGGTTCTCCCGCCCACCTCTTCATGTGGTATCTAGCGCTAATTTTTATACTATGCGTGACGAATATTGGTATTTACTCACGTGAAAATTGTCAATTTCATGATGTGGCAATGATTTCAATTGTTCGGTCAATCTTGATCCCTGCTATTGATCCTTTCCCGTTCTGTACTCGTTTATTCTGCCTTATTCTCTTCTTTCTAAACTCTTCCTTCTTTCCTTTCTTCCTTCTCTCCTAAATCGTTCAATTGAGGAACTGTCTCTTCCTCTCTCTCTCTCTCTCTCTCTCTCTCTCTCTCTCTCTCTCTCTCTCTCTCTCTCTCTCTCTCTCTCTAACTCTCTCTCTCTCTCTCTCTCTCTCTCTCACACACACACTCACACTCCCGTCTTTGTTGTTGCTTTTGTTTGTGTAATAGATTGACAATTGTTCGTTAGAATGATGATGGTAAGCTAACGTTGAGAAGGAGCGTATCGGAATTGAAGCGTTGCTAGAATAGCGGTTGCTCGGATGGTGCCGTAAAGCTGACCAGAGAGAGTGACGTCCGAACGTGACAGACCGAGTGCGAAAGCACGGCGAACGAATATGAGACGAGGCGCAGAAGGTACCGAAAGCACACTACTGCAATCGCGGAGGCTGTGTACTTTGGAGTGCCGAGTCGGGTTTCCCCTTCTCTCTATATATATGGCACTCTCACTCTGGCAAACTGGGCAGCAACGAGACTACCTGCCTTCGATTCCATCCGCGTATTCTACGTATATCTACGTCTATCTACCATTATATACGTACATTATATATGCGCGGTAGCGTGTATTGTAGACCTGATCGTATAGTAGATTTCCGCAAATGGCTCAGATATTTACCGCTTCATGCAACTTGTAGCTTTGCTACGTGAATCAGTTGTCAGGCTCACTCACTCACTCACTCACTCGCTCGCTCGCTCGCTCACTCTCTTTCATAGATATTGCATAGGTGGTATCGAAGTAGGACCGTCTCCTAATGATTCTAGAGCCGAGAGAAAAGAAGAGGCAGAGAGCTACCCATTGTTAAGAATTAGTGTATTGCTGGAAGATATATCGTCAGTGGACAGAATCAGAGCTGAGAGTCGCGTAGATTGTGACGACGGTATGGGTTAGCGCAGCCTTCTGGCATTTCGTATCGTCCTCCATATTTAGCTGAGCGCTCTTGCTTCGCCCGAAATGATGAGTCTCGGAAGAATCGTATTATGCCGCAGAGACGAGAGAAAAGAAAAAGTGCGCAGGTCGTGTCATTGTGAGTGGCGAACGCTGCTGCGGGAACTGGATGCTGCAATTTCCAACTCCCGAAGAACTTACTTCGTTACTCTATTGTAGAATCTTGAATGCAACTTATTTCTTCCTTTTTCCTTTTCTATCAAGCGGTCGACGGATAACATAAATAGTGAATAACCGGAAAAGTAGTGCGGATATAGTCCATCTTCCTCCCTTCCCTACAATTTGAAGTGTAAGTGACCGTACCCCTTCCCTCTCATACAATCTTCCTATTTCTGCGCCTCCTCTTTCAGCAGTTTATATTCGTAGGACTTATGTTACGTTAAATTCTTCAGCGGGTCTTCTCCTGCCCGTTTGACACGATGCAAATTTAAATTCCAACGAAAGACCGTTGACTGGAAAAGGACACGCAGGGGATAATTCTCTCTCTCTCTGTCGTCTATGCAAAGTAGGGTCATCATCGCGGTGACGATTTTACGTGCGGATTATTCCGAGGTCGGTCGTTGCGATAATAGGAACGTCGCCGGATAACGGGTGCGTTTTAGAAGGAGCATAAGAGGTGAAAGTAAAGGCAGAAATCCGTGTTTCGCCGTCACCAAGAATGTTGGACACACCGAACGACGGCGCTGCCTACTATTATCCTCGAAGGCATCGGTCGATTTCAGCTGTCTCTCAAGCCGGAGAGTCACAGACGAATCGGCGTGTCCGTCATTGAGAAAGGTGAGGGGCATACATTGAGAAGATTGGCCCTCGGCCTACTAAAACTCGGCGAAAAATCATTTCACATCGCCCGTGGAATTTACAATGTACAATATAATACATACCAACGAGCCGCTACACTCTGCCAATAGCGTCGAATACGTTTACGTTATCTCTCATTCTTTCTCGAAATTCACTCTGTACACGTACTATTATAGTATGCAAGCATGTTGCGTCTGCCGCCTTCTGTTGCCTTATTGTCTTCCGTTACGTCATTGTTTTTTACCTGCGCTTTGTGCAAATGCACACGCGTCGACATCCGTCGAATAATAAATTCAATTTATACAAGAGCTTCGAGAAGATACCATTTTCATATCCGTCGGTAGAATTAGTGTGAAGAGCATGACTTCCAAAATTAATAACAGCACACAAACTGTGTATGGTAGCGTGAACGATTTTTAGTTACTCAATTACTAAAAATAAAGAAATAATTGACTCTTCCACCTATATTCCAATGCCCGATAAAGGGGAACAATTTTGTTACTGACGCCGGTAAGTGAGCTTTCTTTCTCACCTAACGTAAAGCTGATGAACTGGTTGCATGACCGTAGGTGCTGTACAAGTGAAATAGCGCGGGAATGTGCTCAAAAATCGGGATGGCACGATCATGTTATGCGCGTACGCGCCGCATATTTCAGTATCTGCCTAACAAATCGGCAAAGTCGAGGTAAAGGTAAAGAATCGCGGCCTCCTCACCGATTTGCATGAGTCTCCATGTAATGGTAAATTTTTGCATAAAAATAAGATCTGTAAAAGCCAAAAAGCGCGCTCTCGTCTAATTAAAAAGTTATTAAACGTTAAAGATTAGGTGTAAAACCTGCCTTAACGGCAGCGCGAACGCTATCTGCACATGCGCACGGACAAGTTTGCAGATAAAGTGCGCGTATTTGAAATGAAATAATATTGAATTGGCGAAGGATAGGCAAGGCTTCCCTTTCAAAATGTTTAAGAGTTTTCAATCAAACAATGGTTTGAGAGTAGGTTTGCGTTAGATCTTTGTTTTCCCCGAAGGGGAAAACTGCCAGCCAAATCTTACTTTTTGTATTATTTAAGGGCTGGGTGTAGACTAGGCTTCCCTTTCATAATGTTGCATTTTGGGCAGTTAAAATGTAACCCAAACACACTCTCAAACCATTGTTTGATTGAAAACTCTTAAACATTATGAAAGGGAAGCCTTGCCCACACCTAGCCCTCGCCAATTCAATATTATTTCATTTCAAATACGCGCACTTTATTTGCAAACTTTTCCGTGCGCATGCGCAGATAGCGTTCGCGCTGCCGGTGAGGCAGGTTTTATAATAAACTTTAACGTTTAATAACTTTTTAATTAGACGCGAGCGGCCTTTTTTGCTTTTACAGATCTTATTTTTATGCAAAAATTTACCATTACACGAAGTTTCATGCGAATCGGTGAGGAACGCGTCTTTCTTTACCTTTACCGGCACTTCCGTATCATTGGTACCCGCGATCATAAATACGCGGAAGTCGAGAACAGCATGAGAAGCGGTCTTCGATGTGATAGACCCTTCGGATAGACCTAACCCACCCCCACTTAAAACTGAAAGCCGTATTCTGTCATTCATTTTAATGCGCGTAGCATTACTGTGAATAGAAAGAAAATATAAATAAATAAAACTATTGTTTACGCGGAAGAAAGTCTGTGCTAATTATTGGCACTTGACCCTAACAGCTGATACATATGAATGTAGACGATTATCCGGCCGCAACCAGCCGCAACTGCCATCTGCGACGACTCTTTGGTGTTATTCTCAAGGAGACGCGACGATTTGACGTACCTGTCAAAAGATTTCAGCTGTGTACATCACTGCTGCCACAGGTATGCGTAGATAAGACCCCTGGTAGGGATTCCTTTAAAACATGGGCACCAGCAGATAGCACCTATCAATATGAACAAGAATATGAACTCGCCGTCAAAACTCACGGAGTTCGCTCCGTTGAGTCCAGAAGAAAGCCAACCAGTCGTAGCATCGTTGTTCTCTAAGTTTTTCAGCTTCACCAGAGGTAAATCTCTCTCATTTCAATCATTAATAATTGATTTACGGAAAAATAAGAAAATGTATTTAACATCGTAAGTACCATAAACGTTGCACAGCAACCATTGGAGGAAGTTACATGAACACAATACGTATATCTGACAGGTTCTCAAAATACTGATGACTCTACATCACCTAATAATGATGAGCAGAGCTCATCAGATTCTGAATCATGGAAACAGTCTGAGAGTACCGAAAAGACACCTGAAGATGATACTTCCAGTATCATAAATTTTCCATTGGACACTCATGAGGGCCGCAGTTTACCAAATGTTCTGAAGCGCATAAGTAACATTGTAGCTTTGAAGAGCAGCGTAAGGGGCCACTTTAATTATTGCAGGAATAAAATAAAATCTTTTGAAACAAGATAATAACGTGTTATGTCATATGCAGAATCTACGATCTTATAAGGATTCTCAGCTAAGAAGTTACTGGATGCCAGACAGTGTTAGTAAACAGTGTTATGAGTGCGGCGAGAGATTTACTACATTCCGTAGGAGACACCATTGTCGTGTTTGTGGTCAAATATTCTGTTCTAAGTGCTGTTCTGATCAAATACCTGGAAAAATAATGGGATGCACAGGTATATAATTCTGTTCTTGGCTTCCAAACTTCATTATAACGTCATACATTTTTAGGTGATCTGAGGGTTTGTACATATTGTTGCAAAGTTGTCTTGTCCTACTTGCAGTCATCGGATATGAGAAGTGATCTTTCAGCAGATTTAAAAGCCCTTCAAGAAGATCTTCAAGTGAAATATGGAAATGATTCTCCTCCTATCGCTCATAAAAGTGCAAATGAATCTACTGAGGATGAAATATTAATTTCTCGAAAACCAAGTGTAGGATATATGGAGGAAAAATATGCACTTGGACGGTATTTTTTTACTCTTTCTTAATTCTAACTCCATGATAATTTTTCTAATTTACATTACTAATAGTGAAAAAAAATTGTAGGTCTGCAAACAGTTATTTGACAACACAAGAACGTTCCCTAGTGTTACAAAACTCGGCTTCTCTGAGAATGATTTACGAAGAATTGTTCCGGTCGGGCCAAGCAATTCTATTACAAACGCACAGAATTAGGCTAAAAAGTTATCACAACTGCTTTTTAGCAAGCGAGTTAGTAAACTGGATGATAGCTCAGAATAAAGCTGCTACACGGTAAAACTAATTGGATTACAATTATGAAGTTACTTCTTACAAGCTGCACACGGTGCAGCTATACTGAGGCTTTAGTTTTGCTTAATTTTTTAGAGTGCAAGCTACTGCCATTGGACAGGCGTTGCTGGTAGCTAATTTTATTGAGCCGGTTGCATCGGACAATGTATTCAGTGACACGGCATCCATATTTAGACCGGTGAAATTATCGCGAATGCAAAGCACAGACTTGTTAACTGAAAGTCAGGCAAGCTGCGATGCACAGGAACCTGCCTGGGTGAAAAACATACCACAACATGACTCCACTACAGGTATTACAATATACGTTTAATTCTTACGGTTCTAAACTGATTATCCGTCATGCTGTTGCGAGTTACCGCTTTCTCCTGGGAAGTACGCATTTGTTTGGCCTTCGCATCTACGAAAACAAACACACTCTCCTTTCTCTCACTATTACTGACAGTAGTACGGTATTAACTTGTTTCAGATTCCGAAAGCGAAACAAAACCATCGAATTCAATGCAACAAGGTCGACTACCATCTTCCAGTTCAAGTTTTTACCTGGATCTGAATTTGGAAGCGTCTACGGTGACTTTGAAGAGACCGACATCAGAAGATCTGACTACAATTTCAATAGATAGTAGTGACGGCGTCATTGAACAAAAAGAAGTAAATCTAAATTCACACGAGTGCAATTTTAAAATGTCGGACGAAGTTTTGAATGATACGCTTCAAGTGCAAGAGATTAAGGAAAGAAATGGCTGGCATCAGGTGACCAACCTTAGGTCTACTCTAGGTGAATTAAACGCTTATGACTGTTTAACGTAAGTATGAAAGGAAGACGTTCTGTCGCGTAAAAAATATGTGCAAAAATAGAACTTGAAATTAATTATTTGCAGATCTGCATACAAACAGCATGAGGATTCATTAATAAAGCAGTTGCTCAATAAAGAAGGGTTGTCACAGTCTTGGTCAGAGGTCATCTTACCAATCGCACATCAGATAGTGGATCAAGTACGACCAGACTTAAATCATGATGCAGATAATTTAGACGTACGACAGTATGTTCAAATAAAGAAATGCCCAGGGGGCAGCAGAGATGATTGTGAAATCGTGTCGGGAGTAATTTGCAGCAAAAACGTTGCTCATCGTGGAATGAATGCCATGATCGCCCATCCTAAGATTTTACTCTTACAATGTGGCCTTATGTATCAGCGAGTAGAAGGGAAATTGTTAAGCTTGGAGCCAGTCATGATGCAGGTAATACAATAGATATTTGTTTTTAGTAACTGGTCAACTGATGATTTTGTGTGTAGGAAAATGAGTACCTCGGACATACCGTAGCGCGTATTACCGCTCTCGGTCCTGATGTCGTACTGGTACATAGGTCAGTGTCCAGATTGGCTCAGGACAGACTGAGAGAATGTGGTGTAACGCTTGTTCTAAACGTAAAGCTCAGTGTACTCGAGAGAATTGCACGATGCACTGGAGCTAGTATTGTAAATACAATCGACGCCCACATAAGTGCCAGATATATGCTTGGCACGTGTAAAAAATTCTACCTGAGAAATTTTCCTATTGAGCGGAGTGAGTATACTACCATTTTACTTACGTAGGTATATATTTGGTGAGATAACATTTATTACAGTATAATTTCTTATAGACGGCATTAAGACGCTGATGTACTTGGAGGGTTGTGCAAATCCGCATTTAGGATCAACAATTCTTCTACGCGGCGGTTCGCAGGCCGAATTGAAAAAGGTAAAAAATGTTACATCCATGATGATATTCGCCTCTTACTCGTGGCGCCTTGAAAAATCATTTCTCATGGATGAATTTGCGAGACCGCCTTCTCCGAAAGACAATTCTTTCTTGGACGAAGCGTATCAGAAAGATTCTGTGTATTCAGAGGAAACTGATAAAGCGCGTAGTGCAAAGACTAGTGAAGAGATTGATCCAAATTCTGGAGCTACCGACGAAGAAGAATATATTGACGCATTGACAGAAGCTACTAAACTACACAGTGTGTACGAAGATGCTGAAAGCATATCCAGCGATGGCCACTGTACAGAGAAAGTTCAGCCTCTTAATAGAAGTACACCGTTAAGAGATCATGTGCCCGACTTTGGAGAGTATTCGGAGAACATAAACGCTTCATTGAAACAGGTTTCCTCGATGCTGCCGGAAGACCCTTATGATACTTTGAAATTGTTCAAAGGTAAGGCTAAGTGCAGCAGTATTGATAATGGTAAAATGGAGACTAATCACGATACTGCTGATGACACATCTGGATTGGGAATGACCACTGATGATGGCAACAGTACGGCAGAATTGTTCGGAAAGGGCGAAAAGGATTTAGATCAAAAAACGGAAGAATCAAAATCAAAACTTCGGGATAAAATACCTTCGGAAGAAAAGCGTATTTACGCGGAATCAATTAGTGATCGAAGCGATCCTTTGCATCAATATTTAAATGAAGATGAAGAAGAGGAGGAAGACGTATTCAACCACAGCAGTTCAAACGGGCAACATTTGAGTGTCGCGGACTTACCTTTACTGAATAAGTTTAAGAAGGCTCTGGAGGGTACTATTCTCAGTCTCTCCCCTTACATAAAGTTCTCCATTCCGTATTTGGAAACTGAGCCAGGACGGCATTGCGCTCTTAGAATTTTTTTCCCCAGGGACATCTATTACTCTGCACAGTTTCTGGATAATGTGAAGGAGACTAGATCGGCAGCTTCGGGCGAATCTCAAGTAGAAAATCCTCTGGCCAATTTGAAGCTAAAACCGCAGCATCCGTTTGTACAAGCAAAGATAACTACGGATGTCGATAGTCGCGAAGTACAGACACTGTTGGCCAATTTTCGAGCTTGCGGCAGTAGATTGTATCCAACCAACAACATTCTCTGCGAGAAGCCTCAGTACGTTTCACAGGATCTTGGTGAGCCTTCGACATGGCCGGATTGCCTGGATTCAGCTAGTCATCAGCGGTTGTCAGTGTTATTTTGCAGTTTTTCCCACACCGGCAACAATGCACCGGCGTTCTGTGTAAGTCCCTCGATCGTGAACATGGATCTTTATGCACAGAATGACATCGCTCTCGGTCGATTTCTCGAACGTTATTGTTTAACGTCGGAATACAAGTGTCCAGCGCAAGCGTGCCGTGCACAAATCGCTCAACACGTAAGAAGATTCGCACATGACGGAGGCTGCGTACACATCAGTCTCAGTGAAATGAGCACCGAACCTTTCGGCAAGGAAAACACGAATCAAATACTCATGTGGAGCAAGTGTATCAAGTGTAAAAACGTTTCGCCGGTGGTACCGATGTCCGACGATACCTGGTCCTTATCGTTCGCCAAGTATTTAGAACTACGTTTCCATGGAAGTGCATACACTAAACGCGGAGTCGACACGTGTCAACATTCCCTTCATCACGATCATTATCAATACTTTACTAGGAAGAACATGCTGGCCGTGTTTAAGTACACCAAAATCTCTCAATGGGAGATCTCGTTACCACCACCGTTGATAAATATTATCTATGACCCGAAACAGCATGCCAATGTCATTGAAGAAATGAAGAGTTTGGCGTTGAAGGGCGACGAGGTGTTCACGTGTATAAGAGAGAAACTGACAACGTTTCAAACTGACTTGGATAGCGTAAATGCGGCCAAACAGCAGCTAGCTAAGGAACAACAGTATTTCAAGAACAAAATTGAGGAAATACATGTGAAATTAACGTCGCCAACGTTAGAAAATAAGAGACTGGAGGGTAAAAGTTCGGAGAGGCAAGTTCAGTCATTGATGTTTAGGATCGAAGATGGTATTGTCATTCTGAAGAGGCTTATCTCGGAGGCTGTATTTAATTGGAATGCGAGAATGGCCGAAATGTCAACCAGGAAGAAGGATGAACGACCGCGAAGATTCACGGAAAGATCTCTGACCACGGGAAGTAGTGGTACGTTTACACATACATCTCGTGTCTTTTTTCTTTTTTCTTTCACCCTCTTCAGGTTTTCTTGGGCTCGTTTCGCTTATAGGTATGATTGATACGGATGGATACATAACTGAAGACACCGCTTCTGAATCCCAAATAGATGATCTCAGCCCTGTATCAGCAGACTACAATGCGGTGGATGCCATTGCAGCCGTACAAAGCGATTTGCAATCGGCCGAACTTATTGAGAACTCGGACACCGATATTCCAGAAGCTAGTAATCCCGAAGAAGTGATCGTTGTTCATGGCTCACCGAAAATGCACCAGAGATCGCACTCGGACGTATTGCCGTTAGCATCTGACGATCTACCGGACAAGAAGAAAAAGAAGAAAACCATTTTGTCACAATTGTTACCTTCGATCCCTGTGGTACATCAGATAGCAAATCCATTGGGTTCTTTGGAGCATCACTTGTTACCGCTTGGGTAAGTAATATGTTATCATAGACAATCAGATTGTTGTTTCAAATACCTGACATGATCTCTGGAAACTCAATTGTGTTCACAGGTCTGTCGTTCCGATTATCGTATATGAATCTGAGCCATCTTCCATAATCGCATTTGCACTGGACTCGCACGATTACAAACATGCACTAACAGAACAAATCCGAGTGACAAAGGGTCCCGAATTGAATCCAAGCCCACTATATAAGCGCAAATTTCCTGAGAATAAAGAAAATCCGGCTGAATTGACGCAATCGGGCGATTTTAAACGACCGTACGTGCTCTCATTTCTTCGTGGCAACAGTCCAAATCCTGCAA
Source organism: Anoplius nigerrimus (assembly GCA_914767735.1). NCBI lineage: Eukaryota > Metazoa > Arthropoda > Insecta > Hymenoptera > Pompilidae > Anoplius > Anoplius nigerrimus. The sequence goes on along the minus strand of OU612079.1, from coordinate 23,589,492 downwards.
GTCCAATCGAATCTGATAAGAATGTTTCATGTGTGGAAGCTAGTCAGAATCCACCGACAACGCAGGAATCTGAGGAGGATAAGCGAGCAACGAAGCAACAAAACTATATTGAGGTTCAATTTCATGACGCCACAACTAATTTTTTCTGTAGAATTTATTTTGCCCCGCAATTCGCTGCGCTTAGGGAAAATGTGTTGCCTTGCGGCGAAGATGGCTATACGAGAAGCATAAGCAGAAGTGTACAGTGGGCTGCGAGAGGAGGAAAAAGTGGCAGTGCATTCTGCAAGAGTAGAGGTACGCAAGTAAAATATAGAATTCAGAGAAATTATGTACAGTTAAGTATATTCTATTCTCGTTTGCACAGATGATAGGTTCATTATAAAGGAAATGTCGAAAATGGAGATGCAGATATTTCTCAGTTTTGCACCAAATTACTTTTCCTACATGGAAAGATGTCAACAGACGAAACAACCGACTCTGTTGGGCAAGATAGTGGGAGTGTATAGAGTTTCATTTAAGAATAGCACTACGAACGCGGAATTGCGTACGTGCGTGCTGGTCATGGAAAATCTCTTTTACAACAGAGCTATTACAGACAAGTTTGACCTGAAAGGATCGGTGAGAAACCGATTGGTAAATCCAGAGGATCCTGCGCACGATGGAGAACTAGTATTACTGGATGAGAATTTACTGAACAGTATGTAACGTGTTCAGAAACTTGGCTTGCATTTGTCTCGCAACTGTTTAATAAGATTATTGATTTTAGTGAGTTGTGACTCTCCCCTTTACATAAGGTCACATTCCAAGGCTGTGCTAAATAAAGCTATCGAAGAAGATACCAAATTTTTGGCGGATAATTCGGTGATGGACTACTCGCTATTAGTAGGTTTAGAACCAAAGTCTGACGAACTTGTCCTCGGTATAATAGGTACGTAATTCGATTGTTAGATTTAGCGGGATGATATAATTTTTTATGACTATGAAGAAGCAGTATAAACGGCAGTATAAACGGATCCTTTACATCAAACAGATTACATACGGACATTCACGTGGGACAAGAAATTAGAAACTATGGTGAAAAAATCTGGAATATTGGGTGGACAAGGTAAATTGCCAACTATAATATCGCCACAAGAGTACAGAGCTCGTTTTATAGCAGCTATGCATCGATACTTTTTACCTGTGCCAGACAGGTGGTCGGACTTAGGTAAAGGCGTAGAAACGCCTTCATGATGCACTCCCAAAGATAACAGATCATTTATAATCTCCCACGATACTATATTATAGTAGTACAATTGTATATATTCATTTTCCACAACGTCGAACGTAATACAGTGTGCACGTAATGTATGTAATTTAATATTTGACGTATTAATAACGCTATCCAAGTATCTTGTAATTAAGAAGTGACGAAGGGAGAGTGTTTCATAATCTATTCATAGCTGATTTATACACAATGCCAAAAAGTTGATTTATACGCGGGTGATGTATGCTTCCTCTACCTCATATGTTCTCTTTGCCATTCGTTAATTACAAGACCAATTTGAGAAGAAAAACAGACAGAATGTATATAATGATTTGCTGGAAGCCTGAAAAAATGTCTTTACACTTGAAAGTACAAAGGCAACGAGTGAAAAGCTCGTTCACATAATTTTGCAAAGTCATTGTCTCTGTGAAAGCACCATTATTAATGTTTTTATTTAGATAATTCTTTCAAAATTATGTATGTACATGAACATTATGTTTAAAAGTCAAATAAACAATGATAGTAATAATATTTTTAACACATCTCTCGCACGTAGTGTAGACATTATTATTACAAACACAAGGAAGATATTAAAGCGTGAACCTTAATGGAAAAGAAAAACGTTCCGTCGTGTCTCGCCTTCTTCTTGCTATGACTATATTTCGTATATACATTAAACGAGTGCGCAGTAACAAAGCTGCAGTAAAGTCTGAACGTTCGATGATTATTACGCTTCGAACGGCCACTCTCCTTCGAGCCCATTCAAGACCGCCGTTATCTCTAGACTATGAGTAAAAAATTCAGTTTCACACTGCAGCAGCTTCCTTGCCGATTATTAACAGCAACACGATTGTACGTTCATACGCTCCGACTGAATCTGCACTCGTGACGCGTCGCGAAAGAATCTCTACGTATGAATATACAGGTGATAAGATATGTAACGAAGGTGTAATAACCCCGTCAACTGACGCCGGTAAATACCAAAGGAAATTCAGTCAAACGTGCAGGGTCGAATGATGAGCATGATGATAGTCGGTGTAATGCATCGGTCACGCCAGCTGTCGTACAGGAGCTTCTGCGAACGAAACGGCGCCTAACATTAAATTATTTACCTGTAAAGTAGGCAGTACCTTATCTCTACATGTAGTCGCATTCGTAATGACGAAATTAATTCACGATCGAAGAGCCAACAAGCTTGGGCGCGTACGGTTTTACCGCATAATATCTCTTTCATTATTAGCGAAATGAGAGAAAGTTAAAAGATTAACCTACACTGGATATTATACCTCAGTGAGGCCAGTACGTTTTCAGCTACGTATCATATAGACTCCTCGATTAACTTCGTATAAATACCTGACGAACAACACAATAATTCAGAAATTATTTTTACAGTTCCATCTTCGCACGATGATTATTCGTATTAGCTTTCCATTTAGTTTATTTAGCCTCATATTTTTACACATTCACTCATTCGATCTTGTGCGTGAACAACAGGTTCGCAATGTATTACGTATCATCTATTCACGGAACGCTCTCCCTATGATGACAGTCTCTTTACGCGATCACGTGTTCCAAGAGATTCCGTAATAACGATAGTACCAATAATAGCGATAATATCAATAACAGTAGTAGCGATCATTTATAGTAACAAGGGGAGCGGGGGGGGTAAAGGAAGCTGAGGTGCGATATCAAACGAAAGTCTGACGTACCCGTGTTCGGGCGATTCTTGGATACGAGCACAAAGTCAATCTTCCTCGAAGAGACAAGAAAAAGAACGGGAACTGTGTCCTCCTTTGCGATACGCTATCGAGTGCCGGCGACTTTTTTGTACTGTGGGGGGGAGGTGGGCCTTTAAAGTGGACGATGCGAGCAAATGAAATATCCTGGGCGACGTTTATGATGCTGACATGACGTTGGCTGATGCGCAATATCGGAACAATGACGATTGTAAAGAGCGATAGCGGTGACTGAGAGTGATCTCTATGTTCGTTTGAGAGCCGCATCGAAGCGTTGATGATGAGGACGCGGGCACAACACAAAACGTATCTGAGACAGACTAGCGTGACTCCGCCGCGTGTGAATCCGACTCCGGATCGAGAACGAGAACGCGAACGAGGGAGTAACCCGGGACGGTCGAGGTTTCTTCTACTCTTCGCTAATTCGTTCGCCATCGAGCGGCACAATCTGGAAACCGTTCTAACATATTCACGATTTATCGCTAATAAGGAGGGGTTTGGGAGTGGAGCGTTCATGTCACTGTCTTTTGTATTTGTAGGAACAGCCGTCCCAGCGCACGTGCTTGGCGGAGGAAAAATAAGTTCGTATCTTCTCTCCTCGCTTTCTCCTCATCTCTATTTCTATCTCTCTCTCCCTCTCATTTTCTCTTTAGCTCGTTACTCCCCTTCTAACTTAATCGACACCTTCGTGCGTCTCTTCCTGTCTGTCTAATTCCGTTTTCATCACACTTTCTTTCCCGTTCTACCTCTCACTCTTTGTATCTGTATCTCTATCTATCACTGTATATATCTCTATCTCTTTCTCTCTGTCACTCTTGCTTTCTCTCTCCCTCTCTCATTTTCTCTTTCCCTCCCAGCCGGTGTCGGGAAAGAGGAGGAAAGTTCGATTCCTCGCGTTGCGGGACGATCAGGAGGAAGATACGGGGATCTCGTCTGTCGGAGCCCTCCTGTAGATCGTTCCTCTGAAAATCCTCTCGAGACGGGCAAGGGCACGCGCGCGCGCACTATATGCGTCGCCAGGCAGAGTCAAGCGGCACTCGTTTTCGCTCTCGACCCATCTTCTGCCTTCTCGCGTGTATCCTCGTTCAGCACGTTGGTGGACGCGCGTGTCGTGCGATCGCACACCGCCAAGCGGGCAGTCTGTTTTATCTCTGGGGCTCGCCGAGACCGAACTGCTGCTGATTCTGCGTTTGCTGTTGCGCACTCCCGGAGATGCTGCATCGGCCGCCGTGGTGATGCTGAGCCACTGCCGCCACCATTGCCATTGCCCCCGTTGCCGGCGAGCCAGCTACCGTACCCGCCATCGTCGACCCGGACGTCGTCGTCCCTGTCACTGATAACCCCGACAATCCTGTCATCCCCGTCGTCATGCCCGACGTCATCCCTGTCGTCATCCCTGTCGTCATCGCCGACGTTGCACTCTGTTGCAATCCGTTTTGACTCGGTGACATTCCTGAAACGATAGAAGCGCGACATTCCAACTCGCAGTACCGAAACCTTCTCTAAGCAAGGAGTCAAGAAGGGAGCAGGAGGGGTGACAAGATCAAGTTCGTTCTTCTTCTTCTTCCTCTGCTTGCGACGTGCGAGAGACGGAAGGGGAAGACGACACACGGGGATGTTTTAGCAGAGGTCTCTTCTAAAGGATCAAAGCATTTGTACAATGTGAATTGGGCACTTACCGGAGGGAGTTTTATCACCGGCAGACATTTTCGAAAAGGCGAGCAGAGCATCGGGAAAGTTTGGCGGCGTGGCTGGCGTGTTGCATGGCGTTATCTGAAAGTACGAACGTGCGGAGATTAGTGAAGAAACCACGGTCTTGGCTTAGGTCGATTATGCGCGCAGGAGAAACGTGCTCGAATAGCTTTACGTAGCTAAACGTGCCGAACGGATGTTTTGCGTCACCGAGCGGCAAACATACGACGGTGACAATGTTACCGGGTCTGTATCGTGGGTGGTTGTGTGTGTGTGTGTGTGTGTGTGTGAGAGAGAGAGAGAGAGAGAGAGAGAGAGAGGCAGGCCGTCGAGAACACTACTATCCTGCGAGTAGCGAGGTCGTCGAACCTTCGGGTCCTGAGCGTGACGTCAGGAGACCAGGTGGACGGAGATATTGCTGCCGTACATATGCAAACGGTACAAAGGGTACGCAAATCGCGATGCTAGCGGGGTGCTGCCGCTAGTGGCAGTGCTTCTGCTGCTTTTAAATAAATCTTCACCGTTCCACCAATATTTCCTACCGAAACGTATTTTTACTACGGCCGCACATCGAATACCTTTCCTTTCAATACGTTCAACGATATTCCCCAATTGACGGAGAAGACGCTATCTGCACTGAAATTGCATATCGTTGCCGATCAATGAAGGTGTCGTTTCCATCCATTGTCGTCATCGTCTTCGTTCCGTCCAGTCTTGCACCGAGATTTGGCACGCGGCTTATCGGAATGCCGCCGACCGAGAATAGTAACGCACCTAGTGACTGTCTACCGACAGTGGTTCTCTCTGCCCTTCGCAGCCATTTTGAAGTTTCACCTTCCTCCCAGACCAAACGCCGCAACGATTTAGAATGCCAATTGAGAATGCTACCGTAATCAAGCGTGTCTGCTATGATACCACAAAGTTGTCTCTCGTACTTTTTTTACCATCTTGCCAAACGACGATTTTGGTCTCTAACTCTCTCTCTCTTTCTCTCTCTCTCTCTCTCTCTCTCTCTCTCTCTCTCTCTCTCATTGGTCCGGTATTTACACCAAAGGAAATGAAAATCATCACTGTGTTGGTAGTCCAAGGTGAAAGTGAAGGATAAGCTGTGTAGTCGTTGTATTCGGTGTGGTACTTGAACGCAAACTGGTCCAGGGCCACAATATTTTGTTGCACCACATATCCCACTTTTTTCCCACCCACTACCTTCTCACAACCTTTGAACTCTGCTCATCTGTCTTCCGAATATTCTATCATTCCCGGCATTTACATAACAAGCGCCTTCCTTCTTCGCGCGAAGGCGTAAACGACCTTGCTTTTTAAAGAGCAGAAAACGATCTGTAACGATCACGAGGTCTCGCGATCTTTTTTTTATTCTTTTATTTTTTTCCATTTCACGAAGTAAGTATATTATAACAGTTTGACCGTCGAATATGTGTGTGAACAAGACCGCAGTATTGACAGTTTGTCGCATACGCAAGACGGCTCTGGGACATTATGCAATGTTGTGGACATAACCGAACGCGCGCTTATACTGCAAATGATGTACCGTCGATCGTAAGATGAACAGCTGATCCATCATTCAGCTAAGCTCGCGAAGACTGTGGGACTCGATTCCGAATTAATAAATTCCATCGATTTCCCATTTCTCACGGTAGAATTGCACACGTGGTTATCGCTTGTGTAATCCGGTGCTACAACAAGCGACTGACCTGAAAAAGTTCCCTAATGTCGACGGGGTGGTATACGATTGATTCAGCTGCAATTCGATCTACAGTGTAATGCAAAATTGTCGGAACACGGTCTAGTATTTTTCACGCCTGTTATCGTGTAAATACGGTTCGATTAGCTATGATAATGTGCCTCTTGGCGTCTCGGCATACGAATAATATCGATAGTCGTAGCGTAAGGCCAGTTACTGTCTTGACATATAGTACGGTAGTACGACAATAAGTGTGCGTATTATTAAACAGACTCATTCTACATTGCTCGCGGACTATGGTAAAAGAGTCCTTCGAACGACGCGGACATCAATGAGAGAGGAGATAAAAGCGTCCGTCATTGTTGTTGTCGTCTTGAAGTCCAGACGCGTGCGAGTCGCGTAATCAGTCGTGTCAAGCCGACTTAAAGATTGAACGAAGAAGACGTACACCTTTACGCTCGCTTACGAGCACACTTCTGATCTAGTTGTATACTTTATTTCGATCGATGATGCAAGCCGCATGTGTCTTTCACGTAGAGCAGGCCCGCGATTGCGTGCGTGGCGATACCGTAATAAAAGTTTGAAGAAGCGCCAAAACTAGCCTCGCTTTGTTTACGCCGAGATCCCTGAGTGGTTCCAAGAACGTGTCGCCGCTACTTGTTCCGTAACCGTACCACGTTCCCTCGAGTAATTGATAATTCGCAGATTGGCCGCGATCGTGTTACCGATTGTCAAAGACGATTACACGATACACGATCTTGTTACGATGCAGCGTCGCTTTGTCCGTTCAGTCGACGACTTGGAATACAATCGTTTCATACGAGCGGCGAACAAACATTCGTACTGTTGCGTCGGGATACATCGTTGAATAACATCGATCTACCCTTATTAGGTTTTCTCTCTCTCTCTCTCTCTCTCTCTCTCTCTCTCTCTCTCTCTCTCTCTCTCTCTCTCAAATATGACGTACGCGGGCCCGCCGGGCCGACAGGCTTTGTGTACCTTAGACAAGTTTACGTTTGCTCAGCGGTGATAACTCCGATATCTGGCCGTGTAGGGACCTTTATTCCTACAGATAGTCGTGCCATGTTATTCCCGCAGATACGTGCGGTGTATTGAGGTCTCGGCGCACGATAAAGAACCACTCGTACTCGGCGAAGATCAGAAAATCGTACCGTAATCGTTTCGTGATTTTCCATCCGCCATTATCGCGCCGAGTGTCCACACATTTTCATGTTTCTAGCCGTGAGGCGCGATGACCTTATCCGTACTCTTTGTAAATGGTAAATCGTGACAAACCTCGAGCGAGTATTTTTATCGAGCAATGGGAAATTATTCGCTACCTCTCGAAAGGTAGAGTACAAGTTTGGTAGTTGCAGACTGAGCGAAGGACGTTTAAATAATAAAGAAGAGGCAAGTTTGCCGAAGCGACGGCGGAAGGGATGAAGCCCCATGAAGGTCAGACACGCGCGTGAATCGATTTTCTCCTACTCTCGAGACACGAACATTCGGATAGACTGGCGACGCGGTGGGGGTTGTTTTTGTCAGGAACTCGGAAGCTCCCCGTATGCTTATATCCCTGAAACATCTAATATCTGACCCGGCTTCTGACGACAGCGCAAGCCGCCGCAATCTCATTCATGGCGAATCCCTTGCGTCCTAACTCGCTCCGATTCGTTGATAATCCTCCTGTTCGGATTCAGCTGCCAACGCCGCAAAAGGGAATATGTACTTCGTTTTACGCGTTGCTGCGGTAACTGCGTTCCACTTTAATTGCTTGCAGAAAGGTGGCTTTGTATCAATCGATAACATCGCGTATGAGGGATCTTTCCGTGAATGCAGCAACGTCCGTCCTTTGACACGCAACGAAAATTGATTTGCCTATGCCGTGCTCGGCACGCATCAAGAGATTTCGTTCGAACGGGTGACACTCCTGATGGAATTAGACTGTTAACTACCAAAGCCCTGCTTTCTAATCGGTCAGTACGAATTCGATGCAATCGTATGTGCAAATTGCTAGAGTCATCGACATAATGATTCTTAAATGTAGACGTCTAAATATGTACGATCAAAAAACTGTCAAAAGAGAAAATTGCAGTGGAAGAGAGTAAGGGTGGAAAAGAAATAAAGTGAGAAAAATGATTATTGCTAGGTATGCTTACCTGACCAAAATGTGTGCCGGGGCCTTGAGCGCAGGAAGGTATCGCTGCCTCTTGGAAGAAAATACTAAGCGCCGTCTGAAAACAAAGAAAAGAGTCAGGAGAGGAGCACGCTTTTCATTAAATTTATACTACCCCCAGAGTATATTGAAATGTTACGAGTAATTTAGCGTCGCATCTCATTGAATCTCAACTCCGAGCAATGTTTTTATTCATTCCAATTTGGGTGCGCGTGTGTCAATGCCGCAGCGGAACTGCAATGCATTACGCCCCAGGGTTTCATTGTGCATCGCGTGTTTCACTTAACGCGATCGTCTTGTCTGTTTCCCGCAGCACACTAATATATAGTAAATGAAGTATAAATTCTGCGACCTCTACGCTGCTTAAGATTTTACCGGCGTTTTATCTTTTCGCTCGTAACGGAGCTCGTTGACAGTGATCATACGTAGGACCTGTAAAGACTAAGTTTTAAATGCGCAATGCACCCACCCCGAATCGCAGATGAACTAGAGAGACTTTTGCAAAGGCAATTCCAGGCGACCCAGTTGTGCGCGGAAAGTATGCGGCACGCGATGTTTGTCACATTCCTCGAAGCTTGAAAATTGCTTCAAAGAAGTAGCGATACAAAAGAGAAATAAAGTGTTCGACATCGTGTGAACTGAACGAATTGGCTGACACAGTGACGAGCGGCCCTCCATCCCTTGTTTCGCAAACGCTTTGTCGAGGGGCTTATTTGGTAAAATCGGGTCGATAGAATATTTGCTCTTGCCGCTGCCACAATGACTCGAAAACAGTCGACGGAGTTCTTATCTCTTCTTGTCCCAATGTTATTCGTCGTATCAAGAGGTATATCGAACATTACAGACATACGGACATGTGAAGTGAGTCTTTCAGTCAATATTTATAAGCGGCAAACATACCGACTGATAAACTGTAAATGTAGCGAATTTTCTTCGCGTAGCATGTTACGAGAAAGGATTATTCATTGCGATAAGGTTGTAACAGGAAGCTGAAAGAGCGGCACTCGACGTATACCGGCGAATTTCTCCGGACCTAAGAATAAAGAGAAATGGCACTCTGCCATCGGGCGGTGCGTGCTATTTTTCACGATGCTACGCGGCATACTGGCATTGTTTTGCTGTTTCGCGACCGTGCCACGATCACCGAGAAATCACTATGATCCAACCCGCACCGTTTACCAGCTCGTAAAATGCTAGATGGAAAATTATGCTTTTTCTCAAACCGTTCCCTTTCATATTTCGCTTTTAACACAGGGTCGAGTATTGAGTTATTGTTGCCAGCGACAATGAATACTCTTCTCAACGGTAAAAAGGGGGAGAAGAATGTTGAATGGGGTGTTTTCAATTCGACCTTAAGATCACATCAGTATGTCCCCTATGAACTTCATGTTCAATCATCGTAAGCGCACTGCATGTTCAACTACTTCTCAGAGCGTTATAGGACGGTTCAATCATTTATACTACGCTCTTACGTAACGCACGCGTCTGCGGAGAGTAGTATCTATACGCATATTTTGACTAATTTCGTTTGAAAGCGGTTGAAAGGTTAAGGCTACGATTACATTTCGGTGCTTGTTTCGTACTACGCGTTCCATTGATCACGGTCGGCCGTATTTTTCCTCTGTTGCGCGCTCAGTTTGTTGACCTCGGTACCATTTTTCTCCCGCACGGTACATGTGTTACGTATGGATGCTGGGAAACATTCGAACAGCAACGAGAAACATATGTACTTCGAATTGCTAGTAATCACCAGAGTGGATGTCGTAATCTGTTGTTAAACGCATTAGCTGCTCAACAGAGAAAGTTTTCCGACTAGATTCAACGAATGTTCTCTACTCTTTGCTTCTTCCGTCATTTTATATGTATCAAGCTTTTGCTGCGCAACGTAACGCAATAGCTGCAAATGAAAAATATTTATTGTATTTCGATTCGCGCGATTTATTTTCAATACTAGTATAGGTTTATCCTATATGGGACAAAAAAAAACTTCCAAATCAACTCTAAAGAGATAGTTGTCCGGGTAAGATAACAACCGCTAAATAGCGCCTATTGCTACCTTCATCATTTGGTAGAACATTCGGAAAGCTTTCTACAACTGTTCTAGCAGGATACTATGATGTACAATTAATTGCTAAAAGGCCAGTAGAGGCGATTGACCGCATTGTAGACATGACGTGAAAGTATGAGAAACGCAAGATCTTTTCTCAGATTTACAACACTCGGTAACAATATTGTTATGGATAATTGCGCACATTCTGCCCATCGGCAGAGTCTGAGCAGGCAGTTGGTGAATGCTTCGTAAGGAAATTTCTATCCGCTTGTACGCATAGTACATCATTCTCACATACACGATTGTTGATAAACGGGCACAGTTATAAAACGTTAACATCTTCAAGGTGAGTTATGCAAATAGACGGTACTATGTTTCATTGAACGGGATTATAAATTACAGTGTCAGTTTCCGTGGTACGAATTAGAACTGTTAGACTGAAGAGCGAAGGGACGGACAATTGCAAAATGAAGACTAACGAGAGAACAAGACGACAGAAAAATTGTTGGGTAAGCTTATTGATCTGAGTTGCCACACTATCTTTTCATTGGATACGACAAATATTGAATACATATCAAGTTGTGAATAGACTCTGCGGATGAATAGACGTATTATATTTTGTTTACATTTTCGAGCGCTTCGGTAGACAAACGTTGCACAACCTCTTATCGTTTCTTAATAATGCACGATGATACACTGTGTACCGTGCGTGGTACGCCTTTCTGACGACGCGACTTCCGACAAGAGTACGTTGTGTCGTTTAGTAAAGAACTATTAACTCCAACGACAAATAATATCATTGAAATGATAAAAAATATCAAATTACCCTACCTACGTTAACGTACATGTGTTTCTACGACAGTCTTCCATAACTATATTTCACAATTTTAATGTACTAAACTGGTATAGTTATTAGGGAATAAAGAGAAAAGAAAGAAAAATAAAGTAAAAAAAGAAACGAATAAATATGAAGAAAAAGAATGCGGAAAGGAAAGAATAACATGTACCGGTCCGGCATCAATATTGTGTAACTACGCATTCGAGTAGGCAGGGGCCTGTGCTCACCGAATACTAACGGCCGACGGAGAGCCACTTAGCAACATCGTATCATTTTTATGAATGGGGGTCTGATTTAGTAGTAAGCGCGTTCATTGACGTACAAAACAAAAATGGCCTCGAACGGAACAAAGGACATCAATTCTCATTAAACATATCCACCCTATGTACAAGGTATAATCTAATCGCAATACAGCTGAATTTTAGTGCGACAGGAAAATTGCAGAAGTGCGATCAGTGCAACACTGTGAGAACGACCATTACCGACAGCACGGTCCGCCATTTTTACTGCTTTGTTTACCTAGAGGAGTATCGAGCCGCGGCGAGTAGGATTAGCGTGAAGTGCTTGTTGTTTCGACTTAAAAATATGCGGCAATGAATAGTCTCACCTCAAATTGCCAGTGTGCCGCCTGCAGTAACTGTTTCGCCTGCTCCCTGGCACAGCCAGCGGCCAACACGAATTGATTGATCATCACCTGCTCGCGAAGGGCGTCCATTTTTTCCGTCACGTTTCTACCGTACGGGGAAGAAAATGATAAGTGGAAGAAGCGTAGTGGCACGAAACGCGAGCACGGCACACAGCCTCTCGCGTTCACACACGTTTTCTTCCTCCCTCGCCTTCGCCCTTTCCCGTTTAAACGCGAACGCGATCAACGAGCGGCAAGCAGCCTCTTGTTTTCAAAACTAAACTCATCGCAGACGGCTGACGGGGGAGTACGGTGCTAGGAACGTGAGGGACGAGGTTCGCGTGACGTCATGCCGAGCTATTCACTCGCGAGCGTGCTGCCTCCCTCGTGTTTGGGACCGTTCCGTTAAACGTACACACTCCACCGGACCTTTTTCCCCACTTTTCCACGTACACCTTTATGCTTTCCCCGACCCGATCTTGTCAATTGATCTCACTAATTTCTCTTCTACATACCGACCGTTCCCCTTCCATTTGTTTCCCGGATTAAATCTTTAACTCGCACGACTCGGTTTCGTTACGTCGTGTCTACCCGATCATCTGGCGCACATATTTATAGTTATGTTTACTTTTCATGATACGTATTAGCGGCGCTTTTCGATGTATTGCGTTCAACTTTTCTTCATAATATTACACCACACGACTTTCCCGCATTAAACCTTAGCAGATTAAAGCAAGCTGCACGTTAATCTATTTTCGTCACAAACATAGTACGAAACAAACCCGTGGCATTCATTCACATAGTTTTTCCTTTCCTCACTATTCCCACTAAGAGCGACCAACTACTTATTTTTTAGTTTGCTTCCTCAATCTATCGGTCAGGTTATCGAATTTAAACACGTTTGTTCCGTCACCCGATAAGTTCTCTTTTAAGCGAGTTTATTGGCACGTTGACACTACTTTGTATAGGGGGCGACTCCGACATGAAATTGCAACACGTTGTTTACCACAAGCGAAGCAAAGTATATATGTAGACTTTAGAATGACAGATTATTTGACGTTTTGACAGTTATACTTGCTTGGGTACTTCAAACTTTTGCTGAAAATTAAAGAAAAACATGGAAAGTACGGAGTTGGAGACAAGTGATGACTATTATTTAGAATTATCCGCCGATCCTATCAGATTCGAATCAGTCAGCAGTTTGACAAATGTCTTCTTTGATGACTCGAAACAACAGGTTAGGCAGTCATTTATTTTTCTCATTTCAGAACAAGTATTATACATTTTTAATTATTGAACAGGTGTTTGCTGTTCGGTCAGGTGGAGTTACAGGGGTGTTGGTCAAAGGCCCGGATCAAGAAATAAATTTCTGCATGGAGGATAAAGGACCAGTTATTTCAATAAAGTTTTCACCGGACATGAATATTCTTGCCATACAGCGTACCAATACCTCTGTTGAATTTATCAATTATAATTCTGTCACTGGGTTAGAAAATATGGAGTATTCTCAATCTTGTAAAGGAAAAAATGCAACGATATTAGGTTTTGTGTGGACACACGGGAATGAGATATTGATTGTTACTGATCATGGCGTGGAATTGTTCCAAGTAAGAAATTCACAACAGATTGATGGAGCACCCTTATAAAAACTGAATTTCTTTTCATAGGTAAATCCAGAAAAGCATACTGCAAGGGCTCTTAAGTCTGTGAGTTTGGGTGTAAATTGGTTTGTATTTTGTCCTCAAAGTTTCTTGGTTCTATTGTCATCTGGTACTGCAGGAAATCAGATGCAGGCTCTGCATATAACTCCTGGAAATATTCATAAACTTACCAAATTTGAAAGTAAGTGTTGATTTCATTAAAGTATGCTTTTTATTATATCCAATTGACATTGCAGTGGAACTTGGAACAACAAAACCTGGGAAACTGGCAGTTTCTGAGAGAGATGTTGCTTTAGCTGTCCTGTATGGTACCCCATGCATTATTTTGTTACGTCATCAACCAGGTGTTAATCGTTCAGTTGGAACAGCTTTTGTATATGTTTATACCGTCCACAAGTATGACTTACATCTTACCTACTGATTCTCATGCAATGAATGTTTTAAATTACTTTCATTGTAGAATGATGACCATCAAGAGGAGCCATATTCTCATTCTCGATGCCAGCGGTAGATTTGCAATCAACGTCGTAGATAACTTAATCATTGTACATCATCAACCATCGAAAGTAAGTGTAATTTATAGGAAAAAAAGATGGATGAAAATTACGTAATGATCTTTTACGTAGACGTCAATGATATTTGACATCATGCTACCTGGTGTGAGCGATGGTACGGTAATACATCATAATAGTATAGCGGTAGCAAAACCAATTAAGCCATATAATCTCAAGGTACCAGGTGCGACTTTGTCAGATGAAACCTATCAATCTTGTCAGTTGTGTATCCTTTGGAATTATGAATTGGTCTTATTATATTTCGTAATATAATTACATTGGCCTTAATTCCTACTAACAGATTCTCCTAACTGGGTTGTTTTCCAGCCAAACATAGTCATAGATGTGAAATTGGGTTGCTTGTGGTATGTCTATGATGAGATTTTTTATATATTTTCTCTATTGACTTGAAATAATTAAATTTTACAATGTTTAGGTACATTGAACTGAAGCTCGAAGCCTTAGTTAAGCTCATCCCGGAAAAAGTGCTCTTAGTAGAATTTCTCATGCAAAGATCTAATGCCAAAACGATTTTAAAGAAGGTGTTGAAGGACTTAATGTTTCAACTGCCCATCAGCTTGAAGGATATGCCAACGATATTTGATAAGCTAAATTCGGTGTGTAGAAACTATCTCGAGAATGAAATACAAAATCAGGTAACTTAAAAAGTTCACCTTTTTTTACTTAAATCAACAATCAATGATTGGTCATGAGTTCTTTTTACTTAGATGGGAACACCGTTACAAAACAATATTAAAAACCTTCCAATTGCCGGAGACAATTTCAAGTACAAATTGCGTCTTGACCAAAGTGACATGTACACTCATATACTGTCAAAATTTCCGGAGAATACAGTAGATTCCAAAATGGTAATTTGGGTTCTTCTCGAATACATAAGGTATTTACAAATATATTGCGTAATCAGTTTGTCATATTAGGGGAATATAATATTACGTGCATTGCATTTGCAGATCACTTGCTGAGCATGGAATACCGGTGCAGCCTTATTTACATGAATTAGTAATTACAACCTTAGTACACCGAAAGGCCTATTATCAACTTCATCAGTTGTTGCAGTATCATGTTGTGGCTGACTCAAAACCATTAGCTTGCATGTTGCTTTCATTAGAAAATTTATATCCTGCCGCACATCAATTGGCATTGGATATGTTGAAACGATTAGGAAATGCTCATGAAGAGATTATAGAAGTGCTTTTGTCAAAGGGACACATTTTACCCGCTCTTCGGTAAATAAAACTGGACGGTTATCAGGGTACACAGAATATCAAATTGTATGATTAAAACATACTGTTCGTCGCAGGTACGTCCGATCCGTTGGAATGGTGGATCAGGTGTCGGCTAGAAAATTTCTAGAAGCGGCGAAGGATTGTGAGGACGCCACGCTTTTCCATTCTGTTTATAGGTTTTTCGAACAACGTAATCTACGACTGCATAACACAACGGCATTTACCAGAGGAGAACATTGTCAGCCATACGTTCAGCACTTTAAGCACTTATTTCAAGGAACCGATAATGGATGTAATTCCGACTCAAATTCTAATGTTACCGCAATTTCCTCGTAGAACTGTGATATCGTTTACTTCTTCCTTTTCAGCATGTGGCATGCTACTTTAGCCAAAAAAAAAGGATGCTAAGTATTAGCTCTTTTTTTTTGGCCACCATTAAGCTTTATCTGTATATTGAAGTTGATATTTATGAGGGAGGAAAAAAATAAATATTGTATGTACACAGGCTGGTCGGTATTTTTTTTAGGAAATTTCAGCAAAAATAATGTAAATGAATCAGACTGTAATTCCTTCCAAACCAAGTTTATTAACATCGCCCTTTGCATAATTTCCGAATTTTTTTTATTATTCCGTTAAACAATATCATACAGGGTCTTTCAGTGATTTCAACATTTGTTTTATAATTCTAGAGTGCACCTACAAATTAAATAGGAGTTTAAACCCTTTGCGTATAGAGCATGTGTGAAAGAATATTTGCAAAAGAATTGTTTCGCTCTGATGACGGTCGGTATTGACGAAGATATTTAGGAAACATATGTATAGTGCAATGCATATTTAAATTTGAACGAGCATTGCACATTGGCGCGGAAACTATTGGATAGAGCTATTTCGCTTTTAAGGAAATCGGGAAAAAATGTAAGTGTAGGTAACTAAATTCGTGAAAGTCATGAACGATGTACATTGGATGATGTTCGCCGTCGTTCAAATACTTATCTTAAATATTGAGAATTTTTCGTAAGTACGCGAATGGTGCAAAGAATTTGTTCGGTGCTTACATCTAGAGAAACAGCGAGACATTTATTAAAATTGGTCAAAGACTCGTTTCCTGTTCGCAGCAACAGCAGTGGGTCACTACCACTGCCTGTGCAGGTCGAGCGACACGGAATTAGCCTCGTACATATGTATATAAGCTCGATAAAGTTCGACAGCACATTGAAAGATTCGAAACTGTAATTAGAGGGTCTGCTTAGTGCTTTGGTCCTTACTGCGATATCAAGTGTTCCGTATCATATCTAGAGTTACAAGTACGATATAAATGATCTTGAGCTTACTAAAATAGAGAACATTTTTAACTAATTCCGGTGTCGCACGACGCGACACAAATTTCTCTATTTCGAGGGACGGCGTGAGCACATTTTTGTCAGCATATCGTCTACCGTATTAATTGCTGACGGCATTAGTGCTAATTTGAAAAATAAATATTCGTTCGAGTTCGAATCGGTTTGAAAATAAGCGCCGGTAGATGTCGCGTCGGCTCCAGCTTTACGGTAGACTCACGTCGTATGTTTAAAATTTCCCAACGATGTTCGTCAGTTTGTGAACGCCGCGTGGTCGCAATTCGGCATAAAGAGGTAAATAAGATATTTATTCTATGTTAACGATTGCACGAAACCTTGTTTCAACTACCAATATATAGCTACATACATGGAGATACGGTTAAGCTGAATTCGGACCTGATCTTTAGCTATGTGCGTAGTAATTCGAATCTGTACAACACAGCCTCGATGCACATAACGTCAATCAAGTAGTGTTGTTAGTAACGGTCGCCGGAATCAATGTTGTACCGATCCGAGTCATTAATTATACTCTTGGGGAGATAGTGTATAGCGTTAAATGGACCTACGAAACGAAGACAGTATCTTAAATCTTCCGTAGATCGAATCTCTTTTGATTTTGTCGCTTAGCCTTCTCAACTATTTTGATGCTGTCGCTTGAATAAGAGAAATATATTCGGTACATTTCCATAGCTATACTGTCAATGGTGAGAGCTCATAGATTTCAAACAGGTATCGTGAAAACAACAAACAGTGACTTCAACTGCAGGTTTCCTTTGCAGGGATATCTCTTTAGCCGGTCATTCGGTTCATCGCGAGATCGTGCCAAATAAAGGAGAATGACAATGGTGCGGAAGGAGAGAATGGGAAAGGCGGCGAATCAGAGACGGATTGACGGAAATGAAGAACGCTCGAGATCAGTGCGGTGAGTCCCTATGGAGATAATCTATTGTTTAGGACTGAGCAAAGTTATGCAAGAAAATAGGTACAGACTTTAAGAATATCGAAATTTGTTGAGGTTTTAATTTGGTCTGCTGTTCGATTAGACTTCAACAGCGTACACCACATTACGTTATTACTTCTCAAACTTGAGGTTAAAAAACATTAGGAATAAACTATCTTGCTTTTATTTAAGATAAGACACTGATCCACCTGTTGGTCCGTCGTGTATTTTCTCAATTAATACATCGAAATGATCGGGAAATATAAATGGATTAGCATAAAAGTGAGGTGGAGGGGTTAGAACGACATACGTATATAACTGTGTCTCGCGGTCGGCAAGATGGATAAGTAATATGACACAAAAATACCTCTCGTATGTATGTCTGGGAGTGGGGGGGTATTGTTGGGAAATACGAAAACTCTAATTTCTCGTTTCCACGCATTAAAATGTCAAAATACAAACGTTTAAGGGTTCACGCGTGAAACGTCCACGAGGTATTCAGTTAAGCGTATTAATGAGGTTTCACATGGAATAACCTTGAGAACGTTGCACAGCTTCATGTAGCCGTCATTGTTTTCATTCCTTCTTTTTTCTCTGGATGCACCCTTACATTTATTTGCCTCAACGCGGGACGGTTATTAATGCTTGTAATCTATTTTTACACACTCACGCACACATGCATTTCGCACACATTGCACCCTCGCCCCACTCACACGTATTTTATTTCTTCCTTGATACTTTAACTGTCATAACATCGAATTAGCACGTTTCGCAATTCAATTACAACGGGGTTCTCATTTTATTGTAAACGATTGATATATCTTCCCATGTTTCATTAAAATACAAATACTCCTGCCTTTTTTTCCCACGAATTCACATGAAATACTTTCTGTGAATTCTAATGCAGAAGCTTCGATAAATCACGTTTCTGGTAATACATATCTTGCTTGATAATATTTTCAATATATACGTATCATATTGTTAATTTCTGGAGACCTTCAACAGCTCGATTACATAAATTGTTTGCAAACACACTTTCATACACATATATTTAACACGTAGTTTATGTATTATATACAGAGCGATTTAGTTGCAGCGTACAACGCCAGCAGAAAATTACTCCTTGTCATTTCTACGTAAGTTTAACGAAATACCCCAGACTCGGGTATCTTTGCACTTTCGCGCGCTCTTACGGTAGCCTTTCAAGATGCGATCGTATTCTTCTCGGTACCCGTCGTGCATCAGCGTAATTTCGACACATCGATGTCCTCTCGTGCGTTCTCCAACCATTTGAGACAAGCGAATACTCATTATGCAAAAAGTGTCGAAAAAGTAAAGAAATCTATGTACAGAAAGTGGCGCCGCATACTTCTTACATTGGGAAAGGTCTTTAATTGTCCGGCAACTAAAGAACAGATTTACCAATTTTCTTCGATGAGGTTAACGTGATAAAGTTAACGGTGCAAGCAAGTGACGTCACGTCAATTCCGAATGGCTCAAAATACTGATATTAGACGTCATATGTCTTGCGATTGTTCTGTCGTTTTGCATATTTCGCGCTTAACTTGCCATCCTTAACCCTCGGACTACCGAACTGAGCCCGGCGCCTGGGTCACTTTCGGCCGCTCACAGACAGTTCACTAATACCAATCCGTGACGGGTCGAGCGAGCTGCTCGCCGGATGCCGTCGGCCCACTTCAAAAGATCTTTTATGCGTTATCGCTTTGAGAACAATTGACGAACGCGGCGCCGGTGACACCGGCCCAAGTAGCGAACGTCTTGTTAGAATGTGTGCGTTTCCGCAGCCAAGACATCCCGGTACCTTGATTTCGAATCGTTACGTTTGATTATGTTAACCGCACGCCATGATTGGGTGCAGATTTTTGTTTATATCCTTATTTTCATTCACCGTTCGATCGTCAATAGATACGGCAAAGAGATTGACGATTAACGAAGTAGAATCGTTAAATGATTTTGCGCGACGATGAAACGCGAGGCTACGTCTTCGTGCATGGAAAGAAAGAGGGAACACTTCGAGTCCCTTTTACCTTCATTAACCGTGTCGGTTTGAAACGCGTCATCGGTGACTGGCCCAGTCTATAATTTGTCGGCGATAGTTGCGCCATTTTCGAAAAATACTTTCAGCTCGGCCGACTCTGATCCGAACCGTTCTTCCCATTTATTAGCCACATCTCTTCTTTACCCTACGGATCAAGCTTACCGTACTCTCGTCCGGCATCGTCTCCTAAGGCTGCCTTCGTTCGAAACCATAGGAGGGAGGGGTGAGACAAATGGAAATGATTTCTTCCCAGGGTGGCCACTGTGCAAATAGTACAGTCATCGCCCGAGACGCGCGAGCGGTGTACTGATTACGGTGTCATGTTTGTCTACGGCCCCTGCGCCCGTATTGCCTACATACGTCGTCTACATACGTCGTCTACATACGTCGTCTACACACGTCGTCTACACACGTAGCCCGTTATCATCCACTTTGGCATCGGGGCGCGACTAGAACGTGATATTTGGCCGGCGAATGGTAACCCCATGTAATCGCTGGGATCGATCCGCCGATAATCCTCGACAAACCTTCCGCACCAGGTATATCCTCCTCCGCGTCTTCTACCTTTCCTCGAGACAAATTGGATTGTTCGATATACGGCGGCGGTAGCGACGATAGCGGCGGTCCTCTTAGGAGATATTGCAATCGTCAGCGTGCGCGTCCCGTATCTGCTGCTTCGTCTTCCTCGAGGCTCGTCTGATCAGACTGCGGCTTCGCGGCTTGCTCTTCACTTCCTCTGTGACGGTAACCACGCTGGTGCCTTGCGCAGCGACAACCTGCTGTTGCTGCTGCTGTTGCTGCTGAGTGCCCGGACCAGCGCTTCCGGTCCTACCGCTTGGGCTGCCGGACCTTGATAATAGGGGGCAAAAAAAAAAAAGAATTGAATTGAAACAGTAGCTTTCTACCTTCCCGATGCACTGTTAATTCGTACTGCGACTAGCGGCGACAGTTCCATTTTCGGCGGACTCATTTACGCGAACGATTGACCGGAACTTTTGTCCCGTCAGTTCGAACGGAACGGTGATTGTCGGGGCCGGGTTAAACAATGCCACGCTATTAATGCACCCGCTCTGCGAGAGCGAGAGGTACTTTAAACTCGGAACTAAAATAATGCGCGTCAAACTATATCTCTCGTTCGACAACTAAGATCGACCGTTCGCTCGGCGCGCGGTCCAATGAAAATCCATTTTCGCCGTTCGCCCCCGTCAACGTTGAAGCTAATGGACAGCTCCGATGGAAGAGGCGAGGGAGTAAAGGTGAATCGGTGGGAAAAAGTATTTACCTGCGAGAGCCGTAGGCGGAGCATCTTCTTCTGAGGCCCGACTCGTCGCCCTCGCCGGACGTATTCTTCGGCACGATCCGTGAGAGGGTGACGAAGCATCGGAATATATCCTTGATGTTGTAATCGTCCTTGGCCGAGCACTCCATCACCTTGGCGCGGAGCTTCGGCAATTCGCAGAAGACCCACTCGCTGACGTCCTCGATGGGCACCTCCCTTCGTGCCGGCGCCAGGTCCAGTTTGTTTCCGGCGACGACTATTGGAACTTCCTGTTCAATTTGCAATAGAGCATGGATTGCGACACTGCCTCTTTACCTTGCTCGTTAATGAAGTCTTGCGTGCAGCCAATTGGGCGTACCCACCCCCCACCCCCCACCCATCCCTCTCGGTCTCTAGCCCAGTTATGAGTTCGAATACGTCGCAAACGCGCTCTTCCCAGAAGCTACGCGGCAATCAGAGTTTCCCCAGACAATTTCGTCGCTTTACCTCTATCTACGATCACATTAGTTACGATTGCAGGGGCGTTCGTTGGATGAATGGACGATGAGCTCGAGTCGAAACGTATAGGACTCTTTCGGAGTTTCTAGCTTCCTCGCGAAACTAATACGCGGTGATGATAATCGCAAACTTGTACTGTTTCTACGTTAGACCGAGTATCAATGTTCCTTCATTTACGTACCTGAAAGTCCGGCCGCTGTTCTCTGACCTCGTCGAAGCATCGTTTCACACACTCGAAGCTCGCTAATGAGGTTGTTGCATAGACGAGAAGAAAGGCGTGAGCGGTCGCTATGCTTAACCTTCTCATCGCTGGAAATTGCAGGTCACCTAGAACGTAGAGGGAAAAGAAAGGTCGGCTCGTGAAGCGAATATTCCATCATGGTAGGCGGCGGAGAGAGTCTCATCTAATTCGCGAACAAGACGGCAACTGTCGTCCCCCTCGAAATTCTTCGGATCGACCGGAGAACGTAATGGAAATTGAGCTCACTCACATTCTTCAGCCCTCCGCTGGAAGGGTATATGCATTGCCGAGTCGCAGAATAGTCCGAGCAACGAAATACCAATCGCTTTGCGTTCTTTGCGCCCGATGACATGGAAATTGTTTTGATCGAATCGAAGAGAGGGAGAGAGAGAGAGAGAGAGAGAGAGAGAGAGAGAGAGAGAGAGAGAGAGAGGGGCGTTGATCCGTAAATTTCGCTTACCGGCCGTATCGAGAAGGTCCACCTTGAGAGTCAGTGTGCCGAGAACGCACTCCCTGGAGTAGAGATCTTCGACGGTCGGCCTGTATCTGTCGCTAAATCCTTGGCCAAGCAAGCGGCGTATGATGGCACTCTTGCCAACCCCGGCGCCGCCGAGGACGACCAGCCTGATTCTCTCGTGATCGGCCATATCGACGAGCCCAACTTTTCCCGTCTGCTGGCAATGCTTCCTCGACAGGAACCTGACTCAGGAAGGCATTACCCGAGCACCGTCGGCGACACTTTTGTCCCGACAATCTCGACAAAGTAAAAGCGGGGATATAGTGCTCGCCGGTGTCCGCGATAGTAATTGAGACTACTCTCCCTTTCCGATTCTTCGCCACTTCACTTCGAATATACTCTCGCCAGCCTCTTCATGCTTCCTCCTTCCATCGGCGAGAATCGGAGAGTTTCCAACTGTCCGACGGCGCTGACAGCTTCCTCTGAAAAGATATTGTCCCGATCCTTCCTTTTCGATTTCTCAAGGTTGCCAACGTCTCGGACGAATCGCATTAACGATTTCTATCTCGAGAGGGAGAGAGAGAGAGAGAGAGAGAGAGAGAGAGAGAGAGAGAGAGAGAGAGAGAGAGAGAGAGAGAGAGAGAGAGAGAGAGAGAGAGAGAGAGAGAGAGAGAGAGAGAGAGAGAGAGAGAGAGAGAGAGAGAGAGAGGTTCGCGCACAGAAGAGGGGATTGAATATCGAAACTTGATTCTCGATTATATCGGCGGGGAACCGTGAGGACACTCGAGGGTGGCTCGATAAAACATTTCCGTTGTATGTATCGCGGCCGCACTCGTTATAGCGGATTGCACGATCCATCAGGGGGAGAGAGTGAGAGAGGGCTGGTTCGAAGGTAGTTCAACGTTGACGAGAGCGCAATACGCATGAAAGGTATAACGTGTATGAACGGTATCAGCCAGTTTCGGCGGTAGGAAACAGGGCCTTTCTCCGACAAGGCAAAGAACAGGATGGGTGGTAGGGGGTAAATGATAAACTATTTTGCCGCTAAGCTAAAGCTTCTCTGGCGCGCGCCGCTCCCGAAGGTATTGCGAAAGGGAAAGGAAAATGAGCGTACTTTCTTGGCGCAGATTCCACCTTCCACCTTCCACCTTCCACTCGCCCTTTCTCTCCCTCAGCTCCCAGAGGATCCACCGTGACAGGAGTTACAGGTGGTTCTTCGCGGTTTCTCTTCTACGGGGACGGGGGTGGTATACGGCAATTTTCTGCGCAGGATGAAAATGCGGCGCGGAAAAGCGGGCAGTGCCGGTGACAGGTGTCCCGTTTTAAAACGGAGCTTTAATCACGAAACTCGTTAACGGGGACGAAAAAGCTGCCTGCAGCAACCGAGTGTGATTGCGTGCCCGAGATAGAGAGAAAGAGAGAGAGAGACAGGTTCATCTCAGCGAACAGTAGAGAGACATTTACGGGAAGCTTAATATTATTTCTACGTTACGAGTCTTCTTGCCCAAGAGAGCACTTTCTTCCTTCCACCTTCACCACCTTTGTCACCTTTATCGTTCTTCGTTCCGCGACAAGATTTCCCCTCTCTACGATTGCCCTTTCTTCCTCTCCTTCCTCACCAGTCCCGATAGCGCATCTTCGCGGCACAAGCGTTCCGCTCCGAGCATCTTCGCCAACTGAAACATGAGCCGCGCACGTTCCGCTTTAATTTTGACAACGATTTGACGGCTCGTCCGACGACACTGTTTGCCGACAGTCGGTTTGTTGCGCGCAACTTTCCGAATAAACCTTTGTCATTCCGAAGGCAACCCCGCTTTATTCTTTTCCCCCCGCCGGCGATAAGAAAGCCTCGTCATTGTTTGATGAGCGATGACGGGTCGGGAGCGAGCATCCCTTTTTTGTGAGGGTATTCGAGGGGTGACTGTATAGGAGTGAAAAGGGATCTCGTCGAGAGCATTTCGACCGCTACGCTCCGCATTGGTTGGTCTGGTTGGTTTGTTGGTTGCCTGGCTGGTTGACTGGCTGGTTGCTCGCCACCGCCGACACCGCTGCTGCCGCCACCGCCGGTGTGGCCAAACAAAGGATAATAGAGAGAAAGGAAGTTGAAAGTAGCGTTAATCGATAGAAATGAGATTTGTTCGTTGGCAGGGTTAAATACGGCTGGCCAAATCCGGTTGGCGAAATGAAAATAAATATTGAGAGAAGGGAGTAAAAGTTGAGGGAAAGTAGTAGAGAGAGAGAGAGAGAGAGAGAGAGGGGGGGGGGTGGCTGGCACGTGAGCGTCGTCGGTGCCGGGAGAGGTGTTCGCCGTAGTTACACACGGGGTGTGGCACATGACCAGGTATACATTCGCTGACATCCTATTTCCATGGCAACGCACCCCGTCAAAGGGAAATGCGAATCCCCGGTAATATACCTATAGACGGCCTGGCCTGCCTTCTTCGCGAAACGTCTACCGCTGAAAACGTCTATCTAATGAACGAAGTCCCATACGACTTCCTCTCGATCCAAGGCCCTTCCCACGACTCCCTCTGCTCCCGTCATTGATTCCCTTTCATCCCTCTAATTTCCTCGCCAATTCCGACGATTAACCCGGCCAACTGTCGATGAAAGTACGCGTCTCGCAAGTCCATGTTTCGAAGCGCATAAAAAATGCAATTTTTCATATGATTCGCCTAGCCGCGGATCGATTACTTTCGAAGGTTGGAACGGATGCCAATGTAAATTTTACTTGCCCTCCACACGGCCCATTCCCCTCATTCTCCCGCCGCCCTCGCAGCGCCCTAATTGAACTCTCGCGTGTTTGTGAAACCGTGGTGTAGAGAAAATAATTATTTTCCCTAATGGTTCGCCCTCGAGGAGCGCACCGAGGACCTACCGGCAACCGCTTCGTCTATGCCTTCGGAATCTTGTTACCCTTTGCACTTTTTAATTGAATCCACCTTCTCGTCGGCAGATATTTACATAACGTGCCCGGACCGCGATGCCGGGATACCGGGATACTGGCGAAATATTGAAGTTATAATAAGTTAATGTGAAGCGGCCGCGAAACTGACCGTTGGCGCGTGCACGAGAGTGCGCTTCCATCTACTTTCCTTTCACATGGCGAGGGCGAGCAATTTTTGCAACGTGCTTCAAAGTCACCCCGGCCCGCTCTCGTCGACGAGAAGCCCAGGGTGGTCCGCTATTTTCGACGCACGCGGCTCCTCTTTCCCACGCAAAAAGCGTCTAATGGAAAATTATAAGGCTAACCATTCTTCTGTCGGGGCGGACTGAAACGTGTCGACGACATGTCAGTTATTGTCGAGCGTTCCCCAAGCCAAAGTATTCCGTTTCGCACTAGAATTTCAAAGCGGAAAGTCGTTAGTCCGCAGTCTGCGAATATCACGCGCGAGCGAAACAATGCTTTGAACCTCCTGTGTCATTTTGCCGCTGGGAGAAAAAAATGTCGCTCGCCGAGATGAGTGGAAGGAAAGGGGAAGGAAAAGGGAAGAGAGGGAAGAGAGGGAAGAGGAAACGCGTTGCACAATTACCTGTCGCGATGTCGAACGATTACGGATCACAATCAGTCAACAGCTCTTCTTTAAGCTCGGTCAGCTACGCTTCGGCTACTCTTTGACGCGTCGCTGTTTCACTTAACCGTCTCTCCGCTCCTTGACGAGATCCCAACTAGATTAAAATCACGGCTTATCGCGTCAATTGGTCGTTCCCGTCGGCAGTCCGTCCGGATAGGCGTGGAAAAAGAAAAGTGCTCAACGATCAAATCTGCCCGACAGCCCAGTCCGGCTGAGTAAAGTTCTCGCACGGCAGCTCGATTGCCTTCTTTCCCGCATTTATGCGAGCTTAACCTTCCAATATGATTCCCCCTCGGCTTTCATTACTTTGCATAATGATCGATAAGACGCGCGGCAGCGGTAGCGACGGCGACTAGCAAGGCCGACGCACGCGTCTTTCGCTGGGCTCGCCGTCCGCGGATTTAATTTCCTTCGCATTTTCCAAAAGTTTCGCACCCCTCCGAAAGAAGGGAGCGTATAATCCTTCGTCTCAACTTTATTTCTGGCCGCGGCCCTAGGAGGGGCAAGATTTTGCCGACGACTGGCTCAACTTTGTCAAGAGGGATCCAACGGACGGGCCAGGTCCTTCAGTATTCGGCAAGAAAGAACTGACAGTCGACGCGATCAGGTAATGGCGTTAGGCTGCATGTCGGAGACAGCAATTTGAGGTATCGAATTGGCAATATGTATTAGGTTAATGCCGGCAGATAGAGAGGTCATTATCGAGGCCGAGTACTTTGCTGCGGTTCCTGCGGAGTTCCCCGCGGTAAGCACACACGTGCGCGCTGACCAGCGAAGCGACCACGTGCGTTTGCGCATGCGCCGCGCTAACCGTACTGCGAAAACGTCTCCGCATCCCGTATAGATATTGCCTCGCGCACCTAAGCCGCAATTTCTCGCTGCTCCCTAATTATCGGTTAGGGACGGGACGGGACTGCTATGTGTCCGTTCACCGCGTCTGATGCATACCGATCGTAGGCGTATAGTTATGATCCTTCGACGCCCGGATGGAAAGTGCGGGATGGCGAATTAAAGCTTGCCCCGTGTATACTAACAACCGAATTAACGATGCGCAGCGGCGCGGTCGGCACTTACGACAAGCCGCGATACAATCTATTTTATCCGCTCGTACGCACACTCGCCCGTCACACATTATGTGACGGCAAAGCTATTAGTGGGCATTAGCCGCGATTAAAATTAGCTATATACAAACACACCTGCCCCCCCCCCCCCCCCTTCTGCCCGCGTCACCCTCGTAAATATTCCATCTAATCTAGCCCGACGCTTCTTTTCACGCACGTTGCTCTGTCATTCTCTCTCCAAGTTCCCAAATGATCGTTTTCTTCCCTTTCATTTTCATTCTCGGAAAATACGAGTCCCGGATTACCGGTAATTTTGCCGGAAATGTAAAGGTCAATTGTATTAGCCGAACTCTCAGGGATTGGCGGAGAATTCACGGCCACTTCTAACCGATGCTACAATTACTCGGCTTCCGCGCTTCTTCTCGGATGCCAAAAGAGGTTTGAGGCGAACTCCGGGCTCCTTCAGACTCCCGAACGGTCGAGGATCTACAAAAGTAATTGGACGGTCATCCAAATCGTACGTGACTCCCTCGAGTACGCTTATTACACCGGGGCTTTTCTCCGACGTAAGTCAGCGGCATTTGCCAGAGATGAATTGAGGATCGTTGTCGAGAGCGCAGTTAATCACCGTTGCCCGGGTAGCTTAGCTTTTCCGAAAACGTAGCCTTTAATCCACCGTCGAGCGAAATCGTCTTCAATGTAGTCGCCGTCTGGCCCCGAAACATCAGATCGAAAAAGCCCCTTTGCCCTTCCTTTCAGAAAGGCTGCCCCTTTTATCTGTCGCTTCTAGAGAATCTCGTCTAGGCAGTACCGAATATCGTTTGATACAACATCTCATACTCGAGGATTCGCGCTGAGCTCTTTATCATTGGAAAGGTGCTGGAAAGCGAGTGAGAAGAATATTACGAGAGAGCGTAGAGAGGCGGCGGTGGCGGCGGCAGCGGCGGCGGCATTGTCAGGATTAAAGGACGCATCGGGGCTGCGAGCACTTGAGAGATCGAAAAGTTTATTTGAAAAGAGTCACGACGCGTATAGGAATAGGGTGAGGTTGTTACCGAAGCCGGTAGCCGAAATGGTAGAGTACTTTCGAGGCGGAGAGTATTCGCGCGCTCGGGATCGGGACAGAGGACAGGAGAGGGACGCAGACAGTATAACTCTCTCCTAACAGGCTTGCATTGACATTATCCCGGTCTACAATCGGGCACGAGACTAATTAGTGCCTTGTTGGCTAAAGTCGGAAAACTGTGCGGCGTTCCCGTCCGCCCTTCACCCTTCGTCCTTCGCCCTCCGCGCGCCCCGTTGCACCTACTCACCGCACCTCTACATCCCCACCCATAGATATCTACCTGTAGACAGAGTATACACACGGTGGACAGAGGGATCGACCCTTTTCCACCTTTCTCACTTGTCCTTTCCTCGCGCCGGCCAAGCCTGTAGCCTTTGCCATACAGATCGATCCAATTAAATGTCGACCATCGACGCTTAACTGATTTCCAATTAGTACGTGCCGTGTGAAATTTTCGAATCTACCCAGCCGCCCTAATACACCCTAACGAGAGGCACGCGTCATACTCACAGGTACCTTTCGAGCTTCCTATATTAGTGCTACCGTGGAAGAGCCTAACTTCCGTTTTCCTTTTCTTGCCGCCGCCACGTGGGTCAGTGAAGAAAAATGACCACTAGAAACGACGATAGCGGCGAGCGGAGCGTTTCGAAAATTATGAGCGAGATTAAGGCGGGCTCGCGGGCAAATGAGAAAGATGCCGGAGGGGTGTGCCCGAGGGAGCCTCTTTCATCCGCGAGGGTTGAAGCGCCCAGCTCCTTTTTGCCCACTCTTCTTCCCCGCCGAATTTCATTTGAAACTCGGCCCGCCCCCTCCGCCGCGGCGATCTGCCACGGGTTTCGAGGGAAGGAAATCAGGAGCGAAATGGGCGGCAAAATGACAAAGGGGAGAATATTGTCTGTGGCCCGTTCTTCGCCGATGGATAAAATCTCGGGATCCTCGGAATACCCCAACTCAAATCGGAGGACCGATACGTGCAACCTGACGTTTTGCTCCTTACTCCTTTTCGGTTCGAGCTCTCGCTACCGTGGGGTTTGGAGTCTCCTATTGTGAGAATGCGAAGAGGATCGGGGGCAGACGAGAGATGGCGTAAAGACGCGAGGTCCTTACCTAAAATTAAGCGCCAATAGATCGAGAGCGCCGGTAGCCTTCATCAATAATAATTCTTCGATCCAAAGGTTGCGGGTTCAATTCACGCAAAGGTAGCGATTATTTTTCTGTCCCAATCCTACACTTACTTCTGACCAGGTTTAGGGTAAACCTCGTCCGGGGGCTGGGCGCGAGTGTTCTCCGAAAGACGTCGCAGGCGTTTGGGCCGTGCTCGATCGAACGGAAACGGTCGGCAACGAGTGGAGCAGACTACTGCGAGTCTAGCATTTGGACTGCATCGACAGGCGTCGAGGTGCATCGGATCGGCGGCATTGGTGGCTGCATTGGTGGCAGCATTGAAACGGTCGCGAAGCCGCAATTGGTGGAGCGTGAAGCTGCTCGGCGGCGCAGAAAAATCCATTCGCTTCTCACAAAAGTCCCCAAACACGGTGTCGTACACGCGTCTTCTCGCTCCTCTGATTACGCGCAGGAGCGTCGCTACTCTGATAGAGCACCCGTTCCATTTCGACTCATTTCGCGTTATACTTTCCAGTCCAGACTTCGGTCTATCCTACCTATCAGGTTTCGCAGCTACCGAGAGCCGTGCCGTCGGACTGTTTCGACCAAAGTTGACGAGGTGGTCGGGTGACGACGGACACCGTGATAACGAGGGCCTCTAATTAACGGACGCAACGATGCGAGCTGTATTTATGAGTATATTTCCCGCAACCGCCTCCTAAATCGGACTGCGCGGATACCACGACTTATGCTTAATATCTACCTATGGCCGTCTACCCGGCACGTATCCGATGCCCACTGACCCAAGCAATTACTCGACTCACTTCAGCGCGACACTCGTTAATTAGTCAACGCGGAAAGGGGGCAGGCAAGCGAGCACTTATGGCCAGGCCGGATTTATTATTATACTTGAACCCTCTGTCCTCGTCGATCGTTCGCGAATCGGCAGTTGGCCAAGGTTCCTCGCAGCTCAACGATTAGTCAAGGTTCGCTTACGCACGTGTGCTTATTACGCCCTAATCAACCAAAACTAGCTATGAACCGGTAAAGGCGAACAGGCACGATTATATGTACTCGTACGTGCATGCCGATGCGTCGAGAATAGGATTTTGAAAAACATGCAATATCCTCCCGTATCCCGTTTCCTCCCTGCCTCATTGCCATCCCACTACCTTAACGAGGCAAGCACTCTCGCAAATAAAGCCCATTAGTTTCAGTGGATAGACGTGGCGTAAGTGTCGCAGTGCGTCACGAATGAGGCGTACACCTTCGAAGATTTGGCCGCGGTAGAGATCTCTTTGAAATGGCACGCCGCGCCGCTGCCTTTCTGGGATACCGAGTCAGTCCCACTCCCGTCTTGCGACGCACTCGAATTAATTGAGAGGCGCGAGCTCGCTATTAAATCGGAATATTGCAGTTCGCCGGTTAATAGACGGTATAGAGTGATCTTCATACATATAGCGACTGCCGTCGCTAAACCGCTGCGAACGGCTTCGAAAGGCTTCGAAACTGTACCTACCTACCTACCTACCTACCTTACCTTACCTTGTGTGACGGAGTCAGCTCCGTACGCAAGGCGCGCCGAGAATTTGCCGACAAATTAATTCTCCCCCTTCCATATTTTAACGCGCTGACGCGGGAAAATTGTAACCGGGCGAAAATTACGTCTCATGACGCACGACCCTTCGCACGCCCTTCCCTACGTCATCCCTTCTCTTTTCCATCCTCTTTTTCCAGCCCTTTCTCCCGCCTCCTTTTTTCAGCCCGCTCGAGACTTCATCCTCCACTTAGCTTCTAAATCACGTTATTCCAAAGATATTTCAACCGAACGAGATCATCCGGAATTTATTAATGGCACAGCTTCCCCTCCTCCCCTGCTCCTCTCCTTTCATCCTCTGTCTTACCCGCACTCGCCGGAGCTCGAGAGCGCGAAACTTTTGCGCTCGGGAAATCCCATAACATTTGAAATGAGTTTGCAAACTCTTTCTGGCCCCTGCGACCGTTCGACCGACATTTAAATTAATTACGGTCTTCCTCCGTCATTCTTTCGCCTCAGAGACAGAGATAACGAATGCTCGCTGCCCGCAATAATTGCTGGACCGGTGGAGCTTACGTTCGGCGATCGTTCCGTCGGCTCGCTCATTCAATTCTGCGCTCCGCTCGTCAACTATAATCGTTTGGCAAGGTGCCGGCAGGCAGCCAGTTAACGCGATTACGTGTGTCGAATCTCGAGCGCGAAGGGAAATTTTCGTAGAACATTGTCCTCTGCCGCTCGAGCGAGCGAGCGAGCGAGCGAGCGAGCAAGTAAGTTTCTAGGCCGATTCAAAGTTCGCCAGAGGAATCAGAGTATGTTAGGCAGGTTGTCACTGGACGTTACGCGGTTGCTCAAAGTTAAAAGACTGCTGGATTGGTTGGAGGATGAGAGGGTAGAGGGTAAAGTTTTGTGGCGTATCGACGCAGGCGACGAAAACGCGCCGCCTTTATGCGTACGTCACCTCACGGCGTACAATGTTATCTCTCGCGCGTTCTTCTTTTCTTTTCGTTTGTTCACCGATTGAAGGACCGCGGTCGGACCAGGTCAGAATGCCCTTCGGGCACCTTCGGGCACCTTCGGGCACCATCGGGGCAGTACGACAGTCGTTTACTCGCCTCGCCGAGAGAGAGTACATTTTGTCAGTTGTGCGCACCCTATATTGTTCTTATTGTTATTTGTTGATTTGTTCCTTGTTAAAATATATTAAGTTTACATTAAAACTCCGATATCGTTTATACCACGATCCCGATTCCACAAGTTCTTAAATCCCCAGTGAAATAAAAACTATATGTTAACTCAGAGGATACAAAGTCCGTTCGTCGTCGCAGACTTTCTTCAACTGACCGCAGCTCGCAACGATTGCACGTGCGTTCGGCACCCGATAATGTTATCGCTTAGCATCCGTAGCGTTCTTTTCTTTGCTCGGCCCTTGGACACTCTGTCCAACTCTGTCCCATTCGCAGACACACACGCACGCACTCGCTCGCTCTCGATCATTCGATCGTCTTTTCCACGAGACGGGTACACTTTTTCCAAACGCATTCTCGCGGCAATAAATGTCCGAGTAGCGGAGGATTAGTTGCGTAGCTCTGTCGGTGGGAAGCGGGGAGGGGAAGGCAGGGAGGCGGATGGGGAAAGAAATTAGAATAAAAAGGGAAAGTTCGTAATCCTCTCGCGCGAGAGAGCAGCATCGGCCTTAACCTGAGCAAAACGGTCATCCCTGCGCTTTGTAGAAATTAAAGCAACGTACCGTGGATCGTTTCACAGTGTCTATGCTTCCAACGAGTGCGACGTTCTTTTTCTTTTATTTGTAATGCCTTCCCTCCCCATTCCCCCCGCACGCCGGCAGCGGACAGCGGACAGCGGTCGGTGGTAAAAATCGATGGAAAAACGTATGGCAATTGCATCGGCTACGGCGTTGTAGCGGACAATATTAAATTTAGTAAACTTGGCTCCCTTCGCAATTTGCCGGAGGCGGATGCAGGACGTTCCTCGCATTGACGGTGCAAAAAAAAGGTCGGTAAAATGAAATTTTGAGTGGCACGCGCGTTTCGATATGGGAAAAATTAACGGGGAGGAAAGTCAATCGAAGTACGTTTCTGCGGCAGCTTGGTGTGGCTGATTTATAGGGTCGATTCGTAGGGCCGATTCGTAGGGCCGATTCGTAGGGCCGATTCGTAGGGCCAATTCAGAGGAACATATCGAGCGGCTCCCGACGAATTCTCGAAACTCGAGTCTCATCGTCCAGCCCTCTTCCGGCCTTCTTCTCCCGTTCGGCGCGACTCCAAGTCTAATGGAACAATGCCGAGTGGAATTAGTACGGAGACGTTTCGGAAATTTGATCGGAGCGAGGAAGCAACCTGTAGCGAGGGCGCCCCTCTGCGCCTTGCTTTCCTCTCGTTAGGCGGATAAAGGAAGGGAGGCATCGAAAGTACTCCTGTGCCTTTGCCCGCCGCCAGGAGCTTCCGACCCTTCGGGATAGGCGAGCAATTTTCTTATCGTCCTATCAATACTATCGGGCGTCGGGCATAACCTCCTTGATATTCTTAAAAGGATAAGGGAGGAGGATATGAGGGATGATAGTTTCGGAACGAGCGCCGAATCTTAATGGGATCCATCGGGACGATCTCGCCGAACGCCGTTCTCGAACGATATCTTGAAAGAGGAGTGGCAAATAAATAGAGAACTCTCTAAATCCATACGCCGTTCCGTTCCGCGTACGCTCTTGTCTGGCAATACCGTTTAATCGGACATTATTTCGACTCAGCGACGAACGCGAATAATGCTCGAAAGAGCTCGGCCCGGACGAAGTTGGTTGCTTATCGGTATCATTATTGATACCGTCTTTGTATCAGCGGTATTGTTGCGCCTGCTTTGGGACATAATTATGTCTAGCGGATGGTGTATTTTAAAAGTTATTGCCAAGTCTCCCCATCCCCCTGTTCTCGGAGGCAGAACTTTTTCCTCGAAGCGAGTTCCGAGAAGGCGATAGGCACGTGATACGCTTCCACGTTCCTCTCCCGCGACGGCTGGCGAATATCAGCTCCTTCTACCTCGGCGACGTTTCCATTCGAAAGCTGGCAAATTACTGAATGCACCTTCGAGACGAACTCTCTCCGGGGGCGAAAGATTCTTTCCCTCTCGCTTCATTCATAACAGGACAGTGATGCCCGAGCAAGACAACGGGGCGCGCTCGATGGCATTCCGGGACCTTCCGGGTATTCGTATTCGTGATGCTATTCGATATCCCGCCCTCCGCTGTTGATCGAGTATTCTTCCCGACGGATGCCAATATCTTAAGGGAAAAAGAGAGCCTAGACGCCCCTTAAAGAACGTGCCTCGCAACTAGAATGAACCGTCCGCAAATGCGAATCAATTATACCGCAGTAGACATCGCTCGCACGGCCCCTACAATCTTTCTTTCCTCAAAATTCTATTATATAGACCCGTGCCGCCGACGTTGTATCCGATATCTGACCAGATATACTATCTACCGGTAACGAGCATCGGATCGTTTTAACCTAAGGGCTTCCACGTCTTACCGTCGAACTTTCAGATCGGGGAGACATTCAGTTTCAATCCCCGTTTCGTCTTTATCGATCTTCCCAACATGGTCCGACGAGTCAACGATTCGGACTACTTGTTCGAACGAACCATCTCTACCGAGGAAGCGTCTTTCATTCAAATCGATATTTTGACGCAGCGTTACGTAGCTATATGAATATTTTTGAGAGGCAGAAAAATTAGATGGAAAAGGAATTTAGGAGATCTGCAAATAGAAGGATTTATTCATGGATACCTATCCATATGCACCGTTACTTCATGAAAGGGTGATCAGGATCAGGGTGAATGGCACGGAAGTTGCTACCTAAATTCCGCGACAGTAAAACTAGCATAACTGAAAATATATGGAAATAAAGTGCACGACCGGTAGAATGGGTGCCACGTGCGCGACTCCTTACTCCAATTTCTTCATCATTCATCACGCGTCGCGCAATCTCGACCCTTCACATTTAATATCATTCATTACACCGGAACGTGCATCGTTCATCGACCCTCGAAATGAGTCCTGCGATAGTAACCCCTGAGCTCTGAATATTAATTGGATATTTCTTTTTCCCAACGAGTGCCTTCACCTTTTGGCGCCGTGCCGATCGTCCCATTGAAAAAAAAAATGATATTGCAGTGGGAAATAAAATTTGCAAGGAAAAGTAGGAGCGACTCGGAGTTTAATTGAGATTGCCGCCCGAAGC
Source organism: Anoplius nigerrimus (assembly GCA_914767735.1). Taxonomy (NCBI): domain Eukaryota; kingdom Metazoa; phylum Arthropoda; class Insecta; order Hymenoptera; family Pompilidae; genus Anoplius; species Anoplius nigerrimus. The sequence continues at coordinate 23,554,561 of OU612079.1, read as the reverse complement.
GTAATACGCTTAATGGCAACGAGCCTCCCCCACCCCCCTCTCACCCTCCCACCCTCCCACCCTTCCCTTCCTCCCGTTCGACCTACCTCCGCGGTCAGCCGCCAGTCGCTCATTTTTTATTTGTTCAAATCAAACGAGTCAGTTGTTATTCCGATTGTGAGAGCACTTCAGGTGCCCTCGGGCTCCACCACTTTTTTTACATCCAATTTTAGCGCACAACGCCAATGGACGGGACGGAAGGAGCTTCATGAAATCATTAAACGAACACATTCCGCCGTTTTATTTGCGCAAGCTTAACGGCGACATCACGTTATCGGGATAGCCCCGATAAAGGGGGAAGAAAGTAAAGGAGCGTTTTTATCAAATATTCGAAGGACCCGGGTCAATTTGTCCGTTCATTCGTCCTAATCGATCTGTCGTCGTGCCGAGCGAGCCACAGGCGTGTCGCAGGAATTATGTATTCCGATTGCGGTCCACCTTTGCCCCTACGCACCGGGTACACCGGGTATACCGGGTACACAGAGTACATCGGGTACGTACCTAGGCAGAGAGCGAGCTATCTGCGTCAAAGAGACGTGTCGAACCTGCGGCCATAGAACGAGTTTACTCTTTGCGCACGGCCGAAGCTTTAAACGAGACTGTAATAGAAGGAACAACGTTATCCGGCCGAGCCGGGCCGAGCCGGGCCGAGCCGGGCCGAGCCAGGTCGAGCCGGGCCGAACCGCCATATTCTCGCGATCGAGGCTCTTTCATCGGAGACATAAACGCCTCCTCTCCCATGCAAACTCGATGTCTCATAAAAAAAGGGCGCCGGTGTCGTCGAGAACGTCAAATAATCCCGGAGGTATAAGTTATAAACATGAGAGGTGCGCGCCCTAGCGAACGCTTCCCGATGTTTGCGTTAGAGGAATATTCTATTGACTCGGTCTCCTATTGAATTTCTATCGCCGATGCTCTGCCGACGCGAGCGACCGGCGCGTCATTTTAAACCATTTTTTCCAACCCCCTGTTTGTCATTCCCGCCCTTTGCAATCTCATCCGTCCTTCGCTGCAGGACTCTGTCACGTGAGAATGTTTTCGATGACCGCTCGAAAGCCTATCTTCCATCGATTTATTTTCAATAAATCAGTACGAGTCTCTCATGGCGGCCGTGATAACGTCCCATGACCCCGAATGGCTTGCATAAATTTACATTCGATCGGGAACAGACTTTCATTTTGATCACGGTCATGCGATTATCAGGTTCCCGCGTCGACTCTCCGTTCCTCCCCAAAACCGACATTTGCTTTGTTTCGCCTATTCGTTGTCGGCGGAAATTATTATTTGACCGGGCAAAGAAACGAACGACGTTGAAAGATTTTTCCCGAGAGGCCACTGTCTCCCACCTTTAAGCTCACTGACGCAATCGTCATTCGCCTCCCGTCTACGTTCGAGAGTCAAGGAAATACAGCGATATTCAGTAGCTACATGCAAAATGGAATCAGTATCGTTTTATATCCGCCTTGCTCGCGATTTTGCGCCACGCTTTATGGGTCGAGCTGGGACTCCCGGGTTGGGAGCTCATATTCGGAAAATAAAATATCCAGTTCTTCGGAGCGAACCTCGCGAGACGCGTGTTACCTTTTACGAGGCGATAAATAATGGAGTAATATGTACCGCGGCCTCCCCTTCCTACTATTTTTTTCACCTCTAACCAAGCGGCTTCGCGTGTACGCCCCTCTACGCTGATAAAGGATCTCGGAGGCTGGAAGAATGTCCGGTTAACGCGTGAGCCTGCGTGCTTCGGAGATAAGGAAAGGTTCGGTAGGAAGATGGCGAGATCTCGTCGGGACAAACGATTCGATCGGTTCGAGCCGTGCGAGCGATTAGCTGTTTAACGTGGGTAAGAATTTAACACTTTAACGGCCGGTGCACAACATGTGTGCGATGCGAGCGCCGAAGGTTGTCGGCCGGCAGTACCTACACTTTCTGTGCGGTGATTGATAAACGTAAACCAGTGTGGACATTTCTACTGGCTTTCTATTTCATCGCTATGTCTTTCATTTTTGATAATTATTTGTTTTATTGCCTGTTTTTAACTTTTACTCTCAGTAACAGTCGGCGCTCCCATCGCACACATGCCGTGCGCCGGCCGTTAAAGTGTTAAAAGAGGCGGGAGGGTAGGGAAAGACTTTCGAAGCTCGTCGGTCGAAGTTCGCCGGTCGAGGGGTCGAGGGGATCGTTCATCTGCGCCGGCAAGGAAGGAGGTCTCCTCGAGGACCCCTGACCTCATTCCGCGGACCTTCGTATCTTTGAATCGGCCTTGAGGAGCTCACTCTCTCGCTTCGCTCCAATAGATGCGCCGAGTCCGATATTAAGCCCTGCCCGAAACACGCTCCCGCCTCATCCGCGCCCTTTTAACTCTGAGCATCGACGCAGATTCGTCTCTTACCTTTCTCTACCTCTCACCTCCTGCGAGGACGTCACTATTTCCACGAGTCGTGCCCCAGTCGGCGCGCTCTTGCTTTCACTCGATTTCTGCCCTTTTTATTTCGAGAGCCCGATAGTCCGGATATGCCCTTGGCTCCTGCTACCTTCCCCCCCCCCCCCCCCCCCCCACCCACCCCGTCACCCTCTCTGGTACCAACCCCTCCTGGATAACCCTCACGGCTAACCCTCACGGCTAACCCTCACGGCTAACCCTCGCGAGCGACCCTCACGGCTAACCCCGAACGTTTCATGGAACGTAATAAGGTTGTGACGAGGTGTCCCGAGGGGCGGAAACGACGTGATTTTCAGAGGGGAAACGGGACGGAAAAGGGTCGTCCACCAGTGGAACTTGCTCACTCGCTGTTCTTTATAATGGTTCGCCGGAGAGTTTGTACTCCTACTCGAGGCTTCGGCCTGACTCATTGTACGGCCGAGAGAGCGAGAGAAGCTCGCTGCCGAGGGACGGTTTCGTTAAGTAGGCGCAAATGAACGGATCAAATTTCTCGGCAAATTCCCCACTCGGCGCACATTCCGTTCTCAGTGTACTCTGTATAACGTTGAGAATCCAATATACCTAACATTGCGCGCACCGGGCTGTCTCCAACTTGTTTTTCCGATTCTGAGGGGACACCCCTACGAACGAGTTAATTTACGCCTCTGTTATTTCGACCCTCCTAACGGATGGCTATTTTTACGTTGGCCACTTGAAAAAGAGGAAGTCGATCAATCGAAGGTATTGCACGCGTCGCGAGTACGCGGCTGCCGACTGGATAGAGAGCCGTGTCTAAAGCAGCATGATTGACGCCTTTGTCGCGGACGAACCTGACCTTCGACTCCCATGGAAATGCACGGACGCGATATAGCCACGTAACCAGCTGGCTCTGCGTCCGACGAAATGAGACGTTTTCTTTCTCCTCTCCTCTTTCTTTTTTATGGGCAAAATCAACGCGACGATATCATTACGCGCAACCTTCAATTTTCTCTCCCATTACTCTAACGGAGAGTATGTATTTTTAACCGAATCGTTCCTCGTATTTAGACTATATCGTCTAGCTAAGGATTATCCTTCTCCCGGGGAAAGTTTTGAACGAGCGGAGATGTCATCGTTCCTCCCTCGTGCCTTATTAAACCTACCGAGGATTATTCTAACTCGGCGGAGCGCCCTCAAATTCCTAACCCTTTCTCGCCATTCTATAATCTTCGCTCTTCCTAGTCATGCAACCTTCATCGCCCAAGGTTGTCAGTGTCACCTATAGGTACGTGCGTGTACCTAGCAGACGTCGCTCATTCGTTGCTCCGATTCCGTCCGAAGAAAATAATATTTCGTAGAGGTGTCAGTGGTAACCTCGAGATGTATAAAAGAGGAGGAGGCGCTCGGAGCTTTTCTTACAATTTCTCGAGGATACCGAGGCAACGGACCTGGCCGAACACCTGTGTCGGTGCCGTTATTCAAGATTCTACCGGCCTCTCCTGTTCCTGTCCTCCCGCAAAGTTACTAGCGGATCCGGCGAGTCTCGTAAATTTTCTTCCCGGTTTCTTTCCGTCAGGCCCGAGCGGCAGCCACGAGCGGCAGCCACGAGCGGCAGCCACGAGCGGCAGGCTTCGGGAGGAGAAAAATCGCCGGCCAAACCCAAAATTCTCGGCAAACGATATTTTCCCATTCCTATCGTGCCCTTTTCAACTTTCACTCCTTTCCTGGGAAATCTCCTCCGCGAAACGAATCGCACTGAGAATTACATCGTATTAGCACGCAACGTAAAGTTTTCCAGCTGCAGGATGGTAGGATGTTTTAACCCTCCGACTACCAAACTTAGCGCGATCGTGCCGAGGTCGTTCTGGCCCACACACACATTTCATTAATACCAATCCGTGACGGCTCGAGCGAGCTGCTCGCCGGATGCCGTCGGCCCACTTCAAAAGATCTTTTATGCGTTATCGCTTTGAGAACAATTGAGCAACGCCGCACCGGTGACACCGGCCCAAGTAGCGAACGTCTTGTTAGAATGTGTGCGTTTCCGCAGCCAAGACATCCCGGTACCGTGATCCAGGCACGGTAGTCGGAGGGTTAGCAAACGCCGGCTTTGAGAAAAATTTTCATATCCGATTTAAATCGATGCCGTTCGCCCGCGCGCACATTAACGGCTGGACGTTAATTAACGATTACCGTAGCTACAGTTTCGCGATAATACCTGCGTAGCGAAATTGAATATTAGCAGCGTCAGATCTGTCTCCTGCGCGCCGAACGAAGCCCCGCCCCCCACTCGACATCGGTACTAATAATTAGGAATTGCTCATTATCGTTCGTCACTCAATTGCAATTTCGATCAGCCGCGTCACTTCTTTCCTTTTCCTCTCCCCCTTCTTCGCTCGCTCTAATAACTCTAACCGATAACTTTGCCCTATGAAATTAATTTTGAGCTAAAATGATTGCTCATAGAAACGGACATCCGCCGAGCACGTTTTTCCCTCGCTTGCCGAACGGAGCGCGAGATATTTCTATGCCATTAAAGGTCAGCTATCGTAAAATGTGAAAAATATTTTTCGATCAGAACTTTCGATGCACGCGGCTTTTCATTCTCCCGTCTGGCCCGAAGGCTTTCATGCCTACGCACCGTTATGCCGGCAAAAATACTTCATTCATGAGTGGCAATCACTCTTTTCGGCCGGCTCTCATATTATTGTTTCGTCACTCTCTGACGTAAGCCGGACGACGGCACTGTTTCACTTGACAAAGCGATTCCTCCGCAAATCGGTTCAATAAATATGTACTGCATAAGGAAGTAGGGCTTTGATACTCGCGCTCCAACTGCGTCACCGTCTTTCGCTACGTTCTCTGACACGTATAGCAACCTCTTTTTAATACAACAGCTTTTCCTGCTCATACGCATTTTCGCGACTGACGTATTTTCGAATGCCTATCATACACGTTTTGTCAGTTTTACACGGTAGCGCAGAGAAAGTGAAAATATAAAGTGTACCGTTCGATGCTTTGACCGTCCCTCAAATATGGTACTCGATTTCTCCCTCTCCCTCGCGCGCTCGCACTCATTCTTTTTTCTCTCTCCTCTGTGAGCTCGCGCTGGCCAGTTCACGAGCCGATGCACTCGTTCACTCTCACGGCCGAAAATGTTGCTCGTTCGGTCGGATAAAAATTATACCTCTCCCGATTAGGGCCGAATTACGAGCGTTCAATAACGCGCGGACCTACATCGATTTTCTCGGCGAGTTGTTTGCTCGAGCCAAAAGCGTATATATAAGCGAGGCGTATTATTACCGAAAGCACACGATGCGATAAACGGTCCGGCAAAATTGAAAAAAAAAAACCTCTACTCTGCCTTGTAGCTGGCTCCTCTTTCCGTAATCGTTACGTGTCGGAGGCTTTTCTAAGAGCCGAATCTAAATCTATTTTGTAAAGAGTTCCCGCTCCGCCGGCAGAGTTTTCTCGTATATACGGCCTCCGATCGGGAAAGTTGGGACAAGGTGCTGGCAAGAGCTCAGACGGCCTAGCCGGAGAATGACCGGGATGAACGGGACTGAATAGAAAGCGAGAGAGGCAGAAGACTTTTTCGTGGCTTGCATCGGTTAGGCGAAAGTAGAGGCGCTTAACAAGAAAGACGGAAATCGCCGGCAGTTCTCGCCTAAATGAATTCTCATTTAGGAAAAGTTCGGGGATCGCGGCAAGAGTGGCTGATGCTATATGGAGCCTGGGAAGGGAAGAAATTGTTGGGAAGAAATGTGGGAAGAAGCGCGTCTCTTATCCGGCGTGGAAGGGACCCTCGGCGGGAGCGATCCTTTTCGCTGAAAGCGTGTATTATCCCGTATGACGAGTCGGTATTTATGTCGGCTCCATTGTAAACGCCTCCGTTTCGTGACCGCGTACAAAACGAGCGGGCACCGCTCACTTTTTCTTCCTCGCCAATCCGGAAGCGGCCGGGAAATGCTCTAGTGGGGAGACTCTCTCTCTCTCTCTCTTTCTCCCTCTATCTCGATAACGATTTCTTTTTTCCGCTGACGCATCGACCGACACGAGGGCGACTGTTTCAGAGATACGATCGCGCGGTGTCCAGATAGGGGAGGCTCGAGTTTGAAAATTCCGTCGAATCACGCGATTCCCAGCCTGAATTTCAATTCGGCCCGCGTATCGATCAAAATGAGCGAGTATCGAGATTATCGAAGGAAAAGCTCCCTTCCCGCTTCGTTACTTTCGTTGCTGTCCCGCCAGAAGCAGAGAGAGGGAGCGAGAGAGAGGAGCGGAAAGGCCAAGACGGGAACTTTTCCAATAAAATGAGCTTTAGGATCTTTCGGCGGTGGCGGGCGACGGGTGGCGGAAAACAGGTGCCGGTAACGGATGACGTGTAACCGAGTGGCGGTAAGAGAAAGGCAGAGAGAGAGGGTTGAGAGGAGAAGGTAGTCGAGCTCGAAGGGAGCAGTGAGAGAGCGAGAGAGAGAGAGAGAGAGAGAGAGAGAGAGAGAGAGAGAGAGAGAGAGTTGACTCCGGTGATGAGGAACTCTCGGGTCGACGCAGAAATAGATCGGCTAGTCGCACACGTGTGTTGTGCCTTTGATCGTTTCACGCAAGATCGGCTCTGGCATAGACGTACTCTACTGTTGCGCGGGCTAGTACACATCTAACGTACCAGCATCGACGCCAGTCGCGTTCTCGTCGAAGCCAACGACACACCGATCGCCTCTCGGACGCGCACATAGCTTAACAACACACGCAGGCGTTAACGTAAACGCTTCTCTCTCTCTCTCTCCCCCCTCTCTCACACTTTCCAGCTATCTACGGCCATCTCCTATTAAGGTTCACGCGCGCACGCCAGGACAGGGGCAGAGCGAGGCGGTGACCAAGTACGTAGCCCGGCATTCAGCCGCTATGCGCCTCGACACACAAGCTGATTTATCCTCTAACCACCTCTAACCCAGTTGCTCGCTACAGACTCAAGCCTAACATCCGAACGGCCGATACATCCCTAGTAGCACAAAAATATTGGTTTAATATTTTTTTCGAATATTAAAAAAATATTTTTTTGGCGACACTTTTTAATATTCAGAAAATATTAGATCTGGATATTCGGAGAATATAGAATAGATATTCAACACATATAAAACAGATATTCAGAACATATAAAATAGATATTCAAAACATATAAAACAGATATTCAAAACATATAAAATAAATATTCAAAACATATAAAATAGATATATGAATTCATATAGCACAAAAATATTAGTACAATATTTTTTTCGAATATTAAAAAAATATTTTTTTGGCGACACTTTTTAATATTCAGAAAATATTAGATCTGGATATTCGGAGAATATAGAACAGATATTCAACACATATAAAACAGATATTCAGAACATATAAAATAGATATTCAAATAATATTGATTAGATATTTAAAAAATATGTATTTAATATTCAAATAACATTGAATATTATTTGAATTTTAAAAAAATAAGAAAATTTGAAAGCAGGGAATTATTCACTATTTGCGAACTTTATGTTGTTAATTGATTCAGCCGTTGTACATGACTTGGCCATGTTACACAACTGAAAATTTTTTTACACTTGACGGGATTTGAACTCGGGATCCCGCTGTTGGTGCGTACTGCGTTTTCCTGCTGCGCTAAAGGGACCTATTGTTAGAGGGGTCACTTAAACCTTAATATTAATTGGTCAGATAATTACAATCACAATCCGAACAGCTGGTAGATTAAAGTAATTGAATCATACGTTTAGAATTCTATGAAGACAGTATTAGTAGATAAAATGTTGACGTTGTAAAAGAGAGAGCCTTTAATAGATTCAATATTGCCTCTTTCTCGTACGTTCCTGGGCTATCACACGATATCCGGCGACCCCTCACCAAATTTAACATTTATGTTCTGCAAAAAATCCCGAGTTTTCCCGAAAATCAAAGATTTGCTTCCGATTGCACAACAATCACACGTCATTTATCGGTTTCCCCGCTTGTACTGCGCTTCTTTGCCACACGAATTAAGCTATTTGCCAGCTTAAGACTAGGATTGCTGAACATAAAAAAAACATTTATTCTCTTGTCATAGAGGAAGATCATATAATAGGTTTCACTTTTGAAATTCTTTTAAAGTGGATATCACGGGACGACAAAGTACATGATTTTCTTAGAGCGTTTGAAGAAGCGATGGAACAAAATGGGGGGGGGGGGGGGGGGGCCACCTTGCTACATACAGGGTGAGCCAGAATTTGAGAGAGAAAATTTAGGGGTGGTAGAACACTTGAATACAAGCACTTTTTGTCTAATAATATATGAGGCGCAACTCAACGGATAAAAATTTACAGGGTATTTTTGCACCGTCGCATTTAACGCGCTGACTGCCGAGCGCGTCGTCGATGCCTGACCTGGCGGCGAACGTGTTAAAAAATTACCACAAGAATGAAAGCAGATATTTCACAAAGTTACTTATATAGATATATCAATCATAGATATATCACAAGATATTTCGCAAGTTTCTTATTTCAGTAATGAAGTAGTTTCTTCATTACTCATAAACAGCACAGATGCATATACTTAATCAAGAGCAAAATGTTCTATTACATTTAATTGGCTTATATTTAATATTGGAGTTCTATGCTCATTTTTATGATGATTTATATCAATAAAATTCTCAAAATCACAATGTGTTCGTGCACCAGCATTAATTATGGTTTTCATGTATAATTCGGTGACTATACAATGTACCTTGTTCTGTGCATCTTTCGCAACCGTGTAAACTTGTGTGTCGTTTAATATTTTTTACAAAAGCTCTCGCGGGTACATCGCATGTGAAGCAAATTATAAGGACTTTGAATATAATATTATTGCAGAAAATTCTATTTTTCAAAACATCGTACAATTCGCGCGTACATTCATCCAAGTAATCAGGCAACGAATCCGGTTTTGCATCGCCGTAAAAAATTGCAATCGAAAAGGGAGATACAATATAATTATTTAAAACTAATTTGCATAAAATAGGCCAAAATTGTTTGTTCGAATTCTTTGAAATTGGGATACCGTCAATATTAAGAATTAATTTTATTGTAAAACTTTCTTTCAGTTCTAGAAATACATCTTCTGCTTGTAATAAAGTTATTATGTGCTTCCTTATGCCAAAATAATTAAGTTGTGCTGCTGTTTTATTTTTACTTAAACACGATACAATATGAGATGATCGCTCAGTTTTTAATAAAGTACGAGCATCACCTGGAATTTTATATTCGGGAAAAATATCCTTTAAACCCTTTAATAAATAATTTAGTTGGGTATGATATTTGTAAAAAATATTTCTTTTTAGATCTCAAATACTTAAATGTTTAGTAAACATTTGTAAAAAAATGTTTCGTTTTAAATCTAAAATGTATATTAAATAAATATTTGTAAAAAAATATTTCGTTTTAAATCTAAAATAAATATTAAATAATCATTTGTAAAAAAATATTTCGTTTTAAATCCAAGATAAATATTAAATGAACATTTGTAAAAAATATTTCTTTTCGAATCTAAGATAAATATTAAATAATCATTTGTAAAAAATATTTCTTTTTAGATCTCAAATACTTAAATGTTTAGTAAACATTTGTAAAAAAAATGTTTCATTTTAAATCTAAAATGTATATTAAATAATCATTTGTAAAAAATATTTCTTTTTAGATCTCAAATACTTAGATGTTCAGTAAACATTTGTAAAAAAATGTTTCATTTTAAATCTAAAATGTATATTAAATAAATATTTGTAAAAAAATATTTCTTTTCGAATCTAAAATAAATATTAAATAAACATTTGTAAAAAATATTTCTTTTCGAATCTAAGATAAATATTAAATAATCATTTGTAAAAAATATTTCTTTTTAGATCTCAAATACTTAACCCTGTTAGCACCGAGCGAAAAGAGCGTACCTAGGCGAAGAATACCGGGCTGAATCGACGAATTTGTAGAGGTTTGCGAAAATGCTCGTAAAAACCAAAGTAGGCGTGATATTTACAAAATTCAAAAAGCTGATCTAATAAACATTTGTGTTGCATTGAATATGAACCATTTTAACATTTTATGAATTTATACTTAAACACAGATCTCTTGTGATGAGTATAATAAGGCTCTAACGGAGGCGCAACGATATATCGTCGTTGGTGTTTCTGGCGAGTGCACCGAACGACGATATATCGTCGTTCGGTGCTAAAAGGGTTAAATGTTTAGTAAACATTTGTAAAAAAAATGTTTCATTTTAAATCTAAAATGTATATTAAATAATCATTTGTAAAAAATATTTCTTTTTAGATCTCAAATACTTAGATGTTTAGTAAACATTTGTAAAAAAATGTTTCATTTTAAATCTAAAATGTATATTAAATAAATATTTGTAAAAAAATATTTCTTTTCGAATCTAAGATAAATATTGAATAAACATTTGTAAAAAATATTTCTTTTCGAATCTAAGATAAATATTAAATAAACATTTGTAAAAAATATTTCTCTTCGAATCTAAGATAAATATTAAATAATCATTTGTAAAAAATATTTCTTTTTAGATCTCAAATACTTAAATGTTTAGTAAACATTTGTAAAAAAATGTTTCGTTTTAAATCTAAAATGTATATTAAATAACTATTTGTAAAAAAATATTTCGTTTTAAATCTAAAATAAATATTAAATAAACATTTGTAAAAAATATTTCTTTTCGAATCTAAGATAAATATTAAATAATCATTTGTAAAAAATATTTCTTTTTAGATCTCAAATACTTAAATGTTTAGTAAACATTTGTAAAAAAAATGTTTCGTTTTAAATCTAAAATGTATATTAACACGTTGCGTGCCACGCTGATTTTGCGTGTCCGCCGCGTCTGGCCAACGTGAATTTCTTATTATGCCTTACATATTTTTTCGAAATTTTTTGCACAACAGGTAAATTTTAGTATATAAGAGCGTATAATGCAATAATTTTTTTTGGGGTCACCGGTGACCCCCATGGCCAAACGGAGCGACTTAGTTTTGGTGACTGGTGACCCCCACCACCAGACGGACTGACGTCGACCGACAAACGATGATAATATTGAAAAATTTTAAAAACATTGAAAATTCACTCGAATTATGTGTTCTAATAATCTTGGCTGCGCCGGTCACCGGTGACCCCCATGGCACGCAACGTGTTAAATAAATATTTGCAAAAAAATATTTCTGTTTACATCTAAAATAAATATTTAGTAAACATGTGTAAAAAAATGTTTCGTTTTAAATTTAAAATGAATATAAAATAAACATTTGTAAAAAAATATTTCTTTTTACATCTAAAATAAATATTTAGTAAACATTTGTAAAAAAATATTTCGTTTTAAATCTGAAATGAATATTGAATAAACATTTGTAACAAAATATTTCTTTTTAGATCTCAAATAAATGTTCAGTAAACATTTGTAAAAAAATATTTCGTTTTAAATCTGAAATGAATATTGAATAAACATTTGTAAAAAAATATTTGTTTTTAAATATAAAATAAATATTTGTTACATATTTAAATATTAAAAAGACATTGAATATCTTTTTAATATCAGATACATATCTATTTAATATTTTGTGCTACTAGGGATCTTTCTCGCGTCTTGACTTACTCCGAATTCATCGGTTATTGTTTTCGAGCCGAGCGAGACTAGGCGGCGCTCGCTTCAGCCATGATCGAGAAGGTCATACGTCAGCGGCAGTCTGTCAGCGCGGAATCTGAGCCAATTATCTTTCAAGAAGACGGTATTGACAGGTCGCACGCTTACGGGCACACTGCCGCTCGATTCCTTGCGCCGTCTACGTCGCAGACTGCCACTCGCTTGCGGACTATTCGCCTGACACCTAACGCGCCGGAGACTATAGTCTTATTAAGCTCGTCGCTCGATTTAATCAGCGGTAATTAGATGCCGTCGGAACGGCATCTGGCTCCTGCCAGACTCTGATATCAGTCGAAAGCTCGAGGAACCTCGTGTAACTTGTCCCGGCTGAATTAAAATACTCATCGTGCCAGTTAACGTGTGCCGTTCGGTCATTGCGGAACACGCGCCGCTGGGCTGGCCTTAGAAAAATTCTAGCCTACCCTATCCTATCTACCCCATCTACACCTGTCTGCCGATCCCCGATATCCGATACAGCGGCTGCTTTTGATCGAACATGCTCCATTTGTCCCTTCTTCCCTGACGAGCGAACTTTCCTCTCTGTTTTTTCGTCAGAATCCGCAATCGGGAAGCCTTCGCCTCTTCGGCGAATATTACGAGCCACGGATTAGTCTTGCTTCCGGTTAACCCACCGCTCGCCCTCTTTGAGCCGTTGGCTTTCTATACTGTACTCTGTGCCGTACTCTATGCACGAGTGAGCTCGTCGGCGCATTTTCAATTCATCCTCACTTTCCGATCGGATATATCATACAATTGACGTGTTCAGTGCAATTGCTACTCCAACTCGTCTGTTTGAACTTGAATTATCTATTTTCAACATTGCGCATAGAACTTTGATCGTAGCTTCGGCAAATTTTCGCCGCTCGACGCGAACGGCTGTATGTTAAACGAAGAAAGTTGGCTTTGCCCGAAATACTTGTTAATCTCTCTCTCTCTCTCTCTCTCTCTCTCTCTCACGCACTTTGCAATCCCTTCGCAGGCGTGTTTGCCCTGGGTACTATATTCAAGTAACTGATCGCGCTACTCTGAATTTTGGAAGGAGCGAGAAAACAGAAAATTCGTTTCGTCCGATAACAGTGGGATCGTTAGCGGACTCGTTATTCGGGGTGTTGAGCACGTTCGCGATACGAGACAGTTCGTTATTATTCTAGCAGTTCGAGAGGACGATTAGGCTGTGTCTATTTTAATTGAAGAAGTCATTGTGCGTAGTCTCTTTCGTTCGGCCTCTGGGAATACCCATTGAGTAGTACGATGCCTTCATAAATATTCCCTTCGGGTACCTCGTGTCGCGTCACGGATACTTACCAAACGTGGCTTCTCGGCTGATAGACAGATTTACAAGAGACCAGTTATAATTCCCGTCGAACAATTCGGCCGTCAACGAGCGTTGAGGTATATAACGCTCGTTTCGGCTAACAATAAGTGAAGCCTGGTGGGAGGCAGGCGTCATTGATCTGACACTGACAATGAATCAATCAGTAGTAACAGGATGATACGGTCGGTCGACTCGTGAATTAACATGAACAAGTAGCCACGTTTCCATGCTCGATTAGCGAGTGGGTGATTAATTAATTTTACGCGCGTGCCGTTCAAATAGGTAGGCGAGTGCCCAGCGGGCATGCATTGTACATAAAGCGTAATGCGTCGACCGTGTGCGCCGACATGCATTTCGCCCCTAATTTATCTAGTGGATCGAGCGTAATTCGAGTCGCGCGCAGAACGCGTAATATACGCTTCTAACGGCAAGTTGAAGAAAAGCACGGATGACGGTCTCCGCCTACGGTCACCAGCCAGTGATAGAGTCCTGTTATGATCAGACGCAGCCTCGATCAGCCAAGTGATCGGAGTCGCGTCGATGAAAGAAACTTTCGAAGCGCGGCCGCTTACGTAAGCGAGCGAAAGGTTAGAGGTTTGCAGGAGAGAGGGAGATTTTGCCGGTATTCGTTACGGATCGTGTAACGGGCATGAAAATGAAAGCTCCGGCCGTACATCGAGGAAAACTAGTCCAACTTTCGGTGCAACACTCGTCTAGATACATAGTACGCAATCTGTCGTCCCCACCTCCCTCCACCTCCCTCCGCCTCCCTCTACTTCCCTCCACCCGGCATCCCACATCGGTAGATTCGGAAGCACGCAGAATTAGGTGCAGGTATATTTGCTTGTTCGTGCTTCTGCGAATTTAATCATCCATAGAGTCTGATGCGCGTGTTTCGCCCACTTGCAGGCAAATTCCGCGGCGACTCGGCGCACATCCGGGAACAATGAACTCTGACGCGCGCCGATTTCGATCATCCTTGAAGGGATTCCTTTGTCGGAGGCGGCTCGATGCCGAGCCGTTCGAACGAATATCCCGTTCGTTGTCACGCTCTCGCCTATCGTTCACTTTATTCGCATTGCCAATCGCTATTGCGATGCTTGCCGTGCAAACAGGAGAGCGTGCCTATCCTCTCCGCGCTCTCTTCGATAATATTGGCATACTCGAGATTAAGGTCGCTCGATATATTTTTATGCATGAGACGAATGGCGCATGGCGTCGTTGCCAGTCTGGCCCTTTCTACCCTTACTCTCCTTTCTATTGACTTTCCGCGTATGAATCGTGCTTCGCCGGAGGAAGCTAATTCTCGCTACGCTAGACAAACGATAATAGGCGACTGTTGTGGCACGATTGTATGACGATCGTATGACGATCGTAGGACGATTGTTCCTCGACGGAAGCCTCGACTCCCTTGCTCCCTCTTCTCGATCGAGCCAGAGAAGTTGACGGAGATGGATGCCGACATGGGTGTGGGACATCGTGGGAAGGACGAAAGCGAGCGCACCGCAGATAAATGACTCTCCTTTCAATCGTACCGACACGAGGTCGTTCCGCCGGAGTCATCCGGAGCCATCCGCTATCGGATTAGAAGGACTTTTCGAGAGTCTCGGCTACCATAGCCAAAACTTTTCTCCGATCCGCTCGCCGAGTCGCGAATACACCTGAGCCTTCTCAGACGCGAGCGGCACCCCTCCCACAATATTCTACTCGTAGATTCGCCCCAATACATTCTGAACCAGTCGGCCAAAATTCGGCGATGACGCCAATTTATCTTCTCGGAACTTCCGTCATTACGCTCGCCGCGATCGTCCGATTTTCCGAACATTTCTCAAACTCGAGCCACCTTAACGCATCTTCGACTTCGGGAAAGGGGGAGAGTTTGACTGGGAAACGCGAATGATATCGATCTGACAGTCTGGCTAAGACTGGGATCTTACCCCTTTTTACTCATTTGAACGGTCTTGCTTTTCGTCGCGTGCTTTCGAGAGCGGAAGGAAAGCTATGCCAGTAACGTTCCCTCGAGAAGATGTTAACGAAGGCAACTGGAAGAAGCTTCTTCTATCTCTGCTTGGCCAAACATTTCTCATCGGCGAGTTAGTAGTGCTGAATAGCAGCGAGAAACAGGAGATTGGAATCAACGCCAGTCTCTCGAATCAAATTAAAAAGTCAAACCCAATTGCCTTACCTTTTGCTTTAATTATTTTAACATTGTATATTTCATTATTATTAGCGATATTTTCGTGAACTAAGCGATCGGGACTTTCGCCGATTGTCCTATCTTAAAGTACGCGTCAAAAGCTTCAAGAAAACCTATGGTTATCATAGGTTTTGACCGCTGGTTCCAAATTTATAGGCAATTTAAAAAATCGCGATTTTTCTAAGAGCATTCTAAGTGGAATTTTTGGAACTAGGGGCAAAAGTTGGTAGAGAAAAGTTGAAAAATTGACATTTTGCGAGAATCAAGCAGACGCGGCATTAACGCCGAAGTAGACGTTTGAAACGAACAATTACATTGTATTCGCGTGATAAAGTACACACGTACCTATCTCTGCTTACTTGTTGAAAATCTCCTTGTCGTGAGTCGGACGCGGATCGTTAGATTTTCTCATGGCATTGTCAGCGACAAACATCATCGCTCCAGTCAAGAAGCGTCCAGTCAAGTGCGTAAAGTGTCGCGTCCCGTCTTCAAACTTTTTTAAGCAGCTTATGCAAATAAAGTCCAGCTCGGTCGGATTGAACGAATGGCTGAAGCCGGGAGGCAGGGGTGGAGATTTCTTTTTTCTCCTTTGAGCGTAGGAGAGACTTTTCCTCGTGACCGGCGGTGAACGTCGAACGTGTCAGGACGAGCTATGAAAAGGACATAAAAAAAGGGAAAAGAAAAAAAGGGCAGAGGGTGGGGCTGGGGGGTGGAAGGGAAGGAAAGGTTCTGCGATCCTTTTCGTTCTAGAGCGCCGAAGGCAGACTTTGCCGTCCGCGTTCAAACATTCTGCCCGCGTCAGATACGCTCTCTAACCCTCGCATTTCCCTTATCAATTTACCCACGCTTCCATTTAACTCCGAACGGCAATACCTGTCACGCCGAATGTCGCTCGTTAAATTTTTCGCATCGCGCATCACGGTTTTTCCCCGGATTTTATACAAGAGGAACGGATATTTGGATAACGATGTCGGCCAAGTTTTGCACAGACCTCTTAACATTTGCGCGTACAGTCGACAATCGTCTCTTTCTCTCTCTCTCTCTCTCTCTCTCTCTCTCTCTCTCTCTCTCTCTTTCTCATCACATTATCCAGACTCGGTCGTTTTCATGCTCCCCAGAAGAATTACGTAATCGCGACAAGGCTTTCGTTAATGTTTAAGCGATCTCTGGCGTACTCGCACTACATACCTCCCTTCCTTTCTCTCTCTTTCCTTCCCTCAAACTAAGTTCCGAACGAGCAATGAAAGTAGGAGAAGGTGATAAAGGTTGTGAAAGGAGGGGAAAGGACAAACGTCGGGAATCCTTTGAACGTCGCCGGCGGCATCGGCAAAGAAGTTATTATTAATTCATCATTGGGATTTGGCATTCATAGGTTGGAGGTAACGAAGCAATAGTTAGGCGCTCATTCGACAAAGGGCACCGCAGATAATGAGAGAATTGAATTTAAATGTTCTCTATGGGCAACCTTGATAAATTGAATCCCCGGTATTACTTAAAATGATAATCGTGGCTATCGCTTTACATTTTCATATTAATTAGTATACCGCGGACTGAAAATACGCGTAGGTCGGCCGCGTTATATGTCTGCGCCCTTTCATTTATATTCGGATCATGATTATTATTCCTTCTGCGGTTTAAATTGCACGGATGGCGAAGCCTGTACGCTGCAACTTCTTCTAACATACGCCTTGTGTCGTCTTAAGGCCTTTGGTCAGGCAAAGGAAGGAATGACAGTAGCGGGAGTCAATGATAGAGTGCGACAAAGGAGTAGAGTGACGACACCCACACGAGTGGGAGAATGTTCAAATTTTCTTTTTCCTCCCGACAGCTGAGAGACAGAGAGGAAAATAACAACTCCTTTCTCACTTTTCTCGGAAGCCAAATTCATCTGCGATTTGTGCTTGTTACACTTTCACCGTACAATTCCGTTCAGCGGATATATAATGCAACAAGTAATCTGAGAGAAAGAGTCGATGATTGTTCAGTGTTAAAAGTTACTTCCTGGAAATAACGAAGCGAGAGGAAAGCTGATTAGAAGACGATCATTCTTTGTCAGCGGTTAGGCCAGTTGTTTGCGAAATCGATTCTTTTAAAAGTTTTCGACACTTGGTATCCAAATTCATTCCCACCGTGCGCAGGATGACTCGATGAAAACTGTATTCTTCGAATGCAGGCACCAGACCGGAAGAGAGCGAAGCCGCAAATTGATACGCGGCCAACGGACGTAGGAAACATCGGATCGATGCCACGGGATCGACTTTAACTACGATATCTTGTTAGAAAGTTAACTTGGCGTATCCTAACTTAACTGCACCGAAGCTTACCAGCTAAGTCGCACACCGAAACCTTCCCCGAAGCACACTCTTCCGCAAACTTTTTCCGCTTACCCTCTATTTCGACCGTACAATGAATCTCTAGTACACGCAGTCAGAGTTGTTCTTCATTCAGGCGAATTAGGTGGGAGCGTAAATACGTAAATAAACTAGGAGCAAGGAAGACACTTGAATCGATCGCGGTCAACGTGCGCTCGTCCCGCGATAAAGCGTGTCAATACGTTTTGTTCGTTATTTGCCTTGATATTGAGACAAGAATAGCGAGCGGGCTCCGTTTCAACGAATATCTAGCCCGACCAACGTCGCTCGCAGCAACATCCCACCGATTACATACTTCTTATTTACATTATAGCTTACCTCCTCCACACCTCTCCCCTCCTCGATCCCTCTCGCTCTATCGCGCGCCGTCACCATTTACCTTTTGTTTTAATAAACGGATTCGCGCATTTCCCACCCCACGCGTCTGATATTGTTCTCCCGAGTTTCAATGCCAGCCTATTTCTCGCTTCCCTTCCTCCGCCTCTTTCTCGGGGCGCACCTTAAGAAAATTGGACCGCGCCAGCTTTTAGCTCGCTAAAGCAGGTTCACGGTATCGAGAATCGAAAAATTCTAACCGCACGGCTCTCTCCCGGCTGTCACAACAAAGCGTCGAGAGGGAGCCGCCAACTGATGACCGGAAAGCTCGCGCCTATCTTCTCGACGCTCGAGCTAAATTGCTATCGATTAAGAGCGCAGCGAAAGATAAGACACCCGCAGGGAAGAGAAGAATCGTGGCCCAGCTTTTTCTCTTCCAGTCTACGCCGTGTCTCTGACAGGGAATTGTTCACCTTCCCAGGGTCCCTTCCTAATCGGTCAACGACATTTTTTTTACCTCGGCACCTCCCCGCTCCCCCCCTCGTTGTCGGGCAAGGATCGGCGAAGAATTATGTTTGCCGGCTTATCGGACATTAATAGAGATCGTTATCGACGCCATCGTCGTTAGCCCTCCCACCGTTTTGTTGCCTCGCAGTGTGTTCCGTTGACCTTAATCTTTGTCGGTTTATCGGCCGGTTCGCGAGAAGGCCAGAACCTTTTCCTCGAGACGAACATTCCCCAGCGGCGAGGGCCAGCCACCGGATCTTGAACCTATCCTCCGAGATATTGCACTTTCTCTCTTTCCCTCTTTCCCTCTTTCCCTCCTTCTCGCCCAACCCCCTACGCCACCCTAGAAAGGAGATCACCCTGATCTCTTCTCCTACTTCTCTCACATCCTACTTTTCTCTTCTCTTCGCTTCGATTATTACCGCACTCGCTCCGGCTGCCTCATTCTGCCACCAGCCTCGTTCCGTTCCTTTTTCTTTTTATACGGCGGATGTATATGTAACAGCGTTCTCTGCATCGTTATTTGTTCGCCTATAGCGTACTGCACCGTTGCTGGAAGTACAGGTACGCAGTGTTCGACGAACAATTATCGTAACGTAAGAGAGTCTGGATATCGGGAGGCATATCGTGACAGTCAATCGTGGCAGTCAATGGTGACAGTCAATCGTGGCAGGGCGTCGAGGGAAGATAGGGGACAGATGGGCACTTGTCTGGGGAGAACTCGGTTATTGACCGAAGGACACACGGTCCGTATCGGTTTTAGAAAGCGCTCGTTGAGACAAGTTCGACGCTGTGCGTCTCGCGCACCTTCGATCAGCGAAACTTTCCAAGATTCAGGGTGGCGAGCTGCGACCGTGAGGACGGCGCGAACGAAGATAAATATCGCGGCAATGATCGCGCTCTCGCTCCGTCGAAATTCCAAGTGATAGGGGAAAGAGAAAGCCCGAGGGAGGGAGGGGACAGTGGAGGAAGAAAAAAAATGATCGCCGAAGCACTTAAAACGTCCCCCTCGCCGAACCCATAATGCCGTAGATTTATCACTCGAGCATCCGTTCATTATGACGCTCTTGTTCCTCGAAAACGACCCTCGTTTTTTCGGCGGCCAGAAATCGGGGTGGAATCGGAAAGGGCATTAGGTGCACGCTCTCCCTTGCCCTCGCAATTCGGAGGGAAGTGTCGAGTTTTTCTCCTCGTTTCACATTTGCTCGGCGGTCGGTGAAAAAAAATCACGTCCGTACCGCGATTATTCCCTTCTCGCGTAATTTACATTTTTTACCTTTATCCTCAGTTTCCGCTACGGCGGAATCGCGCCTCGCATTTCAATAATCTGCCTGTTCGACGTATTCCGCTAAGAGTGGAGGCGAGACTCGTTCAGCATCCGATACAGATGTCTCTCGTTTCACGAGCGTGCTTCGACGAAAGGTGGATTCTCTGTGTCTCACCTAACGACGCCAATAATGACGATTGTCCGGCTCGCCCGTTGTCGCAAGCGGGAGAGGCCTCAACTTGTCTCCTTACTCCGGCAGACGGCAGCCGGCAGTAAAGTGTCAAGATGCGACTATCGTTAACTTTCTTCCTGACCGATGCAAATCGAGCGAGGGTTCCAATGAGCTTTCTAAGCTCTAAGAGATTGTAATTAGAACGGCCAACGACGTAGGGCGAATCGATTCGATGAATTTCTGACAGCGACGATCGTTCTTATCTCTCGCCGGGAGGAAGGTACGTTCTCTGGGTTTAATAGCGACTATCGGCGGAACACGTATAGCGCGGATGGGAAGGGCGAGATGAGCTCAAGGGATGAACTGTCCGACACTTATTCAGCCGTCGCTTGATCAACGCAATTTATCGCCGATCGAGCTCACTGTTCATACTGGCAGGGCTTCTACTCAAATAGAAGCACGATGAACTTTCTCGTGACGCTTCCCATCGATGAGTAAGAAGCAAGCTGAGTCCATCGGTACCAATTGGTGGAGATGACTGGTCTCGATAATTCTTTCAAGCCAGGACAGTCGAGCAGAAGGCAAGACAGAACGAAAGCTCTTCTTCGTCATTTCAGCAATGAGCTTTGACTACTACTACTACTAGTACTACTACTACTACTACTACTACTACTACTACTACTACTACTACTACTACTACTACTACTACTTTCTTTCCCCTTCCCCATCGCCACTGCCCACCGGCAGGACAGTTGACCGACAGCAGATAACGCGAGCTATATATAAACGTGTTTTGCGCACGAACGATGCAAATATTCGAGCGTCGTTCGTTCGATAAACCTTCTTCGGCGAAAATGTGAGGCGTACGCTATCTTACTCCCCCCTCCTCCCGCCTCGCTCTTTCTCGCCTCCACTTTGTCTCTCGCCGAATGCCGGATAATCGCAAATTAGATTTCCGACCCCCGGCGTCTCACTTTGCCTTATCGCGAGACGCGGCGGCGAAAAATATTCGGGGGGCGAACGGTGATAGAAAGAAGATTCGGTGTCATTACGGCGCTAGAGGCGAACCGGCCTGCCTCGAGCAATTACAAGAGGCAGGATAACGTTTTGATCGATTGGCATAAAAGTCTAGCATGACAGGCATGCCAGGCATGGCAGGGATGGCAGGCGAACGATGACGTGTCAGTATCGATGCGTAACGATCTTTCGTAAATAATGGGAGAGCGGCAACGGAGCGACATCGGATCGGCATCTGATAATAATGTTGCATTGGCAATATTCAGTGCAAACAAACGACGAGAGAGGGACAATAGGTACACGGCGACCGTATGAAAATAGAGGCGGGTAAAGCTTCCTAAAGGAAGTAACGGCCGTGGTTAACAAGGCGAACAGACTTGAGCGTATCAGAGGCCTTTGCCAGCTCTGCCGTGGAAACGATTGCCCGCTACGAAATGCACTTTCAAAGAGCGCGAAGGTGGAACTCTTGCCGTTGGCGGACAGTGGGGAGGGGAGGAGGAGGAGGAGGAGGAGGAGGAGGAGGAGGATAGGGATGGGCCCCAGACGCCCAATAAATGCAGTAAAATCGTTTCTTCGAAGTTGATTACTAGCTTCCTCCCTCGGGAAGAAGAGGAGTAAGAAGTAGACGGCGGGCTGGTTAAGCTTTGGTTTAATCCGCTTAAATGGGACTTCCTGAAACGTTCGTTTCTGCCTCGGCCGGCAAGTGGGAAAGAGAGGCGAAGTCGGCGCGCAAACTCTCGAAATCGGGTGCGCGATCGATCGTGGATCCATTATCTAGCGGCGAGGCATTCGCGCGCTAGACATCAGCGCGCCTCGAGCCAAGGGTGAAAATAACAATACTCGCCTTTCGTCTCATTATACTCTCACCGCTTATCGTCTCGCCCGCTCCCGCCGATATCCGCACCTTCGCTACGCTTCCGATTTCCCACTCTATCGGCCTTTTAACTACCCTTCGTCGACACGTTATTCCGATAGGCTTAACGTCAACCACACGGACGATAAATGAACCTTTCTAATCTAGCGGGCCTCACACATTACCTCTTTACAGTGTCATCCTTTCAACACCTACGATCATCGCTCGTCTCTCCTCCGAGCTGAACGATTGACAAGCGACCGGTACTCTAGCTACTCTAGGAACGTGGCCTAGTGCTGATTAATGTTGTCAGTGGCGCGATGCGATTTTAAGGAAACGTGCGCTCGGACAGGTGAAAGCAGGATAAATAGAGAGAAGAGTAGTGGTTGACTTACCGAAAGGATTGCGAAGCACTTGTGGTCGAGCGTTGATCGGTCCAAGTGTCGGAATGCGGGCGATAGACGCGTTAAGGTTGAAAGAGAGAGAGAGAGAGAGAGAGAGAGAGAGAGAGAGAGCGAGGCGTTAAAAGTCCGTGGCTTGGTAAGGTGACGACGATAAGGACCCGTCGCGGAAGGAGGACGGAGCGGCACTAAACGTCCTTTCTATCGGGCGGCCGTGCCTGACGACTACTACTGCCTGCCACCTCCGACCACCTCCGACCACCTCCGACCGTTCGAGTTTCCCTTTTCCCTCCCTCCCCCGCTCTCTGTTTTACCCCCGTTTTCTCCCCTTTTCGAGGAGCCTGCGCGCCGTCATTCCCTGAATAATGTACCCGCCGAACTAGCCCTCCTGTCCTTCCTCCCTTGTCAAGCGTCCCTTTCGCCTGGCGATAAAAATATTTCCTTAACCGTGTCAGCGCGCGTACGCAAATGACGCGAATTATGGCCGTTAGACCGCCCGATTGATCGTTCACGATCAATTTATCAAATACGGCGTAACTATCTGCGTACCTTCTTCACGGATGTGCAGCCTCAAAGCGCGCCAAAGTATGCTGAAGGTAACGAGGCCTTCCCCTCAGCTGCCACCGCGAGCCACTACCTGCACCGCGTCCAAATTCTCGAGAGATCATTTTTCCTTCGACCGATACCGCCATGAAAGCCACGACGATGCAACCTCGGTGACATTCTTCGAGGTGAAAGGATGGGACGGTGACTGGCCCCGAGGCTTGCCGTCAATTCGACCGGAAGTACCCCATGTAACTATCCGTTTAACGTGTTCCCAGCTTCGTTCGCCCTTAAGCCCTCGCCGTATCTACTTACTGACGGAGTTGCCAACTTGCCGAGGCGATCGAGCGTGTGTGTTCGTGTGTCCACGAAGAACATCGCTCTACCGGGCTATCATTGAAATTATGCATTTTTCTCTGATCGCCGTCTATGTGGATTTGCCCAGTCGCGCAGGGCGTACGTGAAAAGTATTATCGGACGGCCAATTAGTAGGGCGAAGAAGTAGCCGAGCGAAGAAGCGAGTTCGTGGCCAGATCCGTGTCAATAGCTTTTGCCCGGCAACAAGCTGTTTCGCGTAGATTGCCGCCATCCTGTTGGGAGGTGGGCAGGGAGGTGGGCAGGGAGGTGGGCAGGGAGGAGGGCGGGGAAGAGACCTGGCCAAATTCACGGTGACGGGCCTTTGTCGCTTTATCTCGCATGTCGCGCGTACGCTCCCATCGAGAGACAATACGCTCTTCTACATAGGGTGACGCTGCGAAAGACATCTTCGTCGGGTTATCGAAAGTACCGAGACCAGCAAAGGAGAAAGAGGGGGAGGAAAAGAAGTTTGACAACGAACATTCAGGTACGCGTCAACAGAGTTCGGGAATGCAAGTGAGTCGTTCGAATTTGCTGACACGCTATTGAATTCTCCTGCGATTAACCTTTTCGCCTCTAATTGCTCGACAACGAAGACTCGCGATTGTACGCACGATATGCCATACCACCCTGTACATAAGTAGAAGCTTAGCGGTGGCGCGAAGCTGCGTACTGCAGATACGGCTCAGCTATCCTTTGTGCGGGCAAAGCAAGTTCAAAATCCCTAATTGTCAATACGTCCTCTGTACCGTCAGCTGTGTCGTCAGTCTTACTCCCGCGGAAAGTGAGACTCTGACACGTGCCACGGATACCATCCGAAGGATAGACAGTAATCAAGATCCCTAGTCGTGCCGATCTAAAATGTCTGATGTCTGTACGTCCGCGCCGATTGAATTCGCTCAAAGTCAACCGGTCGAATTACCGTCGGATTACTGTCGTTTTTATCGTAATTGCTTTCGCTCGGTCGAGTCTCCTGTCGGCGCGCAGCCTGCCAATATTGGGCCGGGAACGTCATCTCGCGCAGCTTTGGAATGCTTTTGAGAGGGAGTACGCAATCACTCTTTCACGGAAGTTCCTCGAACCGATTCGTTCGAGCGTTTAAAGTAGTTAGCCTTTCTAGTCGTTGATGCGAGTGCGCGCCGATCACTCGAATCCCTCGCGAGCGTTCGAGTTCAAAATTCACCCTCCAGCTTTCGCTCGACGCGGTTATTAAAAGGCGCGAGTATCAATTATCGGCCCATATACCGTGTTCCATATACCGTGTTCCATATACCGTGTTCCATATACAGTCCCAGCAGGCTGCTTTTCGTCGGCATTTCTTCGAAGAAGCTCCGCAAATTGAAAGGCCGCGAAGGAAACTTGGCCCAAACAAGTTTCTCGCCCCGAAAATCGAAACGTCCTCGAGGATTACGGGCCAGCTTCCAAAGGTTAATTGAAATTGTTCTCCGGCGCTTAAGGTAGAAGGTGTTGCGCAACGTCTACATTGTTTACGAAACTCGGTGAACGGAGGCGCATCCTTTATGCGATAACTGTGTTCGCCCGGAATGCTTCGAGGGTAACAACGGCTCTCCTGGCTGCTGAATAAATAAATACACGAACAGCTGCTTTACTCTCTATCATTGTTTATTGTATAAATATATCACCAAACAATATTATGAAGTAAAATCGCTTTTGCTTAACGAGAAAAGGAGGCGAAAGTGATCGAAGGGGTGAAGCGGTGTGGGTAGGAGGGGAGGATAGAATCGATGGAAATTAAAATGAAAATGTAGCTTGGAATGAGCGTAACGGATAATCGATTATAATGTTGCGTAAGCGAACTCACACGATGCGGAGTAGTTCGGGCCATTCTCGTACAATTCAGACAGAGAGGAAACGACAGAGGAGCATTGCCCTACCGATCGTTCGTGAGTACTGCACTGTTTTTACGAGAAATTCGAAGGGATCGGGATCGAAAGTTTCGTTGACGCGTCTGTCATAATGGTATCATGGTCATGGTTAACGTCATTGTCACAGTCATTGTCTCAATTCCAACCGAAACAGTCCAAAATACGTCACTGTCGCATTACAGTCATTTTCATCACGAATTCTTCTTCTTTACACAATATAGTAAAAATATATCTCTTCGATTTCTATGTAATATCATACTAATTAATATTTCATATTCAAATAGCTCCTTGTATATATCACTAGAAAAATGGAAAATTGTGAACACCTCTTTTCCATGCGTAACTTCTACGAAAACTCACCGGCAGTCACTTGACCGATACTCTGCGAGAAATACCTTTCCCATTTTCATTCGCGCAATCTCTGATAGAGTAACAATGTTATTTTTAACGATTTGACCGCACCGTACTCGAAAGAGTCTCGACTCGTCACATTCAACTTTCTTCCTCGCTGAGATGGCGCACAGTAAGAGCGGTGACAAAATTATATACATCTTCCAGGTCTACTTGCGCGAGTGTATCCATTCTCTCCTCTACCGTTAATCTAGCTATTCTTTTACATTTCTCTCCATTATGGCAAGAATGGAATATTCGTTGTGCGAACTTCCCTAATCCACTTAGAAAGGAAACGAAAGAAGGAAAAGAAGAGTGTACGTCTATATGTATATATATATATATATATATATATATATATATGTCTATATATGTATATATATATATATATATATATATGTCTATATATGTCTATATATATATATATATATATTTATATATATTTATATATCGATCACGATAGTAACACACTTTTCCACAACTCGATCGACTAACAACGACTCTATAACAATGACAAATTCCCACCCAATCGTCTCCCATCTACGATATAATCATCTCTCTATCTCCCTCTCGGAATAATAAACTTAACAACCGCAAGTCACTCGGCGCGCAGTGCTTAGAGATGGGAACAAGACTATTTTTCGATCGCATCGTTGACCCATCGCTACGCCATTGGCGAAACAGTACAATTTCAGGCTTACGGACCGAACCAATCTCATTGTCGATTTAGTTGTTGCTAGCACCGTACACGCCAGTGTGGCTCAGTACATTCTATTCGTATAAAAACATTGCGCCCCTAGCCTCGTGCGTGTACACACACATGTACTCTTGCCTACTACGTTCTTCCTTACTTTCTTCCTTACCTACTTACTTATTTGCTTACTCACTTAATTGCCTTATAATTGTCTTACTTGGCTATTTACTTTCTTACGTATTCGCTTAATTTACTTGCTCTCTCGCTCGTTCACTCACTCACTAACTGACATCACTCACTCACTCACTTACTCACTCGCTCGCGACTTTACTTAATGGTGCGTGTCAGAGATTTTTGTTCTACACGCCCCCCGCTACTCCAATGACAGTAAAATTCCAAGCTTTCTTTCGCTCCAGTGTTTTTCCAGCTCGTCGGTTTCGAAGGCCTTAGTAAGAGCGCGTTTAGTATAATACTCGCTTTGTCGATTCACCGAGCTTGCAACCGACCTCAGAAGACATCCTTTTATTTATGGCAATCGAGAATGCATGAAAAGCACTGCCGAACGTGGTAAGGCAATAACGAGAGCGAGTCCGTGCCGATTCGTCAATTGACACTAAATGTCCGCATGGCGGTGAAAAGTGGGTGAAAAAAAAAAGGGCCGTGTGTCGGGGTGCAGTGGCAGTCATCGGTTAGTATCGTATCGGCTGCCAAACGCCGGTGTTCTCGTCGCGACGAAAGTAATGAGGCCTGTTATCCCGGAAGACGGTGACAGCCGGAAATTGATTGTCCTGAATGTACTTGAGGGTCGCTCGTGTCTGAAAGGCGAGGGAAAACATTATCCTCCTTACTCTCCGCAAGACGTAACTTTGAGAAGAGGAAAGGGAAGATTGGTACGCACCTGCGTTACAAAGTGCGGCAATTCTACCTCAGGCGCGGTCGATAGGTGCTCAATGATGAACTGATCGGACTGAGCTAGCCAGAGATCCACTCCTCGAAGAGGATCGTAGTTGAACGGTCCGATTCTGAGCAGTCCGAGAGTGCAGTCGTAGACGTCGAGCACCTACGGTGGAATGAAGGGCGCGAGGATGAGAAAAAGGAGGAAAGAGAAGGTAGCGCGAGAGTTGCCGGACAATTAGCGGCGGGAGACGTACCTGTTGACCTCCGGTCAAGAGTCTAGCACACCTGACCGCCTGATCGGGGCCCTTATCGGGGAAGGTGGCCGGGAATATCTCGCCGGTCTTCACGTTCAGGCCAATCCCATAGATTATTGGCCAATGAATGCCACCTCTGACGGTCGTGTTCAGCTCGCCCACGCAGCATAGCGTCAAGTCAATTTCGACCGGTTGCTTGTGGAAAGCGGCTAAGGAAAAGCAATGCCACGATGAGAAGAGTTCTCATAGTCCCGACTAGTATAGACCGAGGACTAGCCGAGTGACTTACAGAGAATGGTGAAGAAAAGCTCCTCCGAGTAATTTCTCGGGTCCGAGAAGCCGCCTACAAGCTGAAGCTCCAGGCGACCTTCCGGAAATCCGACCGCAAGCTCCGTAACCCTCTGGACCATCGCTGCAGCTGCATCTTCCGTGCCTGCACCGTCCAGATGTGCCATCGCCACTGCTCCGGATCCTACAATTACAACCGAAAATTTGCAACTCGAAATTCATCTCGCGCCGATCGATATCGAGGACGATATCGGACTCGATATCGGACTGCTGGCAGTCTTGCACTGTCGTGCCGCGAGGAGGGTAAAAAAAGTGCGAGGCTTACGCGAACGTCAGACCGCGCGATTTTCCTATATTCTGCAGAAGGTTTTTGCATCGACGCGACGGGCGAGTTAACGATTCCGAGAACGATTCCAAGAACGATTCTTACCGGCCGACCCGTTTACAACGTAATTTAGCCTCTCCCTCTGCCCCTATATTCCCCTCCGTCTTCCCCTACGCCTTCACCTCCGCCTGTGGAGCGTTGTCGGCATTCGCAGGGATTCGCAGGGATTCGCAGGGATTCGCACATTTTTCCCCACCTTCCTCCCCACCTTCCTGCCCACCTTTCTCCCAGGGCAGTACCTACATTTTCACCGACTCATTTGCATCCGCAATCGTGATGCATACCGTACGGCCCCTAACATATGATACATACATACGTATGATAGGTGGATCCGTCGCGACGTTCACGTTCGCCTCGTTAAGTTTGAGAAAGAATTGCAGAGGAGTCGATCGATCGACTCTCGAATACTCACCGGAATGCCTGACGACGACGATTATGCAGGTGGTCGCGTCGTCGGTGCCGAGGATGCTGACATTCTCTGGAAAGCGAAGAAAGAATGATCATTGTTAGAGGGTCAGGGCGGAAATCGGAGGATGGCACGTGACGCCTCGCTCGCGGAATCGGAGAGTAGGCGAAATCGTGGCATGTAACGTAGGCAGTTTATCGTTCTCGTTGTTTTTTGATTCTGTGAATTAATTGGAATGGAGCGAGGCGGCGCAATTGCGTCAATCGAGCTGCTATCGTGTCGCGCTACCGCTCCTAGTCGGTAACGCAGCTCGTTTATCTCTCCGGCGAGTGATAAAGCAGCTGATGAGAGTAACGTGAGTTGCGTCAATGTGTAACCGCGAAAAAGGCTACACCGCCGAGAGAGTTCACTTCTTTTTTCCTCAATCTCTGTACGTCTATCCTATCCCATCCTATGCTCCTATTCTCTTTCGAACGGAACAGTTTGCTTTTGAAAAGGATACTCACTGTCGTGCGGCAGAGTGGCTGCCATCTCTCGTTGCTGGATGTAGAGGAGGCCCACCGGTCCCATCAGTTTCGCAGGCATCGAGTGAAGTTGAGCGGCGGTCTCACGGTATACCGGGTGAGCCGCGTAGAGCGACCGGCTGTCGGCGGGGACCCCCTCCTGCAGGACCCCGTTCACCACCAGCACCATTCTGCGAATCGGATACCAGTCGATCAACGGCGCGATCGACGGACAGCTTAATTAATTTCTGGCGAGTGAACGAAATTTCAGCTCAAAATCCCTACTCGAACTCCCGAGGGAAATTTCAATTAACGCCGGAAATTCGAGAGGCGCCGAGGGTTATACGCCGGATGGAAAATGGCTTCGAGTCGAAAATAGCCTCCACCTTCACAATGAAGAGCTCGAAACGATTTATCCGAGTGCAGGATCTACGAGCCGCGTTATGACAAAGCCCGCTCCGTACCCACGCCGAAAGATCGAAGATCACCGGCTATTGTTGGTACTGGCACCGTCTCGGCACTCGCTTCTGTTAATCGCGTTAACAATGAGAAACGGACGAACACCGACGGACGGCGAGAGAAAGAGAGAGAAGGAGAGAGACGGAGAGAGAAAGAGACCCTCGACGGGAGATCCCTCCTATGACCGACTTATTCCAGGGTTAAGGCGATTGATCTTAATGAAATTCTTCGTTTAACCTGTCATCTCCTTAACGAGGCACAGTTCAGATTTCCTCGATTATTTATATATCGTAATGATCGCAATCGCGGCGCATCCATCCTAGCGAGCGAGAGGAGAGTGGCTTCGGCTTAAATTCGATTCTCCGAATTGAAATGGTAACTGTCGGCAAATTACATTCTCTCACCTCGATCTCTCCGCTCCGAGTAGAGTGAATAATTTGTTCTTTTCCACCCCGAATTCGAATTCGGAGTCACAGCGCCTCGTATTCCTTCTCCGGGCAGCTTCTTTCCCCCCGGAGTAGAAGTAAGAGCGATCTACTCGAGAATTCTCCCAGAAGACGTGACACGTATAGACTATTAGCACCACGCGATTCTCTTCTCGCGAGATTCCTACGCACGCGAGGACCTCGCAAATCACTTAAATTACATGCTTCATCGGCAGAGTTCTCAATTCCTCGGATTCCGATTACAACGAAAAGATTGATCGCAATTACATATTCGGCTGATCTTCACTCCGCCAATAAAAGCTTCGATCGGACACGGGATGCGCGCACCACCACTTCTGCCGAAGAGAGTCTACCGAAACGAATGTCGAGAAAAAGGACGCGGAGAGGAACTAGAACGAGCCGATCCAGGATCTATCGTAGGCAGAACTAAAATTCGATTTCCCGTCGCGGCGCTTCATTCAGGCTCCACCGACGGTTCATTCGTCGACGCTCATTAACAAAACGCGCTAATTATGGCCTCCGTTATCAATCGGCCTGCCGATTGGCCAACCCGATCGGTCCTGCTGCGAGTGGTGGGACGGGTTAAAATCCAAACGGGACCAATCGTGGCGAGTGGTACCGATCTGATATCTCGGACCACTCTCAACGAGAAAATAACATGTTTCGCTTTCTCACTCTCACTCTCTCTCACTCTCTCTCTCTCTCTCTCTTTCTCTATTTCTCACTCCTTACCTCGCCGCCCTCTCTCCACTAACTCGAAAGTCACTAGCTGCCTTTAGCATCAGAAACGTTTCGTATGCACATTTATTTGGTCCCTGCCAATAGCTGCGTATGAAGGATTTTTATGTGAATCGTTTTAACGTTGCGCGCGCACTCCGCTCTTTCGGAAA
Organism: Anoplius nigerrimus; assembly: GCA_914767735.1. Taxonomy (NCBI): domain Eukaryota; kingdom Metazoa; phylum Arthropoda; class Insecta; order Hymenoptera; family Pompilidae; genus Anoplius; species Anoplius nigerrimus. The sequence continues at coordinate 23,523,599 of OU612079.1, read as the reverse complement.
CTATGTGGCAAATATGGCCTCTAAACAGCCATTGCTTACAGAGGAAAAGGAAATTAAGAAAAGTACAACATTCGGAGGGAGGCATTCGCTCGACATTCGCTGCCGTTCGGCCGAGCAAGAAAGGTTTCATGCGGATAATGATACGCCTCGACACACATTAGTTGTTAAGGATAACAGTCATAATGAATTCCTTCAATTCCTGCCGGCTAACCAACGACTAAGCCAACGACTAAGCCAACGACTAAGCCAACGATTCACCGGCCGCGCCCACCGAACGCTCTCACTCGTCTTTCTGCAATTATCCTCGTGGGAAATTATCCTCGGTACATTAGTGATACACGCCATTAAGACTAAGGGTTAGCTTTAGCCCGCTTTCAGGACTATATTCTCCACCAGCGCACTTGGTGCATCCGCGTCGCCGTAAGATAGCCCGATGAGATCAGAACTTTCCTTCCTTCTGCACCGACATCAATCTAGAAGGAATGGGGCGAAGATTGAATGAAGTTGATTTGGCGCGAAACTCTTGATTGGAAATAACCTGTGTCGCTTGGTCCGCTTTACGACGCCTTCTCGGGGCAGATTTAGACGTCGTTATCCGGACGGCGGCTCCTTGCACTCTGTTTCTTGGAGTGAGCCCGAGGCGGCTCAAAGGGCCATTGCCGCCGCGACTCTTCCACTCAACATACATACGTACATGCATGTATGTTGAGTACTAGTATGCATATAGGAACGGTCCGCATTCGCAGGAAGGCTCATTTCTTCGCCACAGGCCTTCACGCTTCGCCCGACGTGACCAGTGCGAAAAGTTGCCCTTTTGGCATGGGAGTAAGGTAATGAAAAAGCATCCGGTCGTAGTGAGAGATTCGAGAGTGAGTATTTCCTTTAATCGGCGATTGAGCCAATCACGGCAAAACGATCGATGGCTCGATCGAGGGGGCGTGCCTGGACACGGTGCTCTGTTTCTGCGGTGGTCGTCTCGGCCATCGTCTCAGCCATCGTCTCGGCCATCGTCTCAGCCATCGTCTCAGCCATCGTCTCAACCATCGTCTCAACCATCGTCTCAACCATCGTCTCAACCATCGTCTCAACCATCGTCTCAACCATCGTCTCAACCATCGTCTCAACCATCGTCTCAACCATCGTCTCAACCATCGTCTCGAGAATCGTCTGTGAACAGTTCCTCCTTCCCTCCCCTATAGATCCTTCCTTCACTTTAATCTGATGTAAAAGATTTTTCTCAGATCCGGGCTAAGTCTCTCTCGTCCCGCGTTCGTTACTCGATTCGTTCATCGGTAGAGATCCTATCGGCGACGTGGCGCATTTCGTATACGCTTAATCCTTTTCCGTGTGCCTTCGGTGTCAGATGGTATCGCTTCGCTTCTCTCCTCCTTCTCCCCTCCCTCTCTCTCTCTTCGAACTGTAGGCTGCTTGCCGCCTGCTAGCCGCCTGCCTGCTGCATGCTTGCTGCCTGCTTGCTGCCTGCTAGCTGCCTGCTAGCCGCCTGCTAGCTGCCTTCTCGCATCGCTTTTCCCGTGGGCCCCTAGAATGACGCCTTTGACTCTTCGGTCACCTCGGCTGCCGCCTCTTTTTTTCCCTTTACATCCTCCCAACGGTTTGCCGCGATCTCGCTCGATATTGCCGGCGTGTGTCATTCGACGTGCCGCTGGACCTTTCCCATTCCCATTGGAGCGACGCGGGGCGAGCATGCAACGACCGCCGCCGCCGCCGCCGCCGCAGCCGCAGCCGCAGCCTATCGGCCATCGAATCTAGCTTCGCGCTACGTCGTTACTTCAATAGGGATGATGGGCCGATCGTGCACTCCACTCTCACCGAACAATCTTAACAGACCTACGCTCGCCTACCATCGCCTACGTTCGCGCTTCCTACTAAACATAAATCAGTCCACTCCTTTTGTCCCCGATTCCTCCTCGATTCGCATCCCCCTCGACCACTGAAACGGTATCACTTCGCTACTGGAGGAGTCCTTTACCCGCGCGTACGCAATCATACGAAATTTGTGGTCAACAGATTGATAGATAGATTCAGGCCATATACGGACGCTATGCGTCATGGCGACAAAAGGTAAAGGAAGATAATTGCGCGAAGGGACGTTTCGAGGTTGCACGTCGCGGACACGATTCGATACTCTTTCTGGGCGTAGGGCTGGGCGTAGGGCTGGGCGTAGGGCTGGGTGTAGGGCTGGGCGTAGGGCCGGACGAGATGTTCCCATGAGACGCGGAAAATTAGAACCGCGCCGACAACCTTAAGATTATACGGCACCGCAGGTATGGCCATTGTTGGCCAAGAAAATTATACTCTTCAAAATCCATTGTACGCTCTTGTCTTCGGTCGCGCCGTGTCGTGCGCGCGACTTACCAAGACTGTACCGTACTTTGACGGTCATTTCTTTCGACAAGTTGAGCTCGCCGGTATCGTCGTCGCGCATCAGGAGCAGCTTATTTTCGAAACTTTTCCTCCCCCTCGCTCTCTCGCTCCCTTCTTCACGTGTAAACCTCGCATCGAGCGGCGCAGATAATATGTTGCGAGCGTTTATTAACGCTCGGTTGAATAATACGGGCGAATAATACGGGCGAATAATACGGGCGAGGAGGCGATACAAAAATCGAAAAGGCAAAGTCATCGAGATAGCGTCGGGCATAAATATCGTCTTGCGAGTATCTAGAGCAGGAGATAAGGATGAAGCGGAGCCTAGAATCGGGAGAAGAACCTCGAGGCTCTCCTTTCCGTCCGTCTCCCTTCCGTCTATCTCGATTCCGTCTATCTCGATTCCGTCCATCTCGATTCCGTCTATCTCGATTTCGTCTATCTCGATTCCTAGCGTCCGCTCCTTCCATCCAGCGCTCTTCTCCTCTCGCTTATCAAATTCAACTTGGGAAAGAAATATTCGAGGTAGGGAGGACTCACCGTCGGCGGATACGGCGCGTGGTCGCCATTTTTTGGCGAGCTGTCGGAATTATCGAGATATCGATCGAGAATTAGCTATAGCGGTATACAATTATCGAGGGGGAGGATTGGAAGACGAAGAAGCTGGCCGGACCGGAGGTAGTGGAGAAGGAGAGAGTAGGGTGGAGATGGAAAGGGCCCAGAGGAGAGAGGTGGGAGGAGGGTGAGAGGAGGAGGGAGGAGGAGAAATGGCGGGGCCCTTCGTGACCGTAATCGACGGAGAGGCTGCGCAGATCGAGCCACACGGAAATCCACTTGAAAAGTAGCCATTACCTTAATTATTGGCCTCTCTAAGAGGCCGTGTGCATCGGCCATAGGATATATAGTCTCGCGTCCCTTCTTCCTCGCAACCGTCTCGTCTACCGCCTACTCTCGGCAGAAGAGACCGTTCGCCGGGAGAACTTCTGTCCGCAAATGATATTGGAAGTAAGAAAAAGAGTCGTGGGACACGTGAAAGTTGGCTGCTCGCCTCACTTTGCCTTCTCTGCCCTTCCGATCGTGGGACGGCCAAACTTTACGAGAGAACTTATCGCCGGCTCGTTTCGGTGCACCGGGTGGGGGATGGTCAAGATCGAGAGATTTATCGTAACTCGTTACCGTCCAGTCTCCGACAGCTCAACTTACTCTGACGATATCCCCCCCCCCCCCCCCCCCCCCCACTCCGGCTCGTAAATTACTCGACAGCGCAACTATGTATTTAAGCCTGCCTATTAGCTTACCGGGTGTCCCGTCGGTATAAACTCGCCTAGACGAAGTTACGTGGATTCATAGAGGGGGGCCGGGCTGAAGGACGAGGAAATGGAAAGAATCGGTGGAGGGCTCCGAGGAGGGGGTCCGAGGAGGAGTAGGTGAGGGTAGCCAATTACATCGGCGGAAATGGAGTTGAAATAAATCGAGTGGGGTATGCGCGGTCACGGGGGCGCAAATTAATTGTTTCGGCTCGGGCAGCATTGCAAAGCGACGGACGGAGGGCCGGCTCGCGAGAGGCACGCTTTGATCGAGCGAGAAAAATGAACTAATTAAAGGCGTCGGAGCGTCGGCCATCTCAAACGATAAATTGACCCGTTGCCGGGACCGGCGGCTAAATAAATAATCGAAGCCGTGGTGGCGAGGACGAGCGCGCGCACGTAGTGCATTTCCGAGCATTAATCGAGATGACCGTGAATGACTGCGCTAACCTTTACCTGAACGAGTCGGCGAGGCAGAGGACGCCTCTTTGGAGGAACTCGTGGGGGGGAGACTTTTTCCTAAGCTAATTTGAAAGAGGAGAGAATCGTTCGCGGAAAGGCGTAACTCTGATCGCTGCCAGGACGTCGACGGTGGCAGAGCGGTGGATCCTTTGCAAGAAAAGGTTATAAAAGAGAGCAGCCCATCCCGCCACCTCCTTTACCTACCTCACCGACGATGAAGCGGCCGTCTTATCCGCGATCCTCGTCTTTTTAAGGCTATAATTTAGAAACGGCATACCAGAAATCCCTCCAACGATCCTCCTAACTTCCACCCTCTTTCTCTCTGTACTGATTACGCGCAGAATGCACGCCATGCAGGCACGTACGGACGCACGCACGCACGCACGCACGCACGCATTGGCAGGCAGGCAAACACGGGTGTGCGTATACGCGCCTAATTACACACTCGGGAGACCGCCCCGCGGTTATTTATTTAAGCGTGCAAAAGGGCCGCTGCCATTATCGGGTGCCTTTCCTCGAATCACTCTCTCCTCGCGGTCGGTATTCTAATGACGACCGACGACCGACGACCGTTGCGGTAGGAATATTACCAACAACTTCCAAGGTGGATCGAAACTTAGTTCCACATAGCCGGTGGTCGATCGAAGAAAGGTACTTTCTATAAATACCTTCGCTGGCCAGTGTTCACGGTGACACGATAAGCCGTCCACTAAGTATGACTCGTCGTCGACCCAGCTTGGGACTCGCGCAATTCTACATACCTACATATTTATAATACATATGAATGCGTCTATGCACGTATGGGTGTGCATATTTATGTATTCGGCAGACCGACCGTTTCCTCCCATTGACCGGTTCGAGCCCTCATCGAGTGCGTGATGTGTGTGTGCGTATGGCTGTGAGAGAGAGAGAGAGAACAGCATCCAGTAAGGTGAGTACGTCACCAACCTGTCCACCTCACTGTCCACCGTCCTGCCCCTGACAACATAACCAGATGCATCTGGATCGCGCACGCGCTCGATGATTAATTAACTGGTCTAATTAGATGGCTAATTGCCAGGAGATACTGATCTTGATCGAGCGCGGGCTCAGGGGAGTTGGCGAAGACGCGGGGAGGAATATACATTCGGAATATCTGATACAGGACACGCAGTAGCCCTCGACCCTCGTCCCAGATAACGTCCGACAGATACATATTTCGCAGGTTCGCTTCCGTTCGAACGAAACGGTATATGCCGGTCGTCAGATTGGTTTCGTGGGTGAAGAAGGATCGTCGGCAAGGATTATGTCGTCGAAGAGCGAGAGCGGCCACACTAGATCCGTGTCCCGCGAGGATACGTAAGAGGGAGGGGAGGGTAGGGGAGGGGAGAGAAGGGAAGAGCTCGATCGCGGAGGCAACAAAGAATGAGCGTCGAGGGCAATATCTCTTGCCGCCGAACTATATACAGGGTGGTCCCGATCCGATGGTACAACCGAAAAGGAGGTGAATCTACATGCAAAAATAAGTCGAAAAAAACGTATGAGAATTTTTTTTTAAACGCTCCGTTTTCGAGAAAATCGACTTTGAATTTTCGTAAGGTGCAAGCGCACCCGAGCGCGTCGCGATATACCGGGTGCCGCTGTAGGACGCTTGGACGCGGCGTGATGGCCTATCGCATTGCGTAGCATCGAAGCAGGCCCGGCAGAGACATCCGGTATACGCGACAGATGAACCGAAGCGGCCTATCGTGACGTCATAGCTGCCCAAACGTACTCGCAGACGACGCAAAGCGATAGATATAGATATACAATGCCATGCTTTAGGGCGCTTGCACCTGACGAAAATTCAAAGTCGATTTTCTCGAAAACGGAGCGTTTAAAAAAAAATTGTCATACGTTTTTTTTTACTTATTTTTGCATGTAGATTCACCTCCTTTTCGGTTGTACCATCGGATCGGGACCACCCTGTATATTTAACTTTCTAGACGCGGAAAGTGCATACGCAACGGCGCGCGGGTAAGTGCCGGCGAGGAGTGGAAAATTTCACGCCGTCCGAGCCCGAGATCGGACTTCTCCTCTTCTCTCGAAGCTACGTCGGAAAAAGAGATAAATTATTATGCGCCTGACTAGAACTGTTTACGCGGCGGCAGCGTGTACGGAGGGATATATATGAGGAAGCAAAAGGAGAAGAGATCGTGGCGAGAAATCGAACCGTTTACCCGATAAGCGAGCTAAGCGCGAAGGAGGTCGACGTCGCATCCGTCTCTCTACGTATTCTCTTCGCTTATCGGCGCCGCACAATTTTACATAACGATAGCCTCAACCGCAAGATCAACAATTTTCCCGACTTAATCTCTTCTTCCACTTCCTTCTCTTCGGCACGCTCATTGTCCGCTGGAGCTTTTATCGGCGGCCGCCGCCGCCGCCGCCGCTGCCGCCGCTGCCGTTCAAACGCTCTCAAGGTATGCGATTTCCGCTCTAACGTTCGGTGATGCTGCGAGGTGCTGCGACATGCTGGGAGAGAAGCAGATACACGGATGACGCGCAATCTGGCAAGAAGAGGAAGGTGCGAAGCGAGGGACGTTAACGAGAGAGCTATCCTCGGCGATGAGTCACGTATAAAAAGTATCGCAAATAGAAACTGATTGGTCAACGAGAGTGAACGCTCGTCCACCGATTCGTGGCCCGATTCGTGCCACGATTCGTCCCAATCGCCCACGTCCATCTGCCGATGCCACGGACGTATGCCTTTTCCCAATTAGCCACTTGATCGTCGTCATTTAATTCCGATCTCGGCTCAGTCACCTTCCGCCCAGACTCGAGTACGTAGTAGGTACGATGTGGAATCCTCGGTGTTCGACAAAATGTGCCCGGACCGAGAGAGAATCGAGAGAGAATCGAGAGAGAATCGAGAGAGAATCGAGACAGAACCAAGACAGGGCCCCATTGATCGTCGCCGCGGGATACGCTCTGACTGTCTCTGACTGGCTCTGACCGACTAACAAAAACCGATCAAGGCATTACTGTCAATTGTTCTTCCTCTCCTTCCTTCATCCCTCTCGCCCTTCAACTCTTTTACTCGCGGACGCGCGGAAAAATCTTGATCGTCATCTCCGATATCCGTCATCTTCCGTCCGATTCGTTTCGCCTAAGATTTCGTCAGGGACCAAATGTCACCGATTCACGCTCTTCGAGAATGGCTTGACGCAACCTCTATTGCATCGACCACTTCCTCAAACGGAGGACGCCAGAAAATACGCATTTTCAGAGACGAAAATCTTTATCGACGAGGAGACAAACAAGCTAAAAAAAGTTATCTCCAAGCTTATCGTCGAACGAAGCATGAAATATGCGCACTCTCTCGCCCACTCACACTTTTTCTCTTCCTATCTCGGTTCCCACTCCCCGTCGTCTCGGTGGGACGCGTTTAAATGGGCCGAACACGTATATAGGCATACGAGCGTCCGACAGGGTCCTTCAGTTTCTTACGCTCGGTCATTATACTTTTTGTACCTTAAATCTTAACGATCGGTAATAGATAGAAGGATCGAGTCCCTCGCCGATAAGATTAGTTCGAGAACGAATCGCCTTTAAAGATGGCCGGAGATGCTGGGGGAGGAGATGCGATGGAATCGCGTAGGGACGAGGGGAAGGAAGTGACGCTGAGAGTGTGGGAGATTGTTCGGTGAGAAAAATATCCTCGCTACCCCGTGGAACGCAACGATATCGTTGACGGTACACGATAAGCAATCGATATCTGCCGCATTCGTCTGCTTCATTAATATTGCCGAACACGCGCGACCGATATTCCGACAAATTGTCATTTACGCGTAAAAAGGATCGTGCGCGCAGCTACGGATCAGCGGACCAAAAATTCCATTCAACGAACTAAGGAGCCTCAAATCTTAACTCGAATCTCTCTGAAGGGTCGATTTCGTTTTCATACTTGAAAAGTCTGTCATCTCATGCTTCGAGCATGCCCGCTTGCCTGTCTCTCTCCCATTCTCTCCTACTATCCCTTCCCCTCTCTCCTCCCCAGCTCGGCTCCCGTGGCCGGAGGCTATTAAATTTATGGCTTTTCCCTCGTCGAAGCGAGAGACGATAACGTGCATAATAAGCGCGGGCAAGCCGAGATAACGGGTGTCGCATAAGTTACGGCTGCGTGATAAAGTGGTGTGCAAGGGCTGCTGAGACGGTCACTGGCCAGAAGTTCCAGTCGAAGGGGAGAAAAGACGGGCGAGCGAGAGGAAGAGAGAGGGAGAGAGAAAAAGAGAGAGAAGAGTATGAAGGGGAAGATGCCTCAGAATTTTTCGTTTCAACTTCACGACGTCCTGCGACCGAGAATCCGAGACTCGCAGGTTTGCGGTAGCAGTTGTAACGGGTGTCCCTCCGAAATGCGCGCATGGAAACGAACGGGGGGGAAGGTGGTCCCTGCAACGTACTCTGGGTAGGTACTGTTCGAGGAGCGGAGCTCAACGGAAAAACGTCTATGGAGGAGCCGAACTATACGAGGATGTTAGATATTCACTGAATGGATTACTCTTTTGCATCGGGTAATAAACTGCTGGTCCTGCTTCTGAACCTTTCGGGAGGATCCGAAACTTCCGGCCTTCAGTACAACCTTATCCCCCAACTTATTCACGCGGCCAGAAGAAGGTAAAGTTCGTTAGCTTACCCTTCTAGCAGAAAGAATTTGTAGAATGTCCGCTTTAAAATGAGAGATCGATAGATCCCGATAACGAATGAGAGATCGGTCGGACCTCTTTCTTTAAACACATCTGCCGCCGCGCGGAACGTTCTCTGAACGATTAAGATGTGCGACTCGCTCGTGAATTCAGCCTGATACATATCTAAATCCTGTCGATCGTTGCCAACCGAGAATATTGCCGGAGACAAAAAGATTTTCCGCAAAGAAAGGAAGGTAGCCGGTTGGTGCTGTCCGTTATTAGAGAGTTTCGAGCGATCTAAATAATAAACTGGAACTGTCTTACCTTGGGTTGTTTCGGTACTATCTTCAAAAGAGCAGGCACGTTCCCGCCGACATTTTCGAAGGCCGCTTCCGCCTCGTTTATCCCAGTCCTCGCTTCTGAAACATCAGATGACGATCTTCAGCATAAATGAAGCTCGTCACAGCAATCACATGCAGGCTGAGGAATACGTTAGGTGGTCATCTCTACGGTGACGATAATCGAATTCCGCTTCCTAAATAGTATTTTTACGTTAACCGCGATGCAGCCGGCCATCGATAAAATTCAAATTAATTCGAGACGTCGCCCTTAACCTTTCGTTCTGCGCGCACTGAACTTTTCATGCAATATTCAGAGTTCCGACCGGTCGAAGCTGTCGTAAATCCGCGAAGGGTAGAGACATATCTTGCTGCGAACTGAGACCGGGTAAACCGCGAAGGTTCACTCATTAAAAGGAACCAGCTGCTGCCCACCTCTCGCTGACATGCTCTTTTAAATATCCGCAGGTGCAGGCTACGCCGGATTACCAAATTTTCGTCCCGTCCCCGTAAAGCGGATTAAATTAATACCTGAGGAACTGCGTGCAAGCCAACCTAGTCGCGGACGAAGACGTACAATCTGCTCTGTCAAAGAACTTTTTTACTCGGAAAGCCAAAAGTTTGCCCGTGCAATTCCTCGCTTTCTCTGTTCCTGAGACTACTATTTGCCTGCGGTAACCTCTGCCGATCTAAATTGTTAGCGCAAGCGTAAGATTTCCGATTTCATTATGAGGTACCATCGTCGACAGCGCGAGTATTCAGATCTCGAGTCAGATAGCTCTTTCCCAGATTGGCTCTCGACGTCGGACTATTAAGGACTTAAATTCGTCAGGCTCTAGCCCATCGACTTGAAGAGCACCTGTGCCATTCTCCTGTCTCTCTCCTCTAAGCATATCCGCACACAGCGTAATAGGCCAAGAAGCAGAAGATATATACGTATATATACGTATGTCTATGTATATGTATGTATTGGTATATCAGATATATGGGTAAAGGGAGGCATAGGCAGAGAAGAGGAGAGGTGAGGAGCGGTGAGGAGAGGTGAGGAGAGGAGAGGAGAGGAAGGTAGAATTTGATATTTGCATACAGTGGCCGCGCAGTGCGCCTGGCCGGCCGTCGAGAACTCCTCTCTACATATTTATGGGGTACGACTTCCTTCGATTGTTTTTACGCGAGCGTCGCCGTGCACGCGTGCTCGTTCAAGCTCGCTTTTTTCCCTCCGCCACTTATTTATTTCCATTGTCTTTCGCTTCGATTTCCCCGAGAGTGACCACCTAGCGCGCGTCGGAACGATCGATCGTCCGTCGTTTAGTCACCGACGTCGAGATCGTGATCGCGACTTCTCTTCCCTCAGGGGACAAAAAAAAGGAATCGAGAAAGAGAGGCGGACAGTAACGATCATGCCGAACAATCCGCGCATTGTCATAGCGAAATGTCAACCTTTACCATCCCCCCCCCCCCCCCCCTCCTGGCCGGGGCCGATCAGATCGCGGCACGTTAATTAGTCGCTACGGACCGTTCCGTTAATCGGCCGACTCGATCGGCACTTTCACGTGAAAACGGAAAAGCACGCCTCGAGGAGGATCGATAGGGGCGCTCTGCTCGTAAACAATCGAAGAAACGGGTCTCCCGGCGGGTCACTCCTTGCATTATGCAACGCGATGCACCGACACACACTCGCGGCTAACAATGCTTTCTAAATGCATAAATCCAAAATCATTCCGACCGTTTAAATGTCCGATTAAGGGGGCGATTAAGTGGCCGATTAAGCGTATTGTTTAAGGCGGGGGGTGACTGTTGGAAGAGTCCGAGGTTGGGAGACATTGGGCGATCACACCTGCAGCGCGCTACGAAGCCCGTGTCATTTGAGTGAAATTAATGCCGACGGATCGAAAGACCGGATTATGCAACGTGCCGGACGCTCTGCGAGAGCAGGTGACAAAGCTGCACTGACATCTGCTTTCAAATCATCAATTTCATTGACAATCAAGGTTCCAATAATAATTATAACGACATTAATGATAATAGCAACAATGACGATATGCGTGTGCGTGTGCGTGTGTATGTGTAGAGATGGGTGGGTGGATCGAGCTTACCGTCTCGGTTGCACACTCAGTTTCCCTCGGCGTGTGCAGCGAGAGCGGGCGCAACAAACAAACACGGGCGCGACACGCACACAACACGGCGGTCCGCATTCCATGAGTGGAACAACCGGTACACGGAACCAGTGGCTCTCATGTGGAGCGCGCGCGGGGCATCCAGAATGGCCGAGGTGCGGGTCGGAGCTCGCGAACGAGATGAAATCGTTATGCAACACGAGCGCGACCGGCTGCGAGTCGGTGGCCCGTTCAATTCGCGGAAGATGAGCTAGTCTTCCGGGTCTACGCTCCTCGAGTCCTCTACCTTTGTCTCTTCCTTACCTACCGACCAGCCCCCGGCGGGGCGGGGGTGCCCCATCTACGAACCCCCTGCTCACTTTCTCGCCTTCTTTCTTTCCGTATCTGCGCTCATTGCCTCTTCCAGCTCCTCTACTTGCAACCGGGAGATAATCAGCGACTGATCCATACTTTCGACAGAAAGGTATATGATAGGCGTGAAGCAGGTGGACAAGTCTTTCAATCAATCCCACAGCAATCCTCATATAAAATCGAGAATTCTATCTTCCTTTCTGACTGGAAGCTCTAGGGGGGGGGGGATTGTCACGACCTCTCGAACAATCGGTATGCGAACGAGAGGCAACGATCTACGATGAACCGAGCTGCGAGCGTGTCGTAACTAAGTCTCTACCCGAGATAAATTCCGCCAGTTCTACCATTTCGTTCGGACGCGGAAACGAACGATGCGCCGCTCTCAACGGAGTCCACTAAGCAAATGTCTTTCCAGTAGGATATTGGGCAGAGATAATAAAGAAGTTGGCGTGTCGATGGGTGGATCGCGAGGAGGGAGAGCGAAGGACGGAGGGCGGAGGGGGAGAGGGGGGGGGGGGGGGGAGGAGGAGTTTTGTCGAGCGACGTCTGTTGCGCTCGCGCAACGATGAAACTCCGAAGGAGACTGACGACAAAACGAGCGGTTGCCACGTTTACGTAAATATCCGTAATTCGAAGCGCGGTGGACTTTACATCAAAGCGGAGCTCGTATAGCCTTGGAGACAAATGAATATGTACCTGAATCGTGCGAAAGTTGAAATGCACGAAGAAGGCGAGGACGCAGCGGCGACACACGCGCACACTCGACCACGCATGCATATGCGCCGAGACGGTCGCGGAATAAGAACGGAGAATCGAAAATAGAACGAATAGAGTGAGGAGGTGACAGTAACGTTGACGGTGACGGCCGTAGAAGCGAAGAGAGGCCCCGCTCGGCGAAATTACTTGAGGGACACCCGGTGCATCTAAATTTCCGGCCCCGTACTTCGGGACTAAGCTTGAACCTGAGTTTCTGATTTATGTTGGCCCCAGGGGGAGTCCAGTTGCCTTGCTTCGCTGGGCCTCGATACACCTCGAATCACCCTCTATACCTAGCTACGAGATATAACCGGCAGAGTATAGAGTGCATACTTGGCCAACTATCCCGTAGGTGTGTGCACATTGACTCTGCCTCTCTCTCTCTCCCTCTCTAACGTTCAACTTCCATAGGATGAGCGCTCAGTAGTAGCCTAACGTCTCTCTCTCTCTCTCTCTCTCTCTCTCTCTCTCTCTCTCTCCTCCTATCATTTTCCAAAATTCTTGGCAAATTCTCTCGCCGCACGAGCGTCAAATTGCCATTGGAACGTCGCCAGCTCGATAAAATTGTGGGACTCGACGCTCATGACCCTTAGAGATAGGTTCCTTATCGCGAACGACTTCGAGAGACGTATCTGAAAGTGGATGCTTCGCGAACGTCTCTCCGCGAACGGTGGAATACTGGTTGCCCGCCGTGTCCGTTGGATCCCGTAGATGCAGGCACCTCCTATTCACCTCCTATTCACCTCCTATTCTCTCCTGCGGAGATGCACTTGCGGGAGTGCAACCAACCATGCAGTGGCATTATATGCGCCGACCGTCGCCGTCTAGGCCACTGTCTATGCAACTCTCCCTATACCTCTCTGTACCGCCGCTCATATCACTGTCTCTGGCTCTCTGTCCCTCTCTTTCTCATACACACGCACACACACACATACTTCCCTCCGCATCGTTAATGAAATTTCCAGGATGACAAATGAGCTGAAATTACCCAGTATTCTATTTCGGCTTCCCCTAACCAGTTCCTTGTACATACGTGGCTACTGCAATCGGTCGGAGGAAGTGTGGAGGGAGAGACAAAACAGAGGTAGGTAAGAAGGTATGGACGGAGAACACATAGAGAGCTTGTCCCGTCCTCTTAGAGGCGATAAGTAAGCTATAATTGAATGAAAAAGCTCTAATTAAATGAAAAGCCAGCTTGGCCACGACAGCCTCTCAGTTCTATGTTCCTAATAATGTCGACGTTGAAATTATGAGAGGTAATCGCGATGTGCTCCATAGCTCTCTCCGGATTAAAAACCGTCCTTCTGGCTATTGTCGAACGCACATGACCGCGTGCTCGGAGCGCGTACGCTGCCTCAAATATTCGAATTGGTTGCAGTACGTTCCACTGACAGCTCGCACGGTGCCGCGATTATATTGACGCAACGTTGCGTACATCTGTATCGACCTTTCGAGCGAAAGATGCGCGGAGTGAGCGAACGGGCAAACGAACGGATAGGCGAACTGAAATATTGTCTACGGAGTATCGTATCGTCTAGCGCCACACGACAATGCCGCGCTTAACTACCTACATACACAGTTTACGATTCGATCTTTCGTCACTTACGATGTACGCTCCGTGCCCGTTGCTATTTTCGAAAGTCACGAAATCGATCCAGCATCCGAGGATACGCACGTTGCTAGACCGTTGGAAGCAGTCCTCGACTGCATGGAGTCTTCGCTGGCGAACGTATAGACGAACGTATAGAGGAACATATAGATGAACGTATAGACGAACGTATGGACGAACGTATGGACGAACATGTAGACGAACGTATAGAGAAACGTATAGAGAAACGTATAGACAAACCGGCGTCCGCGCACGATACATTTCCACGCAGAGACGTCCAAATGTCGTTTGTCGGCTTACATATTCCACATTACCGATGAAGCGGAGAATGAGGAGGCACTTTCTCGTCTACCTACGACCAGCGTAGTTTCCACTTCGGGACTACGTAACTATGCCTACCGCGCGAGCAATGTAGAACGAAGAGCATAGGATGAAGAGCATAGAACGAAGAGCGTGGGATTGCAAGTTGGCCAGGAATTGGGTGATCTTCACTGGAACATCGACTTCGATTAAAGTGTTACGGTCAATCGATCCTTATGCACCGACGCCGGGAGGGTAGAAAGGGAGATGATCTCGCATCGTTATCAAGACCTCGTCCTGTATCGTTATCTCGCAAGCTGACACGTGCTGCGAGCAGATAGTTGATGCGCAAACGGACCTCTTCCTCGAGCGCTTGCCTGGCCCGTAGGTAAGAGTCAGGACGCGGTAAAAGCCAATCATCGGAGCCGACCAAAGAGGGGAGTGTCGTGTCGAATCGTCAAAGTCATAAGACGGGGAAAAAGACCGAGAGATGAACTTCCCACCGACGGCCTAACGAAGTGGGTATCGGGCAACTTTTCAGCGCGTTTCGCGGGATAAAACTGTTGTGGGAGTGGTTACGACCTGTCTCCCTCTCTCTTTCCCTCCCCTCCCCTCCCGTTCCCTTCCATTATGACGCACAAGTTCAGCGCGTCGATCCGGACGCTTTCAAAGATAGCCAAACGCCAATAACTTTCCGCGCGCACCGTGCGAACTTAAATCGGCGAACGAGCGACTCTTACGAAACTCACTCCTCACTCCCCATGAGACGCATAATATCGGCAACGAAGAGGGGCAAAGCGCATAAAATTGAAACGTTACGGAAAATGATGGCGTATCGTGGTTGGCAAGTAGCTATCGCAGGTGAGCTGCTAGCGGGAGAGCAAAAGGTTAACACCCTCTCCTAGCCTTAGGAGCGTCTTAACTCAGTTAAGTCCGTGACTTAAGAGAGTTCAAAGTGCTGAGGGAGGGGGTGGGAGGGAGAGAAGGGCGGTCGCGCGCGCGGCTTTTATCGTGCGATGGGCCTCTTCGGCTCTCCGCCGCGAACCGTATGGGAATCCAAAGGGCCTCTGCCAATGACGATTTCTCTCTGCCGAATCAGGATAACACATCGACCTGGCCGAAAAACATCACACCGCTTGCACTGACATGTCCGTGAAACGTGACACTAGATAGCGGAGCCACGAGGGCTTTACTCCTTAACGTACGGTTTCTCTGAAATAAACCGGCCAAAAAAAAATCAATTCTTTTTTCATGTAAAACACATACATTAGAACATTGTCTTGGCAAAAAAATACAAAATTATAGACATTTTTATTTTAATTTTACCAGCATCAAATTCAACGCCGCTCGAATATACTCGAGCGTGCACGTTAAGGGATTAAGGGAAGTAAGTACATGTGCGGCTGAAAATTGGCGGCGGAAAGCGGGCAAGTATAAATAGGAGATAGATCCGCAAAGAAGCCGTGGGAAAGCTCTCCGCCGCTGGACCGACAGTACCGAGCATGGGAGTACCGAGCATGGGAGTACCGAGCATGGGAGTACCGAGCCATTGGTTATAATTCCGTAGTGGCCGTTCGGCTAAATACCTTCCGATTAAACTGCGCGTATCCGTGAAAGTCTACGCTTACAGTTGCCAGAATAGTCCGACGCTCTCCGCCTATCCGTACATTGTAATTCCTCTCACCCGGCCAGATTTTTCGATCCGAGAGAACGCGCTCGGTTATTGACTCGCCGGGTGCAATAAAGTACTCGCTTAATTGGATCTCCGCCACCTTCGAGGTCGCAATCGCCGTGTTTCGGATATCGCTCCGAGAGATGGACGGGGACTCGGAAGGCAAATGGTGAAAATCGGCACCGCTCGCGCGACCATTAGCCGTGCCTAATGAATCTTCTCTCCTAGCGTGAACCATCGCTGTCCATGACTCACTATCGACAAGTCCGCGGGGCAAGCGGTAGAATCGGACCTCTTCCGGGAACTGTGCGAGTCTCGCAGGCGATAACGATAACGAAAGTGTTTGGCGACAAGTCCTTCCTGGCAGGGCCTCGTAGCAGGGCCTCGTTGGTGAAAAATGAAATTCTCTAAATTGATTTACGCTCGCGCTCGCTCGTAGAAAACCGGTTCGCCGGTTTAAAGAAGCTCTAACGGAGCGGCGATCGACTGAGCTGAGAGACACTGCCCGCATGAGTTTCATTAATCTGACCGCGCCTCGAGCCACGTCTTCTATCGTCTGTCTGTCCCCTCCCCTCCCCCTCCCCCTCCCCCTCCAGCCCTCTGTGTGCGCGCACCGCCGCCGTACTCTCTCGCACGTTTTCCTACCAACACCTAGCGTCCGTCCTCCTGCATAGACGAGGGCTCACACTCCTGAAGGCCCACCCGCCTCACAGCCGCACACACAGCCGTACATGCACCTCATTACGACGCCGCCACGGTCCTGGACCTACAAGCCGACGGCTACACTTACGCTCCCACACCTTCAACTCTATCCATATAAATATTATATCCGCACACCTATAAGCGTGCACGTAATGCTCGTGGAGGGAGGATGCAACTGGGAATAAAAACACGAGAGCAGGTAGACGAACGGCCGGGATAAAAAGACGAATGTACCGGGTGGCGAGAGGTTAATGGAGTAACGGATACGTCGAGAGAGTCACCTGAAGGGAAGACTTGCAGTCCGATATCTGACGACGATACGTATGAATGCATACGGGGCCCTTCTAAGGAATTAGAGTGACGCTGCAGACGGCAAAACGAATGGCAAAATGAAGGACGAAATGAACGGCCGAATGAACGACGGAGCAAAAGACGAGACGAATGGTCACTCCTCAAGAGGGCGGGTTCCGAATGTGGACACATCCGCACGATATTCACCCAGTATTAATGAGCGAAGCTTTGCACGGCTTTCACTGGCTGCCGTGACAAACTCCGTGGAAATCAGTTCGTCGTCGAGCATAAATTCGCCATTAATTTAAGCGACGGCCCCGACAGATCGGACGATACAGGCTTAATTACCCAGGACGACCGATGCTAATCTCCGAAGTGATGGCTATCATTTGTTAACCGTCGGTCACGCGGCGGTAAGAGGCAGCAGAAGACAGCAAAAAGCGGCGGTAAGAGACGAGAATCGGTAAAATACGAGAACGAGAAAGGGAGAGTACACTCGACGCGATACTAATAAATAAAACAATAAAGATATTCATCACGCCGAGTAAGTCGATATTTTCCGACGCAGAAGAGAAGGGAATACGCGAACGCGACGTAACGAGGAATCATGAACACGCTGGCTGTTACTAGCAGCTATTACTAGTGGTAGTAGTAGTAGTAGTAGTAGTCGTAGTCGGTGCAACAGCCGTAGTTCAAGAACCGCTGCTCATCGTCGGAGGCATTTATTTATACGAGGGTAGAATGGTAAAAATAGAAATCGACGTCGAATTAATCAACTACATTCTTAATACCTCTCTGCCTACGCGCTTGCCGGCGATCGAACTTTTCGAAATGGCTGCGAACGAGCGTTTAACGAGATACGGACTTGGCGATACGCACGTAAGGAGTGGTTGTCGACGGTAGAAAATTCCTTGAAATAGTCACCGCTCGTCAGGACGGTCGACAATAGCGGAAGATCGAAGGTGATCGATCGCGAGCAAGGCGAGAGTCGAGGAATCGATTTTTACGCAGTTATCGAGATGCGGAAGTGGAGGAGATCGCGTATAATCGATACTACCAGCACTAATTAACTATCAAATTAAAAGGAGTTATCGTTTGGCCAGGTCGCGACGCGTCCGTGGAAGTAAGAGGACCTAACCCCGTTAAGTGGGTGCCTGCCTCCTACCTTCCTTCCCCTCCTCATCCGTACTTACTTGCGCTAGAGATTTATTACACATGCACAGCCGTAGTAGATGGTAGCAATGTTAGGCCTTTCCGAGACGCGACGCGCGCAAGATTTATTTAATCGGCGCCTTTTAGAGCGACCGGATTCACCGTTATTCATTGACGCGACCCCCGCCGTCTCGACGACCGCGAACCGAGGATAGATCTGGCCAAGAAAAAAAGGCACGATCGATCGTCCCATTCATTCCGCTTCCGTATCATTGTCTCCTCCTTCGCTTCGCGAACCTTCTCAGAACGTTTTCGGATCAATCAATTATTATCTCTTTACATTTATTATTATCCCCGCACCTCACCCAGCCATTGTCGACCGTCACATTAGATGCTCGCATAGACAGACGTATGTCGTGAAAAAAATTGATGCTACTCTCGATCGGCGCGAAACTTTAATTACCTCCATCCGAGGCACATTGGAGAAGTGCAATTATTGACACGATACCGTTTAGGTGGTCGTGCGCAGGAATCACCAATAATTACGAACGGATCTTTTTCCGATCCGACACTCTTTTTCCTCGGGAGCAAAGTACATGGTCGCGACTTCGAAGAGAGGTCTCATGTCGCGTCGCGTCCGCGCGTCAGTGAGCGACCGACGATATTGCGCGCAGACGATTTTTGCCTCGGCGCACATCTACCTCTCCGTTTATTCTAATTCGAGAGAGTTTAACGGTTCCGTTAGAGCGCGACTTTCGGAGTATGTACGTCTTCGCGGCAATACACCCACCGTCGACCGATATGCGCAGAAAGAGAATTCTGTTCGAAGCTTACACTTATCTCGCTGTTCCTATATGTTCGGCCGTATATGTTCGGCCGTATATGTTCGGCCGTATATGTTCGGACGTATATGCCGCCCTTACATCGTCCGTTTTTCTCTCTTCTGCCGTGCACGGAGCACGGAGTCAAGCCGCTCTTTCTATCATCCTGCTGCTACTCCGCCATCTCCTCCATCCCATTCCTCCCTGCCCCTCTCCCCCTGCCGCTCCTACTCCTCTTTCACCGAGTATCCTCTCCCGTTCTCCTCCGCCGCTCTTCTCTTTCCTTTCGTTCGCAACCCTACCGCGAGCGAGCGGTGCTTGCCTTGGGTAGCGTTAACGTCCGCACGTTCGCTTCGGCGACGTACACACATACGGACACACTGATGCACGTGCCTTTTAAGTACACGCAAAAGCTATGTTTATCATACCACCGAGCCATCCCGCCACCCCGTTCATCTTTCCCTCCGTTCATCCTTTCCCCGAGTCTGGCTCCGTCATCATGCCCCTATACCCGAGCCGATGATTCTACCTTATTACCTGTGCCGCTCCGAGCTACGCTCGTGCACGCTACGCCATGCCACGCTACGCCATGCCACGCCACGCCGCACCAGGAGAATCGAAGGAGAATCCGACGCGGTAGAACCGTCAAGGCCCGAGTTTCGGAAGAAGAGATAAGAGGAAGGTAGATAAGGTACAAGTGTCTCGATTCGTCAATCACGCCGCATCTCTGCGACGATTAGACCTGGCGAGCCCCCGTGACACTCGGGGAGGATGAGAGGGCGACCCTTTAATAGGCGGTCCCCTTGAACCCACACCATCAGCCTCTTCGAAAGTCGCGCCAAGGTTAAGTACCTACCTACACTTGTCCCGTTCTTCTCGATACTATGCCCTTCCTTCCGGCATCGCGCTTCCCACTCCATATCCGTAATATCGCGGCCAAGCCGCTAATTAGACGCTTACTGAAGACAGAGAGCGCCCGTAGAAAGAAGCGGAAACGAGTTTGTTGACAATTCGCTCGGAAAGGCTATTCGGCGAAGGAAGAATTGGAAGTCGAGGGAGCACTTATTCCGAAGCGGCGAATGCAGTTTGAGGACACAAAGAAAGAGAGCGATTCCATTCTCGATCGGTTCGGCGCACGCGCGCACGCGCGCATCCACCTCCTCCCGCCCCGCGCACAATCCTTTTCCAACCTGCACTCCAGTTTTTTTTGCCGCAAACACGTGTGTGTCACAGCTCGTTTCAACTTGCCTGCTGTTTACAAATGATTTATGAATATGAATTACAATGCCGACTTGCGTAGAGGAAATCACCGACGTAGCCTTTGTACGGCTCCGATCAATCTTAAATTATGCGACGGCCAAAGCGTTTCGATCGCCACTGCCAACGAGAGTGGAGACCCGTGAATTTATTCCTGCAAATATTATTATACCTCTCTTCCTCCTCCTCTCATTCTCTCATTCCCTCATTCCCTCATTTCCCATTCCTCAGTCTCATTATCCGCTAATCTCGGACAATGGGAAATTGCGACTACCCACTGTGCAATTGCAAAGCGCCGTAACGCTTACGGCTGCATTCATCGTTTATACATTGCTTCGTCCTATCGTTTTCTAATACCGCCCCCTTCTTTTATCACCAGTCAGCGAGCCACGTGTATGCGCAGTGGCGGGCTACATTTAAACGTGCCCACTTTTTAGAACATTCGTGCGTCCCGTTTTCTTTCAGCGCGTCAGCTACGCGAACGCGCCTGCTATTATCGACTTCGCACCGTTTACAATTATAATCGGACGGGACTCGATACACTCTATCATTGAGTCTATCGGGAAAGCGTCCTACGTAAGCAACAACTTGAAGCTTCCCGATGCAGAGACGACAACAATAGGAAAAACGTGGTAATAAATTCACAGCCGATTGAAGACTTACCAGTGACAGTCGCCGAAGCTGGTACGTTCCTTATTACGGCGAGAGGACAGGGTGGAGTCCAACGGAGAAGCTCGACGAAGAGCCAGCCGTCAAAGTGGCGGCAGTTGTCTAGGAGGAACCAAGATGCTAGGGTGGACAGTCAGTCAGTCAGGCAGTCAAGCGGGCAGACAGACAGGCCAGGGAGAGAGATAGGTAGAGAGGAAGAGGGAGGGAGGGAGGGAGAGGGACAGGCATCGGCTGTCGTAAAAGCGCAGTTACGCAACACGCAACTGGTGGCACACACGCGTCTCGGATGATCAAAAACAAAACATGAAGGCGGTGCGGCGAGTTTGGACCGTCCTGGTTTAGGTGCGACGTCGTTTCTTGGGAACACAATTACACCGAGCGCGGGGAGGTCGGCGTTCGAGAGTAAAGACGGACGCGAGGAGACTGGCCACGAACCGGGCAAGGGAAACGTCCAATGGAAGACGCCGCGAGGCGTGGATCGTGTTCTCGTCGCGTCACTCGCGATGCACCGCGCTTTCACACTCCAAAGAGGTAGAGAGAGAGAGAGAGAGAGAGAGAGAGGGGAGGAGAGGGAGAGTGAGAAAGAGTGTGAATAGGGACGGAGAAAGAGGAATACGAGAGACGGTGGACGCGAAGGAGGGACAGGTCGACTGAAACGAGCCTCGCTAGTTTGACAGCTGAGTAAAAATTTGAGGCAAAATGAAAGCCCCCGGCGTGG
Organism: Anoplius nigerrimus; assembly: GCA_914767735.1. Taxonomy (NCBI): domain Eukaryota; kingdom Metazoa; phylum Arthropoda; class Insecta; order Hymenoptera; family Pompilidae; genus Anoplius; species Anoplius nigerrimus. The sequence goes on along the minus strand of OU612079.1, from coordinate 23,502,046 downwards.
CCACACTCGATCGCCACACTGTCCGCACTGGCAACCGCGTATGTGTTCGCTACGCTCGGACGTGCCGACGTCGAGCTCGGCGATCATCGGCAACCTTCGCGAATATCGCTCTCACTTGGGAACGTGTCTCCATCTGATGTCAGCGATGCGAACCTCGTACATAAGATTCATCTCAGCGTTCACCCAGCGAAGTAAACTACCGCTCAACTTTTTCTACTTCATTCTTTCGTTTTTCGTTTCGTCTGTCGATCTACGACGGCTCTTTATCGATAAACTATAAATTGCTGGGAACTGAGACCATTGACTAAGTATAGGATAGACTGATCACCTTATGGGCCTTCGTGTCCCATGTTCTAAAATACCGACCCGACGAAAAGGCAGACAATTTCGAGCGCACTCTACGATTTATCGTGATCAATTTGGAAACTATGTGAAGGAGGGGAAGGCAGATCAGCGCGTCAAAAGCTTCAAGAAAATGTATGATTATCATGGGTTTTGATCGCCGGTTCCAAAGTTACAGCCGATTTTCTAAAATCGAGAAAATGGTAAGGGGTACATACCTCTTACATTTTTATTCGTCAAAAAATGGAAAGTATTCCGACCGACTTGTGCTTATATGTACATGGATAAAGAGGATGAAAAGAGGAACACAAAAATCGTAGGCACAGCCTTCTAGGTGCATTATTTTCGGAGTTACGGCCAAAATACCATCGAATTGTTTAATCGAGCAAAAGTCTTGGCCGAGGCAACGAGAAATATAATGTATTTCACAAACTTTAATGTCCTATCAGAGGGGAATACTAAGTGCAAAAAGTTAACACTACTGGATCCTCTGCATTAATTTGGCAAGATATATTTATAAACGAAAGAAGAAACAATAGCCACGTATTATAAATTCAGATTTGCCTCCATATCAATGGCGCTGTAGTGTCGATTGTGGTTCTCAGTCGGTAACGTCGCGTGTGACACGAAAATGATAAGGGGGCTACGTAGCCCCCTTGACATCGAAGAAATTTTAGCATTGCATGTTATGTCTATCCTATACTTAATCTATGCAGAGACACAGGGGTCGAAGAATGTCGTTCGATTATTCTCACTCGTAGGAGGAAAAGATTTGCCGAGAAATTGTAAGAGTTATGTTGCTGAACTCTGAGCGACTCGGTGCTTCCATCTTGGGATAATATGCGGAAGCTCTATCGTAGTTTATCTCAGCCTTGTCAATACCGATATGGAAAGAAGTCTTTCACCGACGAGATATACTTAAAGACCGCTAGCCTTATGGGACTTTGTGTCGCACGAAAATTGAGCCGTACTGGGACGCCCTCTCGGCGTATAGAACGGCCGAATCAGGAAACTCAAGGCAACGCAACGAACTGAGTGATTCCAGTTTTTACACCAAGTTACGAAGAATTGCGAAGAACCACTGCCGTGACGATCGTGGTGGGGGAAAGTTCAGATATGTGCTGTCAGTCAGCGAGTCGTTTACTATGTATCGAACGGAGTCAAAGAATGAGCTATGGCTCTGACTCTTCACCGGCACGATCGCATGCGTGTTTCCTTTGACATAAGCCAGCGGTATTAAAATGCTTTTTCGTCCCTAACCTAACCGATGATCTGATAAAGTATCTTATTCGAAGGGTGTAGTTGGATGATGGGGTCAAAAGTGTTCCCAAAACAATTATAAATCGAAAACGTCATTCGATAGCACATTAAAAAATACCCATTTTCATCACGTTTTAACTTTCAATCTGGAAGGGCAAGGGGCAGTAGGTTGTAAATTAAAAACTTTCGTTTTTGCTCATTTCTAAAAAAGGGGTGTCCGTGAAAAAATCAAGAACCTCCTTTCTGGCCGTTTCTGGCGTGTTAAAATTAATTTGTAGAACGAATTTTCATGCATCCTTTATAAGATAAGTATATTATGCAATATTCAATGCTATGAGATGGGGTACAATAAACAAATATAGGTCCTAAGAAAACTGCTAAAACAAGGAGAATATGTAGTAATGGCGCTTGTTATTTTATGCTAAAATACTTGTAGTTCCGCTAATATTACCGGTTGCACAACGGCAAAACGTCTTTTTTCTCAGTACTACTCTCTTTATTATTTTTTCCTTCAGTTTATTATTATTATTTTGTCGTTTCTTTCTTTTTCTTGCTTTTTTTGTGCAGCTTAATCTCTCTGTATTTTATCCTTTATTTTTCATTTTCCAAGAGATAAGTTAACATAATATTTAGGTTAAGTTATATTCAATTATATATTAAAGCCAGCTTCTTTTTTGGACCCATGTTCTGTAGCCCCCGCATAAATCGAATGCGGTGCATGCGCCGAATTATATTTCATGTAATGTTCAAGCGCATTTAATGTAAACCGGGCCGATTCAAACCTTCCCACTGCTGCGTTCCGGGAACACGTACACACTTTCATTTACACTTTCGGCATCTGCGCACGAATCCAATACTCTCAAGATCACTAGGCATAGGGGCACCCCTCCTTCATGCGGTTGTCGTATTCTTGACGATTGTCATATTTTCGACGTATCCTTTACGTGCATTTTTATGTTCTTCTTCTTACAATGTATTTGTACAAGAAAAACATTAATATATATGCGAAATGTTTAATAAGACATGTAATTGGCCGGCCTCAAGATCCAATGGTAACGATTCAAACTCCTCACCTGAGTGTGAAATTTTTCGAATCCTGCATACATTTTTATTAACATTTATTAGCAGCCAAATTTTAAGAATTCACGGAAGCGATACAGTGGAGGCCCGATGAATTTTTCATGAGATCTGCCAGATTTTTGACGCTTAAACCCCGCCACTAGGCGGGATCCCCCTCGCATTCGGCAACTGTCACGCCTGATATCGCAGCGTAATTCCTTTGAATACAAACGTAACGTGGTGAAAAGTTGATAATCTTATAAGTAATGTAAGGTGATTTTCGAGGAAACAACTACTATTCGGTTTAACTGTGACTTTCCTTGCGTCTGCTCTCCTCTACTACTCAAAATGCTATATCCCGGAAAGAAACGCGCTTCGCGCCTCCCCTCGTGCAAATCCTGGCTCGGTGACGTCAGCGGCCGCCAGCTCTAGCGTCCATTGACATGCGCCGGCTTGCGTTTGTTACAGCAACGACTGTGTACATATGTACGAACGTGTAATATATAAACCTTTTAATAAGTACAAACATAAACCGAGTTGTACTGTGTTTGGTCTCATTTTACTCGGAATAATATTACTAATATGTTTTGTCTTCAGTCCGTTTTTTTCCTTATCTGCCGTTTCTACTTCTGATCATCCGTATCGGCAAAGAGCAAACGGACGAATTCGACTACAGTAGATTTTCTATATGAGTCCGATTTGAGCTACACGATATTTGTCCACGGATGCCGCTTTAACAAACAGCGGTTGTCGTCGGCCGGGCGGTTCCCCGTCGCTTGTATCGCAGTGGCATTTTTTGATGCTGACAATTGAACAGCGACGCGGTCTATCGGTGAAACACTAATCCTAGTTAAGAAATCAAAAATTGTTAATTGCAATTTTTCGGTAAAAAGAAGTTTACTGGTATATTGGAGACGTTTTCCTAATAAAAATAAGACCAAATACGAAATGGTTACGACACTTGGTTTCGCTATTCTGACTTGTCAAACACACTGTCGCCTAAACGTCGCGAGATCAATGTGGTGTGAAGAAGGAACTTCTATTCGATGGGAATCAAGTACCTGGCGAATAAATCGACGCTTACCGTGGAGCTGAATGAGAAACAAAGTTTTCTTGAGTGGAATGAATGTCCCCTATTCGTTATAAGCCCATTTGGCGGCATTTTTTTTGCGTCTCTTACCGTGTAGGGACACCATTGGCAGGTGCCTCCTCACAAACTCACACAGAGATCCTGCGACAGTTTAGACGGCTTTAAACTCCTCATACGCAAATAAAGTGGCAAACAATTTTATATGTAAATACGAGTTTTAATTAGTAACAAAATATAACCCGATTGGTTTCGTGCTTGGTCTCATTTTACTTGGCAAAATATTAGCAATACGGTACTGACATTTTTATTCATAAAAAGTCAAAGTTGTAAAAATTTCTTCGCTGCACTAGTGTTGCCTCATCGTCATGTGGCATTCAATCATTCAACAATGTCTTCACCTTCACTTCCTCTTTCTATATCAACTGTCCCTACGTTTGGCGGTGTCGGCAAATTACAAAGAGACGGGCGCGTGGCCCAGCGTGGCCGGCAACGTGGCGCAGAGACGACATTCGTGTCAAATCACCGGATGTACGAGCAACGGAGAAACTTTAGAATTGTAAAGATAGAAATAAAGAAGTTTTGCGTACAGACAGGGTCGTTTCGTTTCTCATGTTCCGATCATTTGTGTGAAATGGAATACAATAATCAATGTAAGAGAGCAAGTGTATTGGAAGGCATTTACTTCTTTAATAAACAAGTACGTTTTGCAACATTTTCAACCTCGTCGGTGCTGCTAGCACTTAAAATTATCACGATACAAAAATTGGAAGTGATGGGATTCGATAATGTATAAAAGTTCGTTCTACAAATTAGTTTAACACGCCAGTAAACGACTAGAAAGGATGATCTTGACTTTTTCACTGACACCCCTTTTTTAAAAATGAGCAAAAAGGGAAGTTTTCAATTTACACCTCACTGCCCATCGCCCTTGCAGATTCAACGTTAAATCATGATGAAAATGGGAATTTTTTAATGAGCTATCGAATGACGTTTTTGGTTTATAATTGTTTTGGGATCGCTTTTGAGCCCCATCATCACCCTTCGAATAAGATACTTTATCAGATCATCGGTTAGGTTAGGGACGAAAAGGCATTTTAATACCGCTGGCTTATGCCAAAGGAAACACTTGTACGCAATCGTGTCGGAGAGGAGTCGGAGCCGTAGCTTATTTCTTGTCTCCGTTCGGTACGTAGTAGACGACTCGCTGACTGAGAGCACGTATACATACATCTCAATGTACATCTTTTCCCCACCACGCCCGTCACGACAGTGGTTCTTAGGAATTCCTCGTCGGTGCTTGGTGTTATCTACAAAGTTAGAACCTCGGAATTCTTCCGTGCCGACAGAGCATTTGGGCCCCTTTGAGCCCCCTTGCGTGCCCGAAATTTTACCCAGGGCTAGCGGTCTTTAAGTATATCTCGTCGGTGAGTCTTTGTTCTCCCCGCAGGAGATACCCTCAACGTTTACGTAGAATTACCACGGCTGGCTAGGCGGCCGCGAACAAGGGGATCCGTTATCTGAACAGATAGAAATCTGAGGCCACGACGATAGAGCATTCGTCGAAATTCCATGCAGCATAGGCTCCGTCTTCAATTTCTTCGGCACGTACTGCTCTTTGCAGGATGCAAATTCTTGTGTCGTTGTTTTCTCAGCATTGAAGTCACTCAATGTACCGCCAAGTGATTCGACAATTTGAATGAGTCAACCTCAAGAACGAATATGGATCTATCAGATGGATGCGGCCGCTCGAATTTTTGGCATTCAACTCACTTTGACCCTAATCGAGAGCATAGAGCATCAGCGTACGGATTATGAGATAGTGTGACGGTAAGCGAATCCTAACGTCCTAACGTTTTAAAACTGGTTAAAAAATTGCGAATGATTAACGCGGTTATGTTTATCATTGTCTTACGTTCGCTCTTATCTCGGCACGCTGAAACTATCGTGAAAAGTGTTGCTTTAGCACACTTGCGGCTCCGAAAGAAATAATGATACTTCTGCACATACGTTCTCAACACTAGTGATTCGTTACGGTATTTTTTATTTTCGATACTAATGGAAATTTCAAGGAGCGCCAAATAGCATTCTGAGTTTTATTTACCCTATATCGCACGTTAAGAGCACTAGACCATCTTGCGCTTATCGATTTTACGTCAAAACGCAAAGACGAGAAAATTCACGTTTTCCTCGAACGCCTGTAATTATTGAACTAGCATTCAAAACTTACCATAAAAAATAGGTCTTCATGAAGCATTTCACGCAGGATTATTGGAGGAAATTCATCCTAATATGAATTTTGTTCTAATTCAGAATAATGACCGTACTTACGAAACCATTAAGCATTCTGAGTTTTGTTTGCGTGCAGATTTCACGATGGATTAAAATCAGCCCGATAGAATGTTAACCCTCGGAGTACCACAGGCGCGAGGTCCCAGGCATGGGTCCTTAGCGATCTCACAGACAGTTCACTAATACTAATTCAATCGCTTCACCGGGCCGCTCGTCCGGTCGTCGGTGCGACAAAAGAGCATCTTAGGCCGCCGAGTATCGCTGATACAATAGAGTGAATGTGTACACTTATTGTTAGTTAAATAGGATTTGTCATGGAGTTGTAAGCGGAAAAAGGGATTGTGCATTTTTGAACAAAATTTATTTTTAAATATTCGGTTTATTGCACATCGTGCATATGTTCCATTTGATATGGATTATAGTATTCCCGAAGTTGCGAAATAAGACGATTTTTTAGCAATGTGTACATTTTGTACGTAAATGTACAAAAAAATACTATTTTTCACAACAAAACGCTTAGAACGATGACAACAATTATAAAACACACGAATAATAGAAATAAGATAAAGAAAATATACTATGATACTCGGATAACAAAAATATGCAAACACAAACTAAAAAAAATAATGAATTATAATCGCAAAATATCTATCTATTCTCTCTGAGTACGTCGTCGTAGTTCCAAGCGTTATACCGAACTGAATCTTTTCACTGCGTACGTTGCGTTACAGCTATGAAACAAACGAGCATCGCCGGTGTCGTCGGACTTTGTGTCAGCGAGCCTGTTGAAATGTGTGTGTTAGCGCTGCCAAGAAAGCGCGAAAAAGAGACCCAGGCCTGGGACCCGGAGGGTTAATGAATATAAAAAAAAAGGACAATCTTTTTTTCGCTGTTTCTTGCCCATTTTAAGCATTTTGTTATGTTTTTCCAGGTGCAAATGATGCGCAAGCAATCTATTTAAACCAAATTTTATGTTGAGGTAAAATAACGTAATGTAAAGCATTGTAATCTAAATGAATCTCACATATCTCAGACATTATGACAATGTACGATAAATGACCAAAACTTCCAGAGCGAACAGCTGAATTGATTCGTAGTAGGCGAAATTAGAAAATGTACACGGACGTGTTGATCTGATTTGTCACACAAGATATTATTTGCTTGTTGAGACGTTACTCTCCTAGGAGCAAAGTAGGTCGGGAAGTGTTTAAAGTATTTTACGCAACGGTTAACGCGTTGGAAAGAATTGCCGTGTGTATGACTCAGTGATTTCAATTGAGTGATATTGAACGCCAGCGTGCATCAGCGCTGTCACTGAAAGCCCATACCTGTACAGACTGAGATGCCACTCTGGCCATAATCTAAAAGGAGGACTTTAAGGCGGTCGGTAAGGTTCGACTGATGGTGCGGCTCTTATCGCGAGGCCGAACAGGAAATCGGAAATAATTAGAGGCAGTTTCGTAGGAACGATCAATATAGGCGGGGAACGTGCGATCGAAAATTTTGTAAAAGGCGGGGACGCGGACGCCATCTGTCGGCCGTCTCAGACGATGAGGCAACAAACGTTATCGCCGCTCCACCCCTCACTGCTCTCGCTTCACGAGATTCATCGGCCGAGCTTAAAGCCCATCAAAGATGGCGACAGGAGGGTAGGGTCGAGCGGAGGCAAGGCTCGTCAACAGGGAACGCTTTTCTCGTCCATCAAAAAGAGACTGACGGACGAGCGTGACAGCGAGTAGCCTGACTTCGGTGAGTACTCAGCCTCCATTCCATCAGCTTTTTTTAGTTTATGACCGATCGCGCCAACACTCCCACTGACCCCGGTGGTGCTGGTCGCCGAGAGAATGGGGGAGTGACGGCGAGAGGCGGGAAATTCGTAGCGCGGCGTGCGACGAAATCGCGACTCGAGAACATTGCGGTGACCGTTTCGGAGATTCTGGGAAGTTCAATGCGCACAGACGTATGTCACGACCCTCTCGGCTTTGTCTCAGTCCTCGTCACCGTCGTTAACGTCCTCCTCCTCCTCCTCCCCCTCCCCCTCCTCCTCCTCCTGGACGATGTTGCCGTTGCCGTCGCTGCCGTCGCTGCCGCCGCCGACGCTGCCGCCGCCGACGCCGCCGCCGACGACGCCGCCGACGACGCCGTCACTGGCATCGTCTCTCATTACGTTGGAGGGAGAGGAGAGACTGAACGATACCATCGCCGCCGCGACGGCTGCCACCGCCACCGTCGTCGCCGCCGTCGTCGCCGCCGTCGCCACCGCCTCCTCGCGCAACTAACGTCTCCCTCCTTCCTCTCCTCTCAATCCTCTACTCTGATGCCTGCAGCTGCCTCTCAGCGCACACACTCATATTCGACCAACTCTGTGTCCCCACTGACACACACTCGCACACCCAGACACACGCACATGCATTTTGCTCTCCAAGCCATAGACGAGCGCACCAGTTGCTTTCACTCATTCGCCTCCTCTGCGTCTCGATTGTGTCTCTCTGCGACGATTACGAGCGAGCGAGACTAATCCGTATGAACGAACGAGAGGCTCTGACGCGGCTGCCAGCTAAAACGGCCAGAGCGGCCGTGGTTCGCAATCGACGCGTAAGAAAGGAAGTTGAATGCCTTCCATCTCGCGATAAAGTCTTATTTACTTATCTTTATCTCTATATATCGTCTATGTTTGAAATATCGGGAGAACGAAAGTCGCAACGACGGCGGCTGCGTTTGGTCGAGGTTCGGTCGAGGTTCGGTCGAGGTTCGGTCGAGGTTCGGTTGAGGTTCGATCGAGGCCAGCCACAAGCTCTGTTAGCTCGGTCACCGCCATGTTTTCCCTCGGCAAGCATCGGGCTCCTAGTCGTTCGTAGCCTCCGCAGGCACCGCGACGGAAATTGATCGACGCGGTTGGAGATCGGGTCACGTAATGCGTACGAGCTTTCAATCACGCGATGTAAATGCTTGCGGCGATCAATGCCCAGGTATATAAGTACCCGTCACATGCCCGTCACACACACACAAACACAGACATTCGCCTCTGGCCAGGGGTGTACGTAGCGACGGGCTTATATCGACATAAATTGACACGTGGCTAGATCGAGGAAACGTCTTCCATTTATTTCAGATGCCCTTCGCTCACCCCTTCCCAGCTAATCGATGCCGACGACACCCTAGGAAATGAGCTCCCGCTACCGATTATCCATTGACAAGCCCCTCCCGGGGGCAAAATTCTTCTTCCGCCGAGCGGGCGTCGAGAGTCGAAGAAACGTCTAGTCAGAAATGAACGCGGTCTCCGTACGAAGGAAGAGCCGACGACCTATTCGGCGAGATAAGCGCTGGGAAATAAGAAGATAATTTCGAGAGCCTAAAGTGCCCGGAGAGTGTAAATATAGCGGGTGCGATAAAATTCTACTCGCCGCAATCGGAGATTCAAACGCGAGATTCGAACGATTCTACGAGCTCCCGCCTTATCCTAATGCCATTACCAAAGAAACAAGACTTGTTAATCGTCGGACGTTCGCACGAGAGTTCGATGGGAATGATGAGAAGCAAGGGAGACGATATGAACGATCGGAAAAGAGCAGGATGATCAATGTAGGAGAAAAGTAAGCTTCTGTTCAGATCGGTAACGGTCGAACGCAGCGGATCTAGTTGTTACGACGATAATCGGTACGGGCGGTCTCTGCATTGCATCCAGACTCGATGTCATTTGCGCAAATGACTCGCTCGGCCGGCTGATAGGTCGCTCGATGAGGACGCGAGCGGAAAGTTCCTTCCGTCGCTTCGACCGCCGTGGAATGCCTCGAGCCTAGAATCGTCGAATTAAATTTGGCATCCTCCTCGGCCACGGTACTTGGCTCCATTAGCGCTAGCAGGGAGGGGGTTCGCCGTAGCAGGGAGGAGAGGAGGTTGAGAGGGCGGAAGAGAAGGAGTAAAACTGTCGCCGGCTGGCACACGAGAGCGAGCCTCATCGAGAGCGAGCAGAGCGCGAAGGGGTTGGAGGGGCTTCTTAACAAACTGGAAACGGCACCCGCCTCGACTTACTTTCCCAGCCGAGTCGAGCGCTTGACAGCAAATTTTTTCCTGCCCGCGAGAGTACTGCGCGTCGAAGGAAGGACGCAGAGCGAGCCGTGAGCCGCGAGCCGCGAGGGCGAAAGGTGAGAGGTCACAGACGGCTCGCGAGGGGAAACTCTCATTCCGATCGTGGCAGGGGTAGCTCGCGGAGACGAGGGGAAGTGGCCGACTGCTACGGAGGGCTCGAAACAGCAGATACCAGAGACAGAGAGAGAGAGAGAGAGAGAGTGAGACGAGTAGAAGAGCAACGAAATATCTGGAAGGGTGGCGAGCTACAGAAGGAGAGAGAGGGAGAGTGGGGCGAGGGGGTTGCGGATGCAGGAGGGGTGAATGAGGCTGATATCGACCGAGAATTGCGCTTGCGTGGAAAAAGGCGCGCAATCGCTGAGCTCGGCGAGCCTCGGCCAGTCGAGGACGCGTCGCGTTTGTCGATGTGCGTTTCGTCGCTCGACGAAACGTTGGCTGCGCGCGACCCTGCGTCACACAGCGTCTACGCGCGCGCGCGCGCGCGCGTGTGTGTGTGTGTGTGTGTGTCTGTGCGTCTGCCTCCGCGTGTGCGTAGAAGCGTAGGTCGCTAACGACGGGCTGCCCAGGAAGCTCGAGAGAGCTTCGCCTTTAGTCGATCGTCGCGTCGACGAGCAGCAACGAGAATCGGTCCGCGTCTAATCGACTTCCGGTATCCTTTCCCATCCCCTTCTCCCTGTTTCGGTGATTCCAACGCCCGCAACGGGAGGCGACGTACTTCCGGAATCCTCGAGCGAGACGTCTCTCTCCTTCTCTCCCTCTCTCACCCCACGTCGCCATCTTCGGCGCTCCCTCTTTCTCCCGACTCTCGTGGTTCAGTCGACCTCGCGTCGGCTACAGGAGCAAAAGCGGGACTGACGGAAGACGAAAAGGAATCTGTGCAAATTGAGAGACAGAGAGAGAGAGTGAGAGGGAGGGCGTTAGACGGCTAAGAAGGGGGAGAGAGAATATCGAGACGATAAGAAGACCGATAAGTCGTCTGACAACGACCTTTATAAACGAGAACGCGTGTGCATGCGACGACTTCGCTCTCCTTTCCTCTCCTTTCCTCTCCTTGCCTCTCATTGCCTCTCCTTGCCTCTCCGTTCCTCCGCTTCCTGTGCCATGTATGTCGCGGTGATAAGAGGCAAATCGAGCTTTCCTCGTTGCCTTAAAGCGTACGAACGTAGGGAAACGTCAGCTTGAGAATGTTAGAATAACGTGTCACATATCAGTCGAGGTGCAAGGATTCGTATCTATCAAAATTCTCATTTCGGACAGTCAATGAAAGTTAGCGTCAAATAATCATGTTGAGCGCGAGGGAATCGATTCAACCACCGGACGACTGGACTTTAAACAACAGACCAACGCTACTTTATCCAGGGTAAACTCTTCTCGCGGCAAGATTATCCTTCTCTCACGTCTGCTTCACATTATTTCTCTCGCACACGCGGTCTCGCGCGCACACACACGCACGCTCGGACGGTCGGACGCAATCAAACGTACACACCCTCGCTCTCGGGTTGTTTCAATGATCGATTACGAGCGTCGAAGTCTCTGGTGACTGAAAGAAAGCCCTGACCACCGTCGAAGAGTAAGCCGAACGGAAAGAGAAGTATTACCGCTCGAGAAAACAGCATGCAGCAGATGATTCCGGGACAAGTGTCCGGTGCCGATCAGCCGCAGGAGGAAGTTCAATTGACGGAACTTCTTCCGGTGAAGCAGTCGCGGATCAGGGAGAACAACATTTTCAAGGATGCCGACGCGACCGACGCCCTCAAGGCTCTCAGGAGCTTCTCCGACACCTGCGAGGAACAGGAGTACGAGTTGCGAGTCTTCGGTTACTCGCGGGAGGCGTCGACTCGCAAAAGAAATGGTAAAAGGAAAATTGTCAAGAGCACCGATGACACGGGAAAAGAAAAGCACGAAGGGGAGAAGAAGAGAGGCAGATTCAGTGGAAGAAGTGCGACTCGGAAGGAAGAGAAAGTTTCGAAGAAGAAATTGCCAAAGTCGAAGAAGGGAGAGGATCGCGAGAAGGATAACGATGAGTCAATAGAAGATGAAAATTTGAAGGATGTAAACGTGAACGGGGACGTGCTTGGAAGCATGAATGTGGTGGTCGAGGAAGACGTGGACGAGGACGAAGACTTCGATGACGAGGAGAACTGTAACGAGCAGCCATCTTACTTGGACTTAGACAAAAACAGGGATAGCCTAAACGACGAAGTCTATGTATTCCGTCGAGAGCCACTCGATTCTTGCTTAACACCCGATACGGATCGAGAGGAAGAAGAACGTTCGGAAAATATCGACGATTATTACGATAATTATTCGACTACCGACGGGACCTTATTCGAACAGAGTAGGCAGGAGCAGCCGGGAAGCAAAGAAAATGGTAGCTTGACCATCGGCGAGAAGGGTAATTCGCCAAAGGGAACCGAGAGTTCGGAGAAAGAATTAAGACTGAAAATCGACGCCATAATCGAGGCGAACATTCTACTAGAACGGGAGAACAACAACGTGGTGCATCCGAATACAAAGATTCCTGCTTCTTCGGATGTCGCGACACCAATTTCGACAGACAACAAGGCATCATCGGACAAGAGCACCCTGAACAAGCAGCGGGAGCAACAGGAGCAGAGACCGAACGAGAAGCAGAAGCAAAATCCAAAGCAGCAGCAGCAGCAGCAGCCGGCGAACAAGGAGGAGAAGAAGAAGGATTCAGGTAAATCGGAAGAGAAGGACGAGACGACGCTGAAGAAGTACTGTTGCGTCATCTGCGCGGCTCGCTTTAAGGGGAGCGGTGGTCTCCGAAATCACTACAAGGTGGTGCATGGGGCAGGGCCGGTCTACAAATGTGACGAGTGCGGGAAAGAGTTTCCGCTGAAGGAGCGGCTGAAGCTTCACGTGCGCACGCATACGGGCTTCAAGCCCTACAAGTGTCCGGAGTGCGAGAAGTGCTTCGCCAGGGGTGGACAACTGGCCCAACATCGGCGCACTCACAGTCAGGTAAGAGATAGTCGTTATCCGCCCTCTAAGCTTCAGGCTATGCTTCACCGAGACTTATCAGCGGCAAACGTTCGTAGGAAAAGCCGTATCACTGCGTCATTTGCTCAGGGACCTTTACCTGTGCGGCAAATTTGGCGCTGCACGTCAAGCGTCACAACGGGCAGAAGGATCACAAGTGCGAGATCTGCGGTCGTGGCTTCGTGCGCCGCGACGCCCTCAAGAAACACTTGGAGTGCCTGCATCGGGACGTCAAGTCCTTCCTATGCGTCATCTGCAACAAGACCTTCAAGGGACATCTGCCTCAGCACATGAGAACGCACGCGAGGGATCGGCCGCACGGGTGCGCGACCTGCGGCCAACGTTTCGCCCAGAAGTCTCAGCTGACCGTTCATCAGCGGACTCACTCCGGACAGAGGCCGTTCAGGTGTCTCGTCTGTTGGCAGGCCTTTGCCCACTCGACGGCCTTGAAGCTTCACACGAGGCGGCACACCGGCGAAAGACCGTTCAAGTGCGTCGAGTGCAATGCCGGCTTCACTCAGCTGCCGCACTGGAAGAAGCACATGAAGTGTATCCACGGTCGTAACGAGCCCTACGGCTGCAGGCAGTGTAACAGCTTCTTCCGGATCAAGAACGATCTCGAGAACCACGAGAAAAGCTGCCATCCGGAGACGCAGCTCGATGCCGACGCCGAGGGCAATTCCGGACTGGCGGCGACAACGACCACCGCGGCGGCCTCGGTGACGTCGGCGTCAGTGACGACGGCTTCATCAACAGCAGTAACGACCAATTCATCCCTTTCGAACTCCGCTTCAGCAAATAGTTCGGTCAGTACCGATCTTCCGGACAAGCTTCAGCCCATCAAGTATCAAGTGATGTCCGTCGAGAAGATGAGGCTCCTACTCGCTGTCCTCTTGAAGAGGATCAGCAAGCAGGAGAAGCTCGACGAGCTTGGCTTCGGTAAGAGACTGATAGACCAGGTTCTGCGGGACTCGCTCATCTCCGCCGGGAAGGATCCGGTAACGGACGATCGCCTCTCCGAACTCGAGGCGCTCACCAAGAACTTGGAGATTTTCCTCGAGTGGACCGTACCGAAGGAGCACTGGAACACGTTTCGAAGGCTCAACAAATCGCCGGAGGAAATACTGGAGACTCTTACTGCCACGTGAAAAGGTATGGCGCCTACTCGCTCCGCTCTCCGATATTTTACTCTTACTCACCTTCTTCATCATCTTCGGTGACAATCGGCGCTTGCCAAAACCTCCCCCTCCTTCATCCCATATATAGTTATTCTCACACTTTATTCTCCGTCTTCGGTATCCTTACCGAATTGATGATCCCACTACGCTTGACCACCGGCTACCGACTGCGTCTATCCGACGAAATAACCGACGTTAGATTATTACTGAATATAGAGGAAGTAAGCGTTCGTCTCTCGAAAATGAGGGACGGCTCCTTTTCGTGTGTGATATCGTATTGAACGAAAACTTAGACTCGGTGCCATATGTCGTAATACCAGTACTTGCCATATTATACCAAATGAGTGTGTCGTTTGTGCACCCTTACCTAGGAAGTAAGCATAGATTGCGATTAAAAGGAAACTGGACGTAAATGGACGAAGTCAGACTTACGGAGTTGAGTTTTCTTTCTTCTTTCTCTCAACGATCCTTCTTCACATTTCCTACGTACGTTCGTCCATTCGTATCTCCGTTTCTTCGTCCGTTACGACGCGTACGACTATTTCTCATCGTACGACCATTTTCTAAGATAGCTGTGAGAAACGAGAACGACGACGACGACCAGCGCTCGCTAGTTCCTTCCACGTGTTTCGCGCAACGATCCTAGTGAATAGTTAGAAATTTCCCCTTTGTCGTCTAGCATGTTAACGAGCACGGTGTCCATATTGTACGCGTGACGATACGATCGTTTAATGTTTGCACCTGCATTTTCCTATCGTTTTTCTACGATCCCGTTTGCCCAACCGATCGCCTATGTAAAAGGCCAAAGATCGAATCTCCCCTTTCGTGAGATTCTTTTGTGTTCACGTTGCATTGAGGGAATACGGTGACTTCGATGCTGAAATATTTCTTTCGACTTTTACCCGCTCGCGACAAACGCGATCACCGACGAATAGTTTTGCTATTATCTCGTACGACAGATCGGCGAGCGTGTGCCCACACTTAGGTAGATATTAAGTAAATGTGAGCAGACAATAATGGTGGACTCAATATTAGTACATTTGCCACTTAAAGAAATTTAAGCGAAAAGTATATATATATACATTATTATTATTATTATTATTATTATTATTATTATTATTATCATTATTATTATTATTACAACTATTATAATTATTATATTCGTACTAGGTCACGTACGAGTGCATCTTTCTGTATGTACATATAGATCCATGTGTGCGGTCAAATCCGAGCACATATGCTAAAGTATTATATACATCCGATAGCGAAAGGAAGAGACGTTCCGCAATGGTTACGTTGAGTTACGTCCGCCGATTCTTTTCTCAGATATTACGGGCAAGAAATTGCGGAGAGGAGTAATATGAACGCACTTCAGTTTCGACAGATTTCTCAAATCAAAAGAAAGTTACAGTAGATGGTGCTATCCCGAGCTGCGTTGAAGTTACAATTTTTATACCTTATCAAGTTTTTACTTCGGACATTTTTCATGAACGGAAGAATCGTTGCCACGACACTTATCGAGAAGCCAAAGATTTGCTTTATCCTTTTCGGAAGTATTAGAAAAAAAGTATATACTGTTTAAGTTTCTATCAAAAAAGTTATATTTGTCAATGAACACTGTTATATATCTATACATATTTAGCTGCGTACCTCGCATGTTATGTGTAACGCAAGTGAAGCGTCAGGCTGTGTCTATTCGATAGAAGAGCACGTGTATGCATATATTTGTCGCAGTATACGGCGTTATATATTAAGTGCAATATACTGGTCAACGTAGCGAGCTGTATACGTATTCTAGAAGAATATTCACTTCGTACATAAGCGTATACGGAAAAAATATGTACATACACATTGAGTAAAGTGCATTGAAGGGAATACGTAGAGACACAGAGGCAGACAAGACGCTGGCAAGACGCTGGCAAGACGCTGGCAAGACGCTGGCAAGAAGGTACGGTGACTCGTCTGTCACATTGAATTTTATTCGAGAGATCGAAATCTATGCTTTGTGCCTCGCCTCACTGCTGCGAATGCAAAGGAGGGTCTTGGGAGCAGTTGAATATAGATCGAGGTCAAAGGGCAAGGTAAGGTGTCGCTTGCCGAGAGGAAGTAAAGCTTTCGATGTCTCGAACTTGGCGAGTCTTTATGTTAACCGATTGTTTAAGTTACGGTGCCAAAGTGACTATTTTAGAATCCAAAGAAAAGCGTTTTGTCCGCATTGAATCTATTATATTACCTCTTTAGGGCTACCTGTTCATGTTGTTACTTCGTTGCGAGAACTATAGATATTTTAGTTACGTTTTCTAAATAACTTTACGTTTATTAGCGGACACGCAAAAAATCAAAGTGCTATTTATTGTTTTTCGTTGGTGCCATGAAACTTATATGAATAAGCCATTCGTATGCTAATGTATTACTGTACAGCAAAAAAAGAGTGATGTGAATAAAAATGTTTCTTCTTTATCCATAATCCATTCCTAAAGACAGCGCACATAGGTACAAAGAATTTTATACTCTTGCAGTTTAGAACACATACCGAATGTTTTCTTTTTTTTCTTTCTTCTTTATTTCTATCGTATAAACATAGTATAAACTCACTTGATGACAAAATACACTCGTATAAGCGAACAATAATCACTTCGCAAAAATAGGATAGTATATTTCAACAGACTTAAAACTCTTTTAATGTATTATATTATGATACGGAGACGAATATTGCCACGAGAGTATAAAACTTTTCTTCAAATCCACAAGAAGACCATTTACAGTCAAACACTTGAATAAAAAAAGAAAAATCAAACAAACAATTTATTTGATGAATACGCAATAAGATACTCACCGATCGTGCTCTATCGTACTGAAAACCAATCTCGTTCCTGTTTAAGAAGACTCGTGAAACCGTCTTTGCAATTCCCAGAATTTGGACTTTACCAAGAGTCATGTCATCATTAAAGAAGCCTTTCTCCACTTGCTCACTTGTTAGCGTCTGATTTTGAACAAGGAATTTTAGCCAGGTATAATCACGCCTTTCGATTGAATCTAAAAAAACGGGTGAAATTAGTCGTCTCCAACGAATTTGACAAAAATTGATTCTGCTACCTAAACTATCCCCGTCGTCCCAGTATAATTCGCCGCTGGCCTTGCCGAATTCATCTAAACCAATGAACAATTCAAAACTACTCTTCCTGCTTTCCGTTGTCGTGGTTCCCGGCTTTTGGGTTGGAATAATGGATCCACCGCGAATCAAGATCGGTATTGTATCGAGTGGTGCTCGAAGAACAACCCGTCTTCCAATCGAGAAGAAAGGTTTTTTTGTATACAAATTGTACCATACACCGCGTGGTACATATGCATCTACTGCAGTCTTATCCTAGAAGCCAAAATAACGAATATAACGTAGAATCTCAAGACGAAATATTTATACACATTCTAGGGATACTGACTTCTTCTAAAACAGGATTGATCAACACACAAGAACCCCAGAAAAATTGAGTATCAACATTGTAAGTAGCAGGGTCGTTGCTAAATTCGAAGAAAAGCGGCCTTGCCACCGTTTCGCCGAACTTGTGAGCTCGGTAGAAGAGCGTATACAAATATGGCAAGAGCCAATATCTGGTCCTGAGAGCTTTCCTAGAAGACTTTATCACTAAGTCGCCCATGGCGACAGGATCTTGTTCCTAAAAGTTTCATTTGTATGTGTAAATATATAACTTCTATGGAATTGTTTACACGTAATTACGACGTACGATCGTGTCATCAGAATTGTGATTCCTTGAAAATGGATAAAAAGCACCCAGTTGCATCCAGCGATTGCACAGGGCAGCTGTTGTATTTCCATCGAAGCCGCATATGTCTGCACCTATCATTGGTACTTGGAATAAGCTGTAGGACAATACCTCAGGGACGCTCATTCGTAGGTCATGCCTATCAAACAATAATGTTAAATGAACAACTCAGATACGTCTCTTTTTTACGATACTTAATTAACTGCGGTCAATGGGTAATATACCAGGAGGAATAAACGTCGCCTGTCCAATGACCGGCGTAGTGACCATGTCCTTCCCATGTTGACCGTGAAATTATAAATGGCCTCTTATTTCTGATCTTCTTCAAGGCACTGCGGTCATGATCATAACATAATTAGTACCAACTCAATTTCTCTATAAATTCATTCACATGAATACTAACTAATTTGTCGCAACAGAATGACTCGTGCCATATGTATTGTGAAGATCGTAATGCCTTCCTAAATAGTGTTTCGCGTTCATGCACAGAGTTTTTGTTGCCAGTAAATTTCCCACAACATTTGGTACATATTTTGGATAGTCCAAGTTGTTGTGCGTACAACCATCTTTATGACCATTGTAAAAGTTTGATGGCTCATTCATATCCTTAGGAAATTAATAATATAAATTGTTTATAAATATGATAAATTACAATAAATACTCACAATCCATGCACCGTCAAATGCAAAACTGTCGTGCATATTTTTCATCATACGTAGGTAATAGTCTTGTGTTTTTGGATTAGTGAAGTCTGGCCAAACCGTTGACACGAGATTCCAAACTTTACCCATAAATGGTTCATTGGATACCCCATTTTGCACGAATATTCCCTCATGCAACCCTTCATCATACGGGAGATAGGAGCCATTACTCTCAGAAGCTGAGACACCAGCATCAATTAGCGGTATATAATGCATTCCCACCTAAATAACATACATTTTAATTATCGCATTAAATCAACACGCACTAGAAAGTTATCAATGGAAGCGTACTTTGTGAATTTCATCGACAAACTTTGGTAAATTCTTAAATTTATCCTTATTATATGTAAAATCATTATTTTTGTCCATATAATCCAAGTCGTTCCACTGAGTGTCGAATGGAATCCCAGCAGCTCTGGTCCTATTCCAGACTTCCATAGTCTTTTCAAGAGTACCATAGCCGAATCTACACAAATGAAATCCAAGAGACCAGTATGGTGGAAGGAAAGGCTTTCCAACAATTTGCGAATATTGTTTCAAGACATCTGCCGGAGTTGGTCCCGCGAAAAAGTACATGTCAAAGATACCACCAATAGTGCGAAATGTAATAGCGGGTGTTGGCTGTATTATTACATCTGAAACATTATTAGTTTGCTAACTATAGCAATGGTCTTACTCAGGACAAGTACCTTACAGACACATACCCATGGCATTGCTGTTTAAAAACAAAACACCGTGACAATTACCGGAGTCCTCAATAACCAAGTAAAACGGGTGAGAGCCGTATAGATTTGCCTAAACGTACAATAAACAGGTAAAAACATTAGTAGATATATTATACCATCTTTGACATAACATACATGCTCTGTTGGTGGCTGATCCTTGGTGAATAATGACAATATTTGCCAATTTGTATCCAGCTTTAAATTTGTTCTGTGTTCTCCGAGACCATAAATATTTGCACTAGGTAATAAGGTGCTTATTTGAAGAAACTGATCAGCAAATATAAATCCCCCAATGCCCATAGAATTGAATCTGTTTATAAGACAGCAGAAGTATCTTATTGGCTGTTTGAACTGTGCCAAAAATTCTAATCTAAATAATATTGTACCTACATTGTTGTATTATCAGAGGTTCTATCAATTTTGAATCCTGCTTTCATATTATCCATGTCAAATCTGTAAGCTGGATTTATAATTGTGTGAGTAAATGGTTGGGGATTTTCCCTGACAGGCCATGGTGGCTCATAGCGTGAATTTAGTGGATCATAAATCTGCAAAATGTTAATAGATACAATTGTAAATTCATTTCATTTCTTTACTGTCAGTCTCACCTTCAAGCGGAACGTTGAACTATCAATACCAGTGGCTTCTACTTTAATCAAAGGTATATCGTTTCCATAGAAAGAATTAGCTCTCTTCTTCATGAATCCTGACATGTCATTGCCCTCCATACTAAAATTGTCATACTTGTAAATGTGCCATGTATTTGGATAATAACAATAAGGCACTTGCAAAGGCACATCTGTGGAATCAGAATCATTTCTAGATATGGGATTCCAACAACATCCTCTGTCTGTACAAGACAATTCTGATGCCCCACTCTCAGGATGGCAATCAAAACGCAATGTTGCAGGTATGTTACTGCATTCCTATAATAATTAAAAAAATTATTGATGATAGATTATTTGTGCCAAAACAACATGCATATACATACCATTTTGTTGGCGGAACCCTCAATCCCATACTGCAAATTATCTGTTTTCCTCACATATTCTGTGTATTCTAATATCTGTGTTACAATTACTGAGGAAGTTATAGACTTGTTAGACATCCACACAAATATTAGAAAATACAATCCATTCAAAATCAGACCAAGTAATAACAGTTTATATAAAAAATATACAAAATCTGCAGCCAAATATTTCATTACTCTAAACTTTACATGTGTATTTTTAGCAATATCAGAATTTGATATGCCATTTTCAATTGGAAGTCCTGTTGTCTTATCAATGAAAGCTTCTGAGCTAAGAAGGCCTTTGACACCCATATTAAATAAAATTTTCTTCTCCCTGCAGGTGTAAGTAAATCTGTGTATAGTTAAATAATTTAGCAATTATTTTTCTCAGTAAGGCTCAAGGATTATACTGATAAAGAGACTATAACCTCCTTCTGCAGGAGATAACACTATTATATGTCAAATACCTGTTGTCAGTTGATCAAACTGTCATAATTTTCTGCACAAAAAGAGCATTAGCCCTTCCTTTCGTCTATATTATGTTTTAAATATATAGAACGTAAATGCAACAATTATTACGCCGCCAGATATAAACCTGCTAATGACACAGTGTTGCACTTGGCACGATACTTTACACTGGCGTGCATTCAAGGGAAGATACAAATGCAAACGCCGGTAAAGGTAAAGAAAGACGTGCTCATCACCGATTTGCATGAAACTTTGCAGAAACATCAATTTTTGCATAAAAATAAGATCTGTAAAAGCCAAAAAGCGCGCTCTCGTCTAATTAAAAAGTTATTAAGCGTTAAAGTATAGTTATAAAACCTGCCTTACCGGCAGCGCGAACGACATCTGCGCATGCGCACGGATAAGTTTGCAGGTAAAGTGCGCGTATTTGAAATGAAATAATATTGAATTGAAAAACAATGGTTCGAGAGTAGGTTTGGGTTAGGTTTTAACTGCCCAATTACTTTGTCATAAGATCCAATAGATTCAATATCCCTGGCTGAAATCATACCTTTTTCTGTCGTAAAAGAATCAATTCAAAAGGCCAGAGACTGTTCTATTCATTTCGAATCATAAGGAACTCCATTTCATTGTAAAACACCATAGAAGAAACTGCAGCACTGTTGTAATATTTCATTTTGGTGAACAACACCATAGGAATAGCTACAAGCCATAAAATATACGGTAAGTATCATTAATGGTAAATGAAAAAACCGAAAAGCAACGTAGAACACGTAGAAATTTAATGAGATCGATTTTGAGAAAGTTTGGTCAAAATACGAGTGTTAGGTCAGAAAAATGCGAGTGTTAGGTCAAAATACGAGCGTTAGGTCAGAAAAATGCGAGTGTTAGGTCAGAAAAATGCGAGTGTTAGGTCAAAATGCCGCTTTTGAAGATCTTATTTTTATGCAAAAGTTGATGTTTCTGCAAAGTTTCATGCAAATCGGTGATGAGCACGTCTTTCTTTACCTTTACGAAAAAAACGACACAGATTTACATTGACAAAGGCGGATAGTCAAATAAATAACAGTCGGCCATCAATTTTTTATCACATAGCATTTATCACCTAACCGTGATATCGTGTTCATTTCATACAAGTGGCAGGAATTATGACTCAGCAACGAAATAGTAGATGGTATGAACTATAAATACTTTAATTTGCATTATCAATACATACATGTCATAATGAAAAAGTAGAAGTAAATCTCACGTCAAATTCGACGGATTATTTTCTTTTTCGTCTTCGCATATTTGTACAATCCCTAAAAGAGAAAAAACACATTGTTGAAGTTACATATAGAAAACAGGTGCGTGAACAGAGAAAAGTTTGAATTACTTTGAACGATATTTAGCAGGGCCTTGACAGCCGGTGAATCGGGCATCTCTGCAAGTATATTTTTACCCTCATCACAACATCTTGCTAACAATGGATCCAAAGGCATTGAACCCAAAAATTCGACATTTAATTCGGCAGCCATACCCCGACCTCCACCGGTCGTTGCTGGAAAGATGTCACTCGAGACCTATGCCAGAATGAAATATTTTTCGTTAACAATTTGGAGTTGTTAGTTCGAAAGCTACCATTGAAAAAAAAATTATGTACCTTGCATTTAGGACATACGAATATGCTCATATTTTCGATAACGCCCAATATCGGTATGTGAACTTTTTTACAAAAATCAATTTCTTTTCTAACATCTAATAAGGCCACTTGCTGCGGCGTTGTGACGACAACAGCGCCGGTAATACCAGCGCCTTTCAGATAGGTGGTTGCGGATAAGTGTTCATCTGATGTACCGGGTGGCGTATCGAGAATCAAATAGTCCAAACTACCCCAATCCACCTCGGATAAAAATTGGCGAATCATACCTATGAAAAAAATAAGTAAATAAAACATGTGACATTTGCACTTTGAACAATATGAAATGTAAAGTACCATTTTTTTTAGGTCCTCTCCATATAACAGCATCACTTGCACTACTCAGTAAAAATCCGATGGACATTAACGATAAATTATCGTCAACGTACTGAGGAAGACGGCCATGTTAGTAATATGTTCATAAACAGTACAGAAGAAATGATAATTTCCCTGAAATTAATTTACCACTGGTGACCATCCAGAGCCACTTTGATGCACTTGCTCTCCTAATACTCCCATGACTCTAGGCTGAGATGGCCCACAAATATCAATATCCAGTACAGCAACCTGTTAATTTAAATAATAATATTATTGCTCATTGCTCCATTCAAAGCATTCTTTGATTACAATAAAATGTAATTACTACAGGACAGAATGGATGGCTGGTATGGTAATCAATAACAGGCTGGTACAGGATGATACTACTCATACTGCTACATACACCTACAAGTGATTCTAGTCTAAAGTGCCAGAGTAAGCTGCTAGTGGAATGCAGCATGGCAGTATGTACATAGAAAATCACATGGATATCATTGGATTAGGAAGAAGGGTAAGTGATTGGAATTCTGCAAATGTTTAACAAAATAAATGTATCCGTTGCAGTTGCACATACATTTCTATCAGGTTTATCTGCTGCAAGAGCTCTAGCTATCAGTGCTGTTATTGTACTTTTCCCCACACCGCCTTTCCCGGACAGCACCAAGATTTTCTGTTTCACTGTTGACAGCTTTTCTTTAACTAATGCAATACCAGGGTCTGGTTGCTTTGTCGCTCCAGAAGCACATACATTTTGGTTTGGACAACCTGCACATGCCGAAGCTTTTCCTGCACTTTCACTCTGAGTCCCAGGGCAATCTGAAAAAGAGTAATGATTCTTTCTGTACAATTTTGTATATATGACACAGCAAATATATATTTATGCACGTTTACATTCAAACATGCCAAAAAGAACATGGCCACTGTAGTATTATTGAATTGAATCTAACCTCCATGTTGTAAAATAAGAGAGACATTTTGACAAAATTCAAGCGCACTAGCCGATTACTTATGATCATTGCAACTCGTCGATGTAATGCAACGTAGGGTATAGATGTAATATGACATAACGTAAGTGCAAGTTATCTTTTCCATTTTATATCTTACTTACGCTGAGGGGCTTCACTGGGTATATCTGCCATGTTGAATGAGGAATGATAAGAAAGAACCAATTCAAAAGTTTGCGCGCTGTATAAAAAGCAACGCAGTAGAAAGTAATTGTTGATAAAATTAGAAAGCCTATCTTCTACTTGTAGCAACTACCGCCATGGAGTTCAGGCGGTGCATTCGATTACAGTCGGACGAATTTGATACCTTGGCGACCTAATGTAGGATACGAAAATGTAGCAGTCATTCCGTTGTGAGTCATACTGTTAAATAAATTGAATTCTTCTAGAACATGATTGTTCACTAATGATTAGTTACTTCAACAGAGCCCCCAAATCAATATCAAAACATGCGGTGGATGCCGTAGGCACTATGGCTACAAGACCATTGAAATTCCCAAATCTGGTAACGGGGTATCAACGACACCCTACGCATGCTTCGCAAGCTGCCCTTTACACCAGATATACTCCGAATGAGTGGTTTCAAAAACAAATTAAGCATTATAATGAAGCTGATTCTAATAGACACTATTCAGAGAGATTGCGAGGCGATGCCCTTCGCGTCATGAGGTAAGAGAATAAAATATGTTGCTTGCTAAAGCATGTTTAATTTTTTCATTTGAAATCATTTATATAGGGACGCGGAAGAAAAGATACAGCGTGGCCAATATGATACAGGCAGACGGCTGGGTGAGAGAATAAATGACGTTTCCTTCTGGCGCAATGAAATTGCTTCTGAATTAGAACGGTTGCTTCAAGAGATCGAAAGACTTCAGGACACGCGCGTCGTTGTCGAAAATGCAATTAAAGACATTGAAGGTCCTCTCCATATTGCAGAAGAATGCCTTTATCATCGCGAAGCGAGAAAAGGTACGAAAGAGGAGTAATAAGCAATATTAGGTAATTGTCGTTCATACATCTTTCATATACAGGGACGGAACTTGTTCACGACGAATCAGAGAAGAGTTTACTTAGAGAAATTGAGACGCTACGAAATGGCGCGAAACGATTGGAATCGTGTCTCGATAGATGCAAAGATCAGGTATGCCTTTTTTCATGACAAATGAAAGCAAATGGGTCAGAATGTTGAGAATGTGCTCGATGTCTTTAGCTGAGAAATTGCCGGGCTTCACAAAATCAATTGGAGCTGGATTTAAAAAATAAAGAAAGCGCTCTGGACATAGACGCGGTTTGTCATCAGCTGCACAAGTATAGTTATGGATTACAGTACTATGCGGGAATCGAAAAACATGATCTATGGTATGTGACACATTCATATATCTTTAATTACTACTTGCGCTATCACGAGTTATCGTGCCAGCACCTCGGAACAAGAGACATGGGCAGACGCCGCCAATCGAAACATTCAAAAATCGCAAATGGAGAGAAATTTGTCGTCTCAGTTACGAGTAGATGCTGAAAATCTCGTGAGTAAAGTAGCTCAAGAAATGTGGGACTCTTGGACTTCAACTAACAACGCTCTGGCTCAAAGATGTTCAGAAATGTTTGAAGCTAAAAACAAACTGCAGCAACACCTGCAAAAGGTATAATATGAACAAAGAATCTTTTATTTGTTATAAATCATGCAATGGCTGAACAGGTACAACAGGAAATTTTTGACGTGGAAAGAAACTTGGAACTTCTCCGCAAAGCAATTGCGGATAAAAGTCACGCTATCAAGGTTGCCCATACAAGACTCGAAGCCAGAATGCACCGTCCAGATTTGGAACTATGTCGAGATTATGCTCATACCAGGTATTTTTTTTTTGCTTTCAATTTCTGCATTTAATTCCATATTTCTGCGTCTTTCAAGATTTTGCCCGTTATACATATGTCTATTGAATGTTTGTATACATACATATACCGCTTACCTATTGCAGTCTTCAAAAGGAGATTAGCGAAATAAATCATCAAGTAGAAAGAATGCACAAGGCACTGAAGGATCTTGAAAATCAACATCAACGGTTATTAAGAACACGAAGTGCATTAGAACACGATTTTGCGCTTAAAATTGATGCAATGTACATTGATAAAGAAAAAGTTTGTGGCCTTAGGCGTGCATATCCTATTAACGCGCTCTTTCGGTTTTAATGAAAATTCTTATGTATGAGTATAATTATTGTACGATCGAAATGCACTCCTAGAGTCATTTAGGCGATGTGACATTTCATAAATCGTTGGAAAGGTAATAGAAGTTTTATATTTATTTGTACAATTTCACTAGATGCGTGTCTATAATATATCACAATACCATTAAGCAGCCTGAATATCATTTGACGGTTTTATCGTGTTAGTTGGCTCGAGTGTAATGTGTGCATCTGGAACCTCGAAAAAGGTGTATGAAAGCATTATTTCGTCAACATTTTCCATATTTGGGTCATCATCAAATTCTGGATCAATGTAGAAGAAGACAGGCAGGTCAACCTATAAACGACAAATAAAAAACATTTCCCTTTTAGTCAAGAATTTTGTAGTAAATGTATATGACAAATAGTACTTATGTAATAAATGAGATCTTACTTCTTCATGAGGATTAAGCTGTTGCTCTTCAAAACAGAAGCACTGTATTTTATTGAAATATTGACCAGCATCAAATGGTACAACATTGTATGTTGATACTCCTACAACTGGCACATTCATTGGATTTTTGGCCGTATAAAAGACCAATGCAGTCTCTCCAGGACTTACTTTCACGTATGTTTGCTGTGGTCGAAAATTCCATCGCAATGACGTGGCTGTGTCTGCATTGAACGACACTTTAACAATTCTGTTTCTTACTGGTTTCATTGTATCTACTTTGCTGTCATCATGTCCCACTGTGCCCGCGTAACTATATGACTATTGAACATAAACCAAAAATATTCTATGTCTTTGATCCTTCAATTTGACCTTAATAAATGAAACAACGTAATGGAATACATCTTTATTCTTATATGAAGAGATACCTGACAAAACAACCTGTATAGAGGGACAGCAGCATAAGCCATTCCAAGACAAAGGACTCCAGCTCCTAGTCCATAAAACAACCCAGATTTGAATCGTTTTCTCTGGGCACTTTCACGCTCTGCCGCTATATAATTTACATCTTTAATCTGCCTTGTGCTGTTCTTAAAGTTTCTGTAGAATCCGGTGTATTTTTGGGTGACGATGCGACAGCATAGCCTTTGATACAAGAAGGTGTTCATTGTATCTTGTAAAACTAAACAACGTAAACTTAACCTATGTGATAGATAGAATTAGCTGTTGAGCGTGTTACGAAGAGATAGAAAATTACTGTAATATCATAGAGTAACATTGACAATATAAAACACCGTTCTCAAATACATGTGCAAGTTGTCAATCTATTATTTAGAAAATAATTGTTCAATTGCTGACAAATCTTGCCGACAGCATAATAGTAGCCATGTTCAGATATGGAGTTGAAATCAGAGCTACCAACAACACCTGTAAACACTGCTATTGAATTGTATTGCATAGATTGTGTTTGGTGATCAAAGAGTTGCGTGAACCAAAATGGATGAAAGCCAATCCAGAAATGTTTTAAACTCTTCATCCTATTCCGCTTATCCCATATCCTCATATATCTTATCCGGAATGTATCGTTTTTAACCATTCCATTACCATACTGATGCTTTTAGTATATCTGCTTCATTAAATCATACATCATGTAGGAAGTAATGTGTTATTGATAATTTCATAATAGCACTGGCAACGTAGCGTTGCTTTTCTCCGTTTTATGATAAGAGTTATATATACAATTGTTTATATAAGACTGATAAAGGCGGCGCGAATATATCTTCGTATGTTTTCTGCAGCACTGGGTAGTGCAAAAGCTCTCTACGAAGAAACTTGCTACTGACAGAGAGAAATTATTAATTTGAAAATGGCGATCATCAGAATAGTGGATATAGATGTAAAGGATATTCGATTTCCAACATCATTATTAGCAGACGGGAGCGATGCAATGGCATGTACTCTTTTTCTCCTGAAACCTACAGGTTCCTCAAGTATCAGGATAGTAATAATGTTTCTTTCTTCTTTTTGTTTTGTTAGCATACAGATCCCGACTACTCTTGTGCATACGTAACAATACACACTGACACAGAGGCAAAAGGGTACGGTCTTACATTCACATTGGGCCGCGGGACAGAAATTGGTACGTTTAATAATATAATGTATTTTACAAACAAAAATATAAAAATAATTGGAAGTTATGTTCTTTAGTTGTTCAGGCTTGTAAATCAATGTCGAATTTATTAAGGGGTGAAAGTGCGAGAGATATTTTTGCAAATTTTGCATTATTTTGGAGGAAGTTAACGAGTGAATCTCAACTGCGATGGGTGAAGTATAAAGTTTTATATTCCGACGTTGGGTTTCCATATAGATTGAAACACGGACATCATCGTTGAATGTTAATTTAGATAGGACCGGAAAAAGGTGCAACACACTTGGCTACAGCTGCTATTATAAATGCATTGTGGGATTTATGGGCCCGCTTAGAAGGAAAGCCAATTTGGAAACTTCTTACCGATTTAACCCCTGAACAATTAGTTTCTACCATAGATTTTCGATATATGTGAGTGTTAAACAGTTTACTAAATGAAAAATCGATTGTCATAATATATACGTATACATTTGTTCGTTTGCCAGAACGGATATGGTAACAAAGGATGAAGCTTTGCAAATGTTAAGGGAAATGGAAAGTGGGAAGGCTAAGCGAGAAGTTATTTTAATAAAGAATGGTTATCCAGCATATACGACACAAGTTGGATGGTTCGGCTACAATGACAAGAAAGTTCAAACGCTTTGTAAAAAGTTTCTTGATCTTGGCTTCACATGTTTTAAGGCCAAAGTCGGTCAAAATTTGAAGGACGATCGGAGAAGGTGCCAGCTTATACGCGAGGCGATCGGTGGTAATAACAAACTGATGTTGGACGCAAATCAGATCTGGGACGTTGACGAGGCTATCGAATGGGTGAAAAATTTAGCGGACTTTGCACCAACATGGATAGAGGAACCAACCTCGCCAGATGATATTTTAGGGCATGCAAAGATAGCGAAAGAATTGAAACCGTACGGTATCGGTGTTGCAACTGGCGAAATGTGCGCTAATCGCGTCATATTTAAACAAATGTTACAGGCTAATGCAGTAGACTTTTGCCAAATAGACTCGGCGAGAATTGGAGGAATCAACGAGATATTGGCGGTGTACTTTATGGCAAAGAAAGCAGGAGGTATGTTGTGGGAATCTTTACAAAATTAATACTATGTTAACACTGATTTCTTTCTCTGTATCGCAGTCCCGGTGTGTCCACATGCCGGCGGAGTGGGTCTTTGTGAAATGGTGCAGCATTTACAAATGTGGGATTTCGTGTGTCTGAGCGGTACATCGGAGAATCGCATTATCGAATATGTCGATCAACAACACGAACACTTTGAACATCCAGTGAATGTTAAGACTGCCTGTTACATGCCACCTGAATTTCCGGGTTATTCAACCAAACTGAACGACGATTGTATTCTTAACTATGAATATCCAAATGGTAAAGAATGGCAGCGGATGTTCAGTGAAGGAATATTCAAGGAAACGAGTGACTGAAACAGATGATATGTTTTTTATACACATATGTAAAATTTTATGCAAACAATATGATACCCAAAAATTACAAGATACCTGACAATATACCGAATGTGGACCAACAAAATAAACCAATTAAAATATAATTATAAAAATTACAATGACTTCATGTACAGCAAAATTTTATCCCAGAATACCAATTGTCTAGTCATCTGTTTTAAGACGTAATCTTACATAGTCTGTCTGCAAGGCAATAACATACAATTAGATATAGATAATTATTATACCATATATAAGGCTTTAACACTTACACTGACAAACCAATAGGAATCTGGTTTAAACATTAGTTTTTTGGTAAAGTTCATATTTTCTATTGGGGATATTACATGTAGATGTAAATGATGTACTGTATTGAATGGTGGCCAATGAAATCCTGTTCTAGTAGTGGCAGGCTCCAATCCTTTCTGATCGCATATTACTTTAACAGTATCGACCATTTTCTCATCTAAAATAATAATATAACGGAGAAATTCCTTAAACCAATATAGAAATAATGCAATACCAATATTTACATAGCTCAGAGTCTGCCAACTTCAGTTCCTTTGCATTTGCTATATGTTTGTTAGGCAGTATCAAGTAATGATGAGTGGACGCTGGATTAATATCCTTGATACAGGTAACATCCTCATCCTGCACAAAGACTGGATTGTTAGGAGGACTACGTGTTTCAAGGAGAGTGTCTGGATGTATTTAAATTTCGTTGATATCGACACGAAAGAATATTAAGTAACACTTGCCACTGTATGTTTCTACTTGTGTGCTACATACATACATACATACACGGCAATCTGCCTACCTGTCAAAAATCAGAAAGGCTTACGTTGAGGTTAACTTCATCCTACCTCGTATATCTTTTCGCCCGGCTCTTCATTCCTTATGATTTTACAGAAAATACAATGTTTCTCCTGCAGAGCCATGTATGCTTAATAGCTATTACGAGAATCTGATGGCAAAATCTTGTTCTAGTTTAGTTGGCAATTTCGCGAAAGGCAACGTTATGACGGGACAAAATCGAGATCAGCGGATTGATGGTACAGAATATGTGATAGTATTCACTGTTGTACACGTGTAACTTGGTGTTACTCTACATCTTTAGATATATATTGGAAGGTATGGAAAGAGCGATATAAATAAAAAGGCTGGTTTCTTTGATTGCAATACTTTTTAATTTAAAATATATAAACTGTACATATATTTATAGATAGTATATATTTTATATAGTATCGTGGTGTGTGAGCGTGATAAATTAATATGCGTAACGTTCATTTGTGTGGCAGTTGAGCTGAGGAAATGTTTTTCATGTTTCGACTTTCTTTTTTCCTTTCCATCTTTTGCTATTTTTAGGGAAATAATGAAGAACGATGTGGTAAGAAAAAATTGTAGTCAACCGGATAGAATCGACATAGAAAATAATCAGTCGCGTCTTTGTTGCAACGTTGTCAGTCCATTGAGGAAAAATAATGGTTCGGATAAATCGCATTCTCTGACCGCATTTCGTCGGAAAATTTGCCAATGAGGAGAATCGAGAGACTATTAGAAGCGATCTGACATCATGAGACATTCATAATTGTCGCCGTTTTTAAACTCAGTTGCTTTACATATTCAGCGTACCTTAACGTTATTTAACATCACTTTCGATATTACGTATTCAAATGTTTGCAAATATTGCTAAATTATATTTATACATATCTTTCTCTCTCACTTTTTCAGTTGCTTAGCTATGAACCGATGGATGTATAAATTCTCGATTACATTACGAAAGATAAATCCGTTTACATCCTATTCACGATATATTGTTAATTCGACGATCGACGAACATAGTAGAAAGGAAGATAAAACATCCTCGTCGCACGAGTGAAGGAGCTCAACTCATTAGCGGAGCAACGGAATAAAGGAGCATAAATACGATTGATCTTAAACGACGCGCTACAGAGTCTATTTTATGCGATTTAAATGAAGAAAATACTCGTCTCCTTAACTCATACTTTATACGTTCATTCCGATTTACCCAAGGGCACCTTACGCTCTACTTAGTAGTTTTTTTTTACCTGGATGGTCCAGACTGTACAGTGTGTTCTTTATAAATAATTCTTATAAATTAGATTAATCCTACGCTTTCCAATTCGACATAAAAATCGTACAATATACAGTAATATTCGCTTACGGCAATTCACCTTTAATACTGCAGGTCCTGCCCCATTGCGCATTGGCTGGCTATAATAGTTTCTTAAGAACGATCTTGATTGGTCTGCAACCCTCCTGTGGTTCAGTAAGCATTTTTTGCCTCGCTCCCGTGTTCGCTCGATATTCACTGAAACGATCGAGCTCTACCGACGAATTAAAAAAGTTCCGTTAGACTAACTTAGTGATCTAGTAGAGGGGTAAGTTTCAGCTGCCTTGGTAAGGCATTTGATCTGGTAGGGCGGACGTGTGGTTTTGGTTCGGACTCGGATGGAAGTGCGGAGTTGTACCATCCTGTGACATGTCGCCGACGACCACCGGTTCTTCGTACTTTCCTCTCTTGAAGCGGCCGTAGAGCGATGAGTAAGGCAGGTTGTAATGAATCGCTGCCTGATTGATGCTCATGTGGCCCAATCTGAAGGAAGGAAGGATGCCGTTAATACAGGTATAAGAGAGTGAGAGTGAGAGAGAACTGACCTAACAGCCTCGAGAGCTTCCGTCATGGCATCCTCGCTCCAGGGTGTGGGATTACTTCGACTTAATTCTATGCCTTCCCTCTTGCATCGGCCGTATAACGTTCCCGTGGGTATGCCAAATTCGGTCGACGCTCTCTGCACGCTCGTCTGACCCGACCTGATAGCCTCGAGGGCTCGATCGAGATCCGCCGGTGACCAGGTCGTAGGACTCGCGTTGAACGGTGCGGCCAGTCTGATACCTTCCCTTCTCGCGATTTTGTACAGAGTGCTGGATGGTATGCCGAATGCCTTCGACGCCTTATTTGCCGATATAGTGCCCGTTCTAAGGGCGTCGAGGGCGTTGTTTAAACTTTCGTCGCTCCACGACTTGGTCGGTCCGTCCTTCTTTGGCGTGTCGATGCCTAATCGATGAGCTCTTTGCCATAGCGTCGTCGAGGGGATGCCGAATGTCGCTGAAAGGAAACGGTAGGTAGGAGCTAGGTGAGCATGTGAGCTGACGTGTCGCGAAGCGGACGAGATGGCGGACGAGATGGCGGACGAGATGGCGGCGGAAAGAGTGCCGGGAATAAAGATTCGCACTGACACGTACCTGACGCTTTCGTAAGGCTCATGTCGTGATTCCTGAGCGCTTCCAATGCGGCGTCCATGTCCTCCTGAGTCCACGACTTTGAGCCGTGATGATGGGAACTCGACTGGCCCATGTGACCCTTCGAATTGTTATCGCCCGAATCCGAGTGCACTGAACTTCCGGAGGGCATCAGTCCAAGTAGCTCCGGCGTGATCATCATCATGTTGTCACTGTCTGCAGCATGTTTAGAACTAACGCTCGCACGATCTGACATGTGACTATCGATGTCTATTGTATCAGAAGAATCCATTGTGACCAGCGTTTCAAACTTTATCTTTACACTGTCGCAGTTCTGGATCTCTGCAAAACGGACAGGGATTTCTGGAAAAACGAACAAATTCCTCGCAGATTGACATTGATCGCAGGTGCGTAGCGTAGTGGGAGGATGTCCTGGCAGCCGTTCACACGGATGGCTGGAGCGTTAAAGGTAAACGGTCGGAGGACGGTCGGAGGACGGTCGGATCACGGTCGGAGGCCGGTCGGAGGACGGACGATGGCCAGCGTGACAGAGAACTGCTAAACGAGGCTGCGTGGGCCGTGCCTCTATACGCGAACGGAGCAACGCAAATCTAATCACGCTCAGTTAAGCCCGATTAGACCAATTATTTTGATTCCCTCCCTGTCTAATGACCGACCCCACTTTTCTCTCCGCACCGTTCAACCTGGGCCACCTTCGTTTCGCTCATCAGTCATCGCTGGCATCGTCGCTCACCCCGAGAGTGTCGCCTCTGACTCCCGTTAGATCGAACAAGGGAATTGAGGGAGGGGAGACGAGGCGGGAAAGAGAGAAAGAGAGAAAGAGAGAATGAGAGAATGAGAGAGAGTCTTTCCTTACCGGTCGAGTGATGATCCGGATCTCGGAGATGAGTGATCGTCGTCCCAACGAGGGTAGCGCTAGGCGGTGTTGGTTGCGTTTCCGGCGGCAGATCAACCTCCCCAGGATCCGGATGATGTCCGTAATGACCTAATCCTGTGTGACAAAACATGTCACCTTTTTATTCAAAGTGAAAAAGGTCTGTCCCTGCAGTCCGTTAAAGTGGTAGGACGCCCCGCACCTGACAGTGCCGACGATGAAAATGAGAAAAGGTTGGTCTCTGTCAGGTGCGGGGCGCGAATCTCAGCAATGTCCCTTACCGTTGTTATTGTTACTGCCGTTACCGTTGTTGTTGTTGTTGCCGCCGTTACCGTTGTTGTTGTTATTGCTGTTTGTGTTATTGTTGTTGTTGCCGGTAGAGTTACTGTTACGTTGGCAGGTTTCCAGGACTACTGCTGTTGCCGCTGCTTCTGTACACTCCTCATCTTCGGCGTGCCAGTCCCTGTGGTTCTGCGGAGACATCCGGTACGAATTTAGAGACACACTGTGCGCCGCATCGCAACGAAATCGCGGCTGGCCATCGCGCTCTCAGCCTCAGCCTCAGCCTCCTCTCTCTCTCTCGCTCGCTTTATTCGGTTCCTGCATTCTCGTATTTTCTGTATCGAGCCTATTTATATCGTCGCGTACACTTTTTACGCTCGCGCATCGGGAGAGCGAGATGCCTTTATCTTCGCATGATGCGGGCTACAAACATTTATCCCGCAACAACATCTCGCCCCCACCGACGAATCATTCTTTTTTTTCTCTTTGCCGGCCAATATCGAAGAAAGGAGAGGATCGAGGAAGGCATCGAAGAAAGCAACTTTTCATTACCTCTTTATTGTCGCAGTCGTAGCTCTCGTTGGTCTCCTCTTCTTTGTACCTGTCGTAGTGTCTCGAATCGGTCGCTCGGGGCTCGAAGGATGTTCGGGCTCTCTTGTACCTCGGATGCCTCTTCAGTTTGGTGAAGTTTATCCTAGGCGTACCCGGTTCCCGCGGTGGCGAGCTCAGACTCACAGACGGGGGTCCGTCCCTACTTTCCGGCACCTCGCATAGACCCTTTATCTTCAGTTGATCGGCCGTCTTCAGAAGGGACTGTTAGATCAATGAAACGATCAATGAAACGATCAATGGCCTCAGCGGAACGACAAATATTTTATACCGATCTGTCTATCGCGACTGCCTTCATCGCGCGGGCGCGCCATTTATTTCTCAGCTTGGCGCCCACTATCTTCATCAAATATAACGCGTTACCTATTTCGCTAAACCGCTTTGCGAGCCGGCTCAACGGTAAGAAGAGTCCGTCCGTCCAGAGATTTGCATATTTCGCTGAGAAAGCCCGGCTGCCATTGGCAGCAGAAATTCCCGCCTCTGACCCATCTATCGTCAATCAAAAGTTTAAACCTCGCTGCACCGTCGCAACCTCCGCGCAACCTTCTTCCGCAAAATCACTTTTCACCGTCTAGCTTGCGCGCCGTCAAGACAATTCAACGACCCCGCCTCATCCGTTTCCACCCCCTCGCCATCTTAACCTTGAAGAGACTACCACTATAGAACAACATGTGCCACCAGCCGTGGCCACGTGCTCTTGAACAAGTCGATCAAAATACGTCAGTGTATGCGCGCGTGACAGAGAGCGAACGAGGGAGAGAGAAACGGAGAGAGAGAGAGAGAGAGAGAGAGAGAGAGAGAGAGAGAGAGAGAGAGAGAGATAATTGTAAGAAAATGACAGTCGGAATATACTGTTCGCTAAAGTCTCATGTTACAGACTTGAGGGAAGACTTGAAAAAGGGGAAGGATAATGGGAGGATGAAGGACTAATTACGCGCTAAACTGTGCAAGAAAGTTAATTCGGCACGCACGACACACGTGGATCGTTCAGGATTTGCAGACCCGCCGCGAACGAATTGGGGATGGTAGCCAGAAAGAAGACGGGTTGGATGCATGATAAGTATGTTACGATTTGATGGCAGGAGTGGACGATTGCAAGGTTAAAAAATGGGTGGCATTTGTAGCGTAGAATGGAGAAAGGTGCGGGAGTTGGGCGAAGGTGCAACAGCACTAGGAGAAGTAGCCGAAGTAGCAGAAGTAGCAGCAGTAGCGGGTGAAAGAGAAGGGAGAATGTAGAAGGGAGAAGGCGAGGGTAACAGAGCGGCTCGCGGCCGAAGTTGAGGCTCTCTGTTCTTTAATCAAGGCAGGGGTGGCGCGATTAGGCGGGGTCGGTGGGTGCGCTCGCGGGAGGGAAGGGGGTGCTGTTCGTCGGCCTCGGCGGGAGCGGCTCGCGGGGCTTTTTGGAGGGAGGTTTAGGTGGCGGCGATGGCAGTAG
This sequence comes from Anoplius nigerrimus, assembly GCA_914767735.1. Classification (NCBI taxonomy): domain Eukaryota; kingdom Metazoa; phylum Arthropoda; class Insecta; order Hymenoptera; family Pompilidae; genus Anoplius; species Anoplius nigerrimus. The sequence goes on along the minus strand of OU612079.1, from coordinate 23,465,847 downwards.
AGGTAGAGGTAGAGGCAGAGGTAGAGGCGGCGGCAGTAGAGACGGCGATAGAGGCGCAACGGTATAGAGGACTTGCTAGCAAGAGAGAAGAGTGCGGACGGTATATAGCAGAGGCGGTAGCGTGGTGCACGCTGGCGGTAGAGGGGCGTCGGAGGAAGCGGAGACAGGGGGTGGGGTGGGGGGGGGGGGCAGAGTCAACGTGGTCTGAGAGACACGCCGAGCGGGGGAGTCGAGGCTACGGTGCCAAGGGGGGTAGGTTGGCAGGGAGGGAGGGAGGGAGGGAGGGAGGGAGGGAGGTGGGTAGGGGAAGAGGGCTCGCCAAGAGGGGTGTAGAGGGAAGGGGACTCTCGCCGGCAGGCCGACGAGGGGCAGCAGGCAGGCAGGCAGGCAGGCAGGCAGGGAGTTAAGGGAGGAGAGGCGTAGAGGTGGGTTCGTTGGGGTTGGGCGGCAGAGGCAAAAACGCCGGCAGGAAGAATGGGGAGGCCTCCGACGCGGCTGTCGCGGCCCCAGGGCCGTATCGACCACCCCCAACCCCCCGATTCTCTCCTGCCGAGGAACTCGCGCGACGGCACCGACACCAATGACTTCGCGAACCGTTTGCCGCACACCTACGCACATCGAATATGTTCACCTTTCTCACTCTGTAGCCCTCTCTCCCCCCTTCTACCCCCTTCTACCCTCCTCTCGTCTATCCGTCTATCCGTCTTCCTGACCCTTCATCGTTACTTCCTAATCCCTGATCGTTCGCTCGATGCAATAGATTTCAGGAGCGACAAGGGAGGCCTATCGGCAGATTCTTTACTTTGCTTCCCCTTTGCAATAATATCGTTGCCACCTTCCTTCCTTCCTTGGTCGCTTCAGCGCATTGCTTCCGATCGATTATCGTAGGCTTAGCTTGGTCGCCGATAGATCCGAATATATATTGGTGGAGGGGGTGCGAATCAAAGAGAAGGAGTGCGTCAAAGGGTTAAGGACCTTTTAGCTCTTATATACTGCGATACATCTTTCTCTCTGTCCCCTTTTACCTTGTCGCTGCGCACCCCCTGCACAATACAACACAGAGAGTCCGCCGCAAATCTTCGGGCTCGATGTAGAGGGGGGTTGGGGGTTGGGGGTTGGGGGCTGGGGACTGGGGACTGGGGAGAGAGAGAGGGTGAAATAGGGTGGGATGGGGTGGGATGGCGGGGCAGGTGGCGGGATCGGAGCCGGTACTGGTCACGGGACGCATGGTAATCGAACGTCTCTGCGTCGGGGCATGCCCGACGACGATGTCGATACGACGATTTCGTTATCGAGCGTAATTGTGAGCCTCGGCCACGACTCGTTTCGATGAATCTTCCCAAGAATTGACTGCACTCCTCTTTTCCATTCTGTCCAACAATATATCGGAAAGCGCCTCTCTCTCGCTCTCTCTCATTTTGCCTATTTTCGAAACAGGGTACATTCATTTGGACCTTTCTGGTTCCACTTTAATTCCGACAGTACACATATACGAAATGCGGAAAGGGAAGAGGAAAAGCGTATTGAATGAAAATTGTTCCCGATAAATAGAAGCGTGGGCGCATGTAATGAAATGAATAATAGTAGGCGTGAAGAAGTGGGATCGGTTTAACGTCGTCGATGAGCACGTCGGCGAGAAGGTCGGCGAGAACGTTGGCGAGAACGTTGGCGTCGACGGTGGCGGCGGCGATGGTGGTGGTGGTGGCGGCGGTGGCGGCAGTGGTGGTGGCGGTGGCGGTGGCGGCGATGGCACTTGGAGAACCACGGCTGGTGGGGTAGAGAAGGAGGATGACGAAGAGGAGAGTGGCGAAGCGGCAGGGCGGTTGGTCGGTTGAGTTTGGAGGTGGATGCATAGGGGTGGTGCCATCGGCTCGGAGGCAAGAGGGAAAGCCACCAGGCAGAATCCAACCTCACCAATCAATACTTAGGGTTCAAGGGCATCGTCCGACCAATTATCCCGGACTAATTGACGCAACGCAGGAAGGAAAAAATCTTCGGGCGCGACTACTTCCGGCCAGCCTCTCCTCTGCCGGATGGAAATACTAATTTGAATGGCCTGCTCGCTCGGCCGCCTTTCTTAGGGACACCTTCTTCCTCGTCCGGTTCCCGAAGCCGCTTCCGGCATTTCCATGCAGCCGGACGAGCGGCCGACAGAATCAACCGATACGCGACGGACATCGAATGAGGGAAGTATCGAATTGGCAGCGCATTAAATAGAAGGAAAATTAGTAATGCACGTGGTCAGCTGCGAGAGACTGTCGAAGAAGAAGTAGAGACGAGAGAGTGAATGGCTGACGGGATGAAAGATTGAAGAGATTCTGAAAACCGCTTTGGCTCGGTGAAAGCAAGGGAAATGGGGTTGAAGATGGAAGAAGGAAGAAGGAAGAAGGAAGAAGGAAGAAGGAAGAAGGAAGAGGATGACGGAGATGCGCGTATTCTTCTCGAGGAAGAAATAAGACGGCGATTGAAGGAGAAGTCCAACAGGTGTAAATCCGCAAAAAGATCGACCGTGGAAATGTTTCAGAAGACGAGGAAGGCAAGGAGGGGTGACTGAGGGGTGGCCGAGAGGTGACCGAGGGTGCGGCGGCGGGTGCGGCGGTGGGGTTAACTGAGCGAGGGGGGTCGGCTTGAACTACGTCAGGCAGGCAACGTGAGGCGGGCATCGTGAGGCGGGCAACGTGAGGCGGGCAACCCCAGACGGTGCGTGAGCCCCTTTATAGCGGAGAAGCAAGGTGTCTCGAGACAGGAAGACTGAAGGGAGGAGAGGAGCGCAAGGAGAGGAAGGAAGGAAGGAAGGAAGGAAGGAAGGAAGGGGAGTGGGATCGAGATAGAGGGAGGAGGGTGTGTGACGGGATGGGGGAGAAGAGGGAATTCCCGAAGACGGTCGTAGGGTCGTCTCCACTATTACGAATACGGCGCCATAACGGAATTGATAATGTAACGGGCGTCACGAGCATAACCTTCTCCCCCGCACTGCTACATAACCTCCTTTCTGAATGGGAGCACGGCCCTGCTGGCTACCACGTGCTCTTCCCAACGTAAACGTAAGAATACCAGTCGACATCTAAGCGTCCCGCTTTCATCTTCACCTTTCCTCCGATCTAACCCACCTCGCCGAACCTTCCCTCTTCTGTTTCGCCCATACAGCGAGCTCCCACCGAAATCTCTTACACCTTCCGTCCTCTCGATCGTCCGGAATGTCGCCTATCTCCCTCGTCCCGCTCTCAATTATTTCCCCGAAACGATTATCTCATTCGGATACACAGCGCGAGCGGTAACTCGACGACAACTTTATCGTCCGCAGGAAAAATGTAAGATATCATCGTACGCATGACATATGAGAAGAGACTGTTTACGAATGTGAAGTGAAGGAGCCTGATAATGCGAACGCGGCGCAGCTTCCCAGACGTTTTAAAGGGCTCTCGTAAAAGGGAATCCCCCTCAGTGCTTCACCCCCCCCCCCCCCCCCCCCCCTCCCGCACACAGTTTCCCGTCTCGAAGACAGACGACTTTTTTCATCTCTTTTCTTTTAACTCTGCCGCATTTTTCGGCACATGAAAATTGACATAATAAGCGATACGGTGTACTTTGGGAGCAATCAGCTTACACCTTCGTCACGTCGACGATGCGGAAGTGATAAATAATCGAAAATGGAAGAAACGAGCGAGAAAGAAAAGAGAGGGAAATACACTTGCAAGCGTAGAGGGATACTGGAGGTTATAAAAGGAGTAGGAGGAGGAGATATTTGGAGTTGCCTGGCGAGGAAAGCCGCGAAAGTTGGGAATGTCTTGTCGTCGGTGTCTGAAGCTGTCTGAAGCTGTCTGAAGCTGTCTGAAGCTGTCTGAAGCGGATCGGGTCGAAATCTCGGCACATGCTGTGCCCGCGCGACGCTTCCGTCGAGCATGAACGCTGGGCACTCAGCAAAATGGGAGAAGGAGGCATGGGTGGTAGTCGCCGTGCGGCCGGCAACGACGACAACGACCACGACGACGACCACGACGACGACCACGACCGCGACAAGGACGGCGGCACTCACATTCGCAACCAGCGAAACTCATCGTATCAGAGGAGAAACAATGTCTACAATCTAACACATTAATATCGTCTTCTAGCATAATATTGTCTTGTCTTTGAAATCCAATTTATTCCCTGTCGCCCCCGCGTGCATGCACATAGGCGGACACGTAAATACGTGCGTAGAAATATACGTACGCATCCCTTCCGATTCGTATACAGATATGTTTGACACACACACGCTTGGCCTTGTATAATATGCATGTACGTATAAGCGGCGGATGCAGTGAGTGAACGGCGCGATGTTCAAGAGAGCAATGGCCATTTCGGAGAGGGTAGTAAGCATGGCAATATCGCAACGAGGAGGAAGACGAGACAAACGTGAAACGGGGTCGACGAAGATGAGAGTGAAGACGGTGAAGACGCTGAAGACTGGAGGACGGGGGAAGAAGGGGGAAGAAGGGGGAAGATGGGAAGGAAGAGCACGTTGTCGATGACGAGTGGATCCGCTTTGCTTGGCACTCTCGGTACACGCCGAGCGAGCGTGCCCCCGCGCACACTGACGAGAGTCGTGGAAACACGTTTTGAGGACGAGCGCGAAGAGAGGAAGTTATATCGTTTATCACTCACCTGGCTGCGGCACTCCGTAGGCGAGCAGTTCCTCCTCGAGACGCAAGACACGGTTCACACGGAGGAGGCGGAGGTGGTGTTGGTGGTGGTGGTGATGGTGCTGGTGGCGGAGGAAGTATAGAAACAGGAGGTGAAAGAGGAGAAAGAGAGAAGGGGTCGCCGAAGGTAACGGAGGAGGATCGCGAGAAATGAGCGGCGCTCGAGGAAGAAGAGGAATTGTGCCGAAAGTCAGAGGAAGAGAGAGAAGTAGGAGAAGGAGAAGGAGGATGGATGATTCGAAAGGAGGAAGAAACGATCGAGAGCGGTGACGATGGAAGGAAGAAGGGCAGAGGGCCGAAGAAGGAGGTGGCCGAGGAGGATGAGGAAGAGGCGGATGAGGAAGCGGCGGCGGAAGTGTGAGAGGGTATGCAGTCGAAGGAGAAGAAGTAGAAGTAGAGGAAGAAGAGGAAGGAGAGGAAGTAGAAGTAGAAGTAGATGCGAGCGGAGGATGCGGACAAGGAGGAAGAGACGGAGGAGGAAACGGAGGAGGAGACAGAGGACGAGAAGGAGGAATAGAAGGAGGGGGAGGAGAAGGAGGATGAAGCGGAGGAGGGTTCGGACGAGAAGGTGGAGAAGGAGGTGGAGGCAGAGGAGGAGAAGGAGGGTGAGAAGAAGAGAGAGGAAAAAGAGTCACTACGAAGAGACGAGCCGTCGTGGTCGTGATCGTTGTCGTCTTTGTCGTCACCGTCTGCGTCGTCGTCGTCTTTGTCGTGATCGTTGTCGTCGTCGTTATTCCGCACTCGTCAAAGTCGTGAGAAAGCCGGTCGAAATGGTCCGCGAGGAGGTTACGAGCACGTAGAACGGGAGGATAATTCCTGGCAGGGCCCGATCTCCTACGCGGCGAAGCCCAACGAAAGTGAAATGGCATTCGGCGCTCCGTGCTGAGGGCGCACGGCATTCGGAGGAGCGGAGATGAGGAGGACGCGGTGGAGAGTTGGCGGGAGGAGGCGGAGGAGGACGAAGAGGAGGAGGACGAGGTGGAGGAGGAGGAGGATGAGGAGGAGGAGAGGGCTGACGGCGGCGGCGGCGGCGGCGGTGGTGGTGGCGGCGGCACCAGCACCAGCACCAGCACCGACGACGGCCGCGGCAGCGATAGCAGCGGCGGCGACTAGCAGCCCTAGCAGTACCAGCAGCAGCAGCAGCAGCAGCAGCAGCAGCAGTACCACCACTACCACCACCGCCAGCAACAGCAACAGCCGAAGCCGAAGGGAAAAGGAGAGCGCGGCACGAAATTCGCCGGCGCGATAGACAAGGACGTATTGTGGCTCTGCTCGAGCGCGCACGACGAGGAAGAAACTCTCGCGGGGGATGCGTGCTCGCCAATCGACAGAGAGCGAATAAAGCGAAGTGACGAACGAGCGAGCGAGTCAGTGCACCTGACCAGTCGAGAGGAGAGCGGTGCCGCGCGCGCCAAACCGGCAGAGCCGCGGGGGAGAGAGGCAGAGGCAGAGGCCCTGGGAGTCAGAGGAGGCAGAGGAGGCAGAGGAGGCGGCCGAGAGGTACGCGCGGAGAGGGGAGGAGCGCGCAGCCAGGGTGGCGATGCAGAGACGCGGGGGAGACGCGCGGTTCTCCGACGGCTGCGGGGCGACAAGGCGGGGTGGGGCGGCGGCGGCGATAGGGGGCGGCGGAGGGGAGTGGGTAGTATGCCGACGGGTGCCGGCGGTAGGGAGGGCAGGAGCCGGTCGAGAGGAGGGGATATGGCCAGAATCGGGGGGCAGCAAGAGGCAGAAGGAGTTGGGAGAGGAGGAGGAGGGCGAGAGAGGACGGCGGGGTGCTCAGCGAGCAGGGAGCCAGCCAGATCGAGCGGGGTAGGAGGTATGAGGGGGAGGAGGGTGCAGTCAAGTCTGCGGTGCTCAACAGAAACGTGGTCGCCTCTCGTTCCGGTATGACGAGGACGCAAGACGAGAGTGTGCTCGGGACTGGAGGCGAGTGCGAGAAGGAACGCGTCAGGCATAGAAGCGCGACGACGACGTATCGCCGCCGCCGCCGCCACCACCACCGCCCACTACTAATACTACTACTACACCATCGTCACTACCATCGCCGTCAACGTCGCCGTCGTCGTCGTCGTCGTCATCTACACGCCCAAACGAGATAGAAAGTTTCGGTAGAACAAGGAGAAGGCACGTTCGGCTATGGCATGACGAAGACGAAGCATTGAGAGAGACGAGCTCGGATACGCTTAACCAGGGCCGTCCCGATGCACCGACGACCGATCGCAATGCTCCGCGTTTTTAGGGACGTTTGCTCTCCGATTACGGTAATCGCACTGTTCTTTAACACGGTGCCTCTCATAGGAGCGTACGCATCCACCGTTATCCTAAGAATTCGTTTGCAAACCTTGATCGAAGCCCTTGATCTGATCAGCTACATTTAAAGTTTGAGCATTGGGAGACTATCCCACGTGTAGATGTACGCGCATCTTCAATGGCAATGTGCCAGCCATGAGCGCGACAGCCTAAGATATAAGAGCGACAGAGAGTCAAATAGGATCGGTACCGGAAGCAAGCGAAGCAAAGTTGGGCTTTAAATCGTTTGAGCTGTTTCTGTGAGAAAGTCGATTTGACATTACTTAATGGACATTTGTTTAATTAGCGTCGGAGCAGAATGTTGAGTGCACAGTGGGTTCTTCGAACCTTTGACACGACACTGGCGGGAGTCCAAGCGTCGCGCGCGCGGACTGCGTTCGAAAGGAGGGAGAGGAGAAGGCGGAGTGGGAGGGGTAAACGGGAAAGATGCGAGCCGAAAGGTATGCGGGCGACAGAGAGGATCGATCTATTGGAACTCGAGTGCGAGAGAAAGATAATGAGGGGAGGGAGGCACTGCTCCGTAGACTGGCTGTCGTAGCCGATCGTCTGTCTGCATTGGGCTGCATGGGCCTTCGATGCACACGAGCTTTCAAACTCGACCGGGTACTGATAGTAAACGACTAATAGTAACAGGGGTTTGAGCCGAGTGAAGGTAGTAGAGAAGGGTAGTAGAGAGGGATGGTAGAAAGAGAGAGAGAGGGAAAGTGTCGTAAGGAAAGTTCTTCCTCGTGACATGCCACCTCGTATAATCGGGTGGGCGAGCACGTGTCAGCTCCTCGTTAAATGAGGAGATTTTGCAAATGCAAGGAAAGAAGCGGGTAGACAGGTATTAAGCGTAAATTAGGAGCGCGTACTGGTTCCTCGGCTGGCAGTACATGGACGTGGAATTGATTGTAGTCGGAGGTCGTTGAGGGGCCCTAGCGCGCGCAATTCTTCGATCAGGCCTGCCCTGTGTCGGCCCGTGTTGGCCCGATGCGGCTCGCGGCGACTGAGCGGGAGGGCAGCGGGAGGACAGCGGGAGGGTGGCAGAAGGGTGGCATGACGTCCTGACGAGTAGTAGGGCGGTAGACCAGGACGAAGAGGGTGAGGAAGCGCAGGCGGGGGGGATGGGGCGTTTACGCGCCTATTCGGTGCGAGGGAGAGGGGGAGAGAGAGAGAGAGAGAGAGAGAGAGAGAGAGAGAGAGAGAGAGAGGAAAGGGGGAGGGAGAGGGAGGATGAGAGTGCGTCGCGTGTGCCCGCCGTCCGTGTGTATCGGCGCGAGAGACCGAGTCGGAGGAGAGGACGACTACGTGGGAGAGAGAGAGAGAGAGAGAGAGAGAGAGAGAGAGAGAGAGAGAGAGAGAGAGAGAGAGAGAGAGAGAGAGAGAGAGAGAAAGCGTAGTCTCGAGCTGCCGTTGCAAAGCTTGCGCGACGGACAAAGGGAATCTGCGGCTGCAGTCGGTTGTGTCTCTTTACGAATAAGCGCACCTATATATGCATCCCAGAGGCCCTGGTGAGCCAGCATTAGTAGTGCGTGCATGCGCGCGCGGGCGCACGTAGGTACGTCTACTCGTCGCAGGGGATATCGTGGTAAACGTAAAAACTTGCGTGGACGCACAGTAGGAGAGGACAGAGTAGAGCAAGAGGAAGTAAGCTGCAGCAGGAGCAGCACTAGCAGCGTCAGTACCAGCAGCAGTACCAGCAGCAGTACCAACAGCAGTGGCAGAGACGTGGGGCGATGCGTGCACACGTGTATACAGCAGAGACAGAGTTGGCGGTCGCGCGCCAAACGTGCACCGGTGGCACGCATGTACGCCACTGCAGAAACCGCGGCACACGGTACACTCAGTCGAGAAAGTTAGAAATACCCTTCGACCGCGCGCCTTTATCCACGTCCGTCTCTCCGTTCGCATTTTGCCTGCCTTCGCCTCCTTCTCCTGCCCCCCTCTTGCCAACCAATGCCCCACGGTGCCCCTCTCTCACTCTGCCAGCAATGCCGCCCTCCATCTTCCTCTTCGTCGTCTTCTTCTTACTCCTCTTCTTCCACCAGATGGAATAAAGAGGCTACGGTCACGAAGTCATTCGACGACCTACAGAGTGCCGCGGCCGCTTCCCTACCTACTCTTTCGCTCCTCTACCATTTCTCACTCGATCTCTGAGAATCGTCGCGGCGAAGATGGCAATAGGGACGACGACGACGACGACGGCGGCGGCGGCGGCGGGAAGAGAATTATTAGTCATACGCGTGCCGACGAATGCCAACTGCGGGAAGAGGAGCGACCGAGTCCGATAGTTCGACCAAATGCAGACACGCATTCAAGTTGAATACGTAAAACGCTCTTTTCTCGAGATACGTGTCTCGAAGCTAACTTTGCCTTGACTCTATCTCTGGATCGGGAGATCGGAGCGGCTGTTCAGGTTAAAACGCAGGGCATCCACTTGGAAGTACACATAGTTGCCTAACCGTTCAATTCTAACCCCTTGTATTGATTGTCCTCTGACGGCTCTTGCCCCGTCCGGCGGCAGGCGCGAGCTGCAGCTAGGTGAAGCGAGTTGGGAGGCTGTAGCAGCACTGAAACGGCTCTTGCACCACCGGTAGAGCAGCTCAAATTTTTCGCCCCGCGTTTGCCCGGAAAGTACCGAGTAATCGAATGACTCCCCTGATTTTCCCCCCCACTACGGGCATGCGTCATTCAGGATTATCGTCAAAAAAGCCCCCTAGCGCGCATTCCCTCGTAGCCAAATTTCGCTGAACGCCGCGCTCCCAGTGTCCGTAAAACGAGCGCAAAGTTCAAGGTCGCAAAAACAATACCGCTTCATCCCACCTATCCTTCTCCTCTGCCTGTACCCCTTCCTGCCGTCCTCCTTCGAAGGAGCATGCGAGCATGCGAGTAGCGGGCAAGCTTCTCTCCGGCAGCGTCGTAGAAAGGATACTCATCGAGAACGAGGTCACTGGAGAACGTTATCCCGATGAATATCGGGAAGCGTGCAGCTCGGCACATTACTCGGCGCACTGCTCGGCACATTACTCGGTCAATCCTGAATCGTAACCGAGTGTCTAATGTCGGCGCAGAGAGGATCGTTTACGGTCGCTATTTGGGAAGACGACGCTTCGGGTGGGGAAGAAGGATCGTGGTGATCCGGGACGAGAGGTATCCTCGATTCGAGGGAGAAAGTGATTTCTCACTTCCGCGAAACGTTTCGTTCAGCGACGCGTGACCGAGCGGAGACCGAACGGAGACCGAACGGAGACCGAACGGAGACCGAGTCCAACGTCCGCCGATGCAAAATTCAGGGACGTCGCCCAGGAGCCTTCGTCGCTCATGCATTATACAGATACGACAGAGGCGACAGGCGAGGAGTCGAGTTGAGTGAAGAGGCAGGTTCGATACATAGAAGCGATACTCGCGACAGCACGCACTGCCTCCGAAAGAGAGGAAGATTCCGATTATTCTTCCGAAGTGTCTTTTCCTAGATTTAGGCGAGGAAAATGGATTGAAGGCACGAAGCTGGAAGGAGAGGGTGTAAGGTAACTTTGCGTAGGACCGTGTCCCGCTTTTCGCGTCAGTCTCTAGCTTGATCGGGTTGGGTAGGAATTATGCCCGAAGCGAACGCTGGGAGAAGAAGATACGATGTCCGGGACGAGTAAGTACCGCGAAAGACGAAGGGCACCAATCACGGGCGTGAGCATCGTTGCGTGCCAGCACGTCCTGCCCGGTAGAGCGGTATAAAAGGAAGGGTAAAAGGCAGGCTAAAAGGAAGGCTAAAAAAGAAATGGCAAAATGACGAAACTCAAGCCAGCCAGCCAGCTAGCTAGCCAGCCAGCTAGCCAGCCAGCCAACGAGCCAGCCAGCCAGCCAACGATCCAGCCAACGATCCAGCCAGCCAGCCAGCCAGCCAGCCATCCAGCAAGCGGAACATCGAGCGAGAGCTAGCCAGTGCGAGATGTTGGCCCTCCTACTCTCTTTCGCATATTTTCGCACGCGGCGACCGAAAGACAGACGGATAGGCAGACAGTGGGCCTGCCGAGGAGCGAATCGGTCGACCGGCGAAAACCGGTGGACAAATGGTAGAACGCAAATATTCAATCACATAGTCCAAACACTGGCGGCTACGGGCGACGAGAAGGCAAACCGGGGGAGGTGAAAAGGGGGAGGCGAAACGGGGAAGGCGAGAGGGGGAGGCGAAAGTGTGGGAGAGGCAGGTTTGACGAACAAACACGACGCCTCAACGGTCGCCCGAAAGAAACTGCGGACGCATAGTTTCCGGAACTGGCAATCTCGTCGCCGATCTTGAAGCATCATTTTTCGCCATTCCGCAAAAGGGTCACACTTTGTCGGGATCGGAGACGAGAGACGCCTTACGGCGAATCTTTTACGATGATATTATAATTTATTGGCCTCGCAAGATAAAAGTACAGCGAAATATTGAGTAAGCTCATGAATGTACGAGAGGGAAGAGCGATAAGAGGCGCGAGCTTATATTTATTTTGAGAGGCGAGTATCGCCCTGAGAAAGCCAAGTTTAGCGTGATTGCGAGAGTCGAAGGCATTGCAATCGCGATTACACAATAAATTGTACATTAGGACTGGGACGGTACGAATCTTCGAGAGCTTCGCCTTCGGCTTCGGCTTCGGCTTCGGAATTGGCCAATGGTTCTAATTGCAGTGAATTCGCCGTTGCTCATCATCCGTCTTATCGCGCGGACACAGTTCCCGCCGGTTGGGAGTCGCTGCATTGGCGAACGTGCTATGCTTGTGCCCAGGGCACCGCTGGTAGTGATAGTAGCGGCGGTAGAGGTGGTAGTAGTAGTAGTAGTAGTACGAGTAGTAGTATTATGTGCCTGATTGCCGGACAATGGAACCTAACGAGACAGGGTCGAAGACTGTCTTTTATTGATCTTGCAAAGGTGGAAAGCGTAATGCTCCCGCACTATCCATTCATAATAGGAGCGCGGGGAGCGTGTCGCGCTCTTCCGAACCTGCCCGATTTTTTCCCTAATGGAGATTCGACCTTTCTAATTCTCCGACAAGTTCAATCGATGCGCTTTGTTCCGTACGCGAACGCCTCGGCGGAATATCGGCGAAACGTTCGGTTGGAAAAGATTTTTCAGACGGGCGCGAATAAGTGGGAGGACGGCGTGTGCGTATATCCACAGTTGAATGTATATCCCAAGTTGAATATATGCATCGTTCGCTCCTTCGATGCGTCGGCATTGTTCGTTGGCTAACAACCCGGCGTGGGAGCCTGCCTCTTTTTGCTGACGATTTAAATTTGGCCCGCATTCAAAATACAGCCCCCTTGCAAGTTCGTCGTCCGGCGTTCGTACGATTCAAATAGCCGGGCGAACGATCTCGTTCCGCGCTCGCTTATCCCCCGCACGTTACGCGCAAATCAATCGACGATCAAACGAATCCCAATCAATGGCGAAAGAAATTAAAACTGCATTGTCGTTCAAGTTACCTGCGGGAGCAAAGGAACGCATCGCTCGGTTCCTGCATACGTCCATCTACTTGAGAGAGATTACGGTAGGCACAGAGACGAGGAGCAGGCATAGAAAGGTGGTAGCGGCAACGGCACTGACAGCAACAATCGACAGCAACAATCGACAGCAACAACCGCAGCACCACACCAGATACACGCAAAGTTTGTGCAGACAGCGTATGACCGATAATGTATACAGCGGCGGCGGCGGCGGCGTCGGCAGCGGCGACGGCGGCGGCATGAGCGAAGAGAAGAAGGTGAGCATACAAAACAGTAGCAGTAGCAGTAGCAGTACCAGTACTAGTAGTAGCAGCAACAGCAGCAACAACAGCAACAACAGCAACAGCAGCAACAGCAGCAGCAGCAGCAGCAGTAGCCGCCACTGCCGTTGTTGTTCTCTAGCTCGCCTTCTGCTCTCTTCTGCTCTCTTCTACTCTCTTCTACTCTCTTCTACTCTCTCCTAGTCTCTCCCACTCTCTGGCCGATTAAAGCGCACCGCTGAATTTGGAGCGAAAAAAATATGGTGAGGCACAGGAGCGCACTGTCGCACGACGTCGCACAAACGATTCGCCGGAAACGGAGAAGAATGACGATAGCCCGTGACACCCTCGTCGCGGTCCGATGAGGAGCCGGCGTTCGCGAAAAGCGGGCATTTCGAAATGAGTACGCACTTCGACAAACTTTTGGCGAGCGCTGCTATTTACGGACAGTGCCGGAAGGTGCGGCGCCGGAGGAGGCAGGATTCGCCAGATAAAACGACTATTTGCCGCAACCGGCAACCACCACAATCTTATTCTCATTCTCTTCCCTCTCCCTCACGCCTTTATCTTCCCTCCTGCTCACTCGGGTAAGCGGTTTGTCGATCAAGAAGATGTCTGGCGCCACTTTCCTACGCTCACCTATTCTTCGAAACCCGACCGAGACTGTTATCGAGAGGGTAAGGTAGATACCGACAACCTTACGGTCGATGAAACAGCAGCGCAAATTTGCCATGGGAGAGCTCTCTGCGGGCGGTAAAGTAACATTTACCTTCTGGCGGAAAGTGAACCGGGTAGATTCACTCCCACCGTCGGTAAGCTGACACCACACAAGTTTCCGTCGATCGGACTATTTTCGCGGAGTTGAGAAAGGGAGGAGAGGTTCGAATCTTACTGTCCTTCGGCATTCCAATCATCTGAGGAAAAGACTTAATGAATGCAGCGTTATTTTCTAACCCCGTTTGAAAATCAAGACTTTATCGTAGGAAAATATACGCTGTTGTCGTTTCACGCAAGATGTACAGTCACGGAATACGGATAGGAACGATTTTCGGGCGGTAACGCAGTGAAGGCAATGCGATTAGATAAAGGCGAAATATTGTGGTAAGAGCGATACTTTTGCTCGCGATCGCTGTATCAAGGTACAACGTTTTTCGCCGATTAAGACTTATTAGTCAATTCTTAGAAGCTTACCTGAAGTTCAGCCTGGGAAACATCGATCTCGCCCCTGTAGACGAATTCGATGATGAATTTGAGATCGTTGAAGCACACGTCCTGTGGCATAATGATCGTCGGATGTTTGCACGGATTTGAAAGGAGAAGTTTTTGAAAGTAGGAACTGCACGCCGACAGGACAACCTGAATTAAAAAGAAAATCGTTCGTTAACGGAAAAGCGTGATTACATATACAGTAGATATGCATGTACATAAACGTATTCGCGTCGAGTCGCGATCAATAAGAATCTATCGGACTGAATCGTTCTGCACTCGGTCAGTTAGTTGCGAGTGCGTCGAGGACATTGAATAATGTTTCGCAAGAACATGATCGATCCGTAGTATCGTCGCGATCGGTGGTTCTCCTTCCAGCGACGTAGAGTTTGTCGCCTACCTTGTGCGCCTTTAACGAAGCTTCGTTGCACGCTAGCGTGACGTCGACGAAGGCCTCGGTTTGCAGCAGATGATGGAAAACGGACGTCATGTTCGACTGGTAGTTGTTCCAGCGCAGGCAGTAGTGCTGCCCGGCCATGCCGCCGCTGGAAAATGAAAAAGAGCGCCATCAGAGAGAGGGAGAGAGAAATAGATACATAGATAGAGAGAGAGAGAGAGAGAGAGAGAGGGGGGGGGGGAGAGAGAGAGAGAAAGAGAAAAAGATTTCATGTTCGTTGTCGTTGACGACATAGATCGTATCCCGAGTGCCCTAGGAACGCTAGGAGGAAAAATCACTTGGATCCCGACGGGATTTCAAGAGAATTTTGCCTCTCGGGAGCGTTTTTCATCGAAAAGTCATCGACGGCTCCATACCCTTCCCCTCGGCCCCCCTTTTTCCCACCCCCGAGCCACCTTCCCTCCCTTCTGCCTTTACACCCTTCCCACCTCGAAAGATCGATCCGCAATACGGGACAGTACCTGTAGTGCACGCCCCAATAACGATCTGTCTCCATGAAATATTCGTTTTCTTTCTCCGCACGCTAGCCAGGAGAGAAGATATTTCCAAGGTTTTATACAGTGCGATGGATCGAGGGTGGGAAGAAGGTAAAGGAAAGAGTTACGCCTAGCCGAACGAGGACGGAGCCGAGGAGAATTGTAAGAAGCAGCGAAGATGATGGAAGAGAAGAAGACAAAGAAGGAGGAGTAGTGGGTGGCCGAACGAATGAACTTCCTGCCTCCCTGCCTGTCTGCCTGCCTGCCTGCCTGCCTCTACGTCTGCCTGCCTTCCTTCCTTCCTTTCTTTCTTCGCTTCTTTCCTTCTTCAGGCGCAATTCAAGTGAGACGCGTCAGCGCGAAAAAATTCCTTAAAAACTATCATTCTACCATCGTTATATGGCAACGTTCGGCTAAGTAATGAGACGGTGGGAAAATTTCAAAAATTCAGTCGGCCCCTGACACGATCGATACTGATACCGGAACAAGGATGATCGATGCCACTGTGGCAAGCAAGCGTGGACTGAGCTTTTCCAACTTTACCCCTTCTCGTTCCTCGGTCAGACAGTCACATTAAACACATTGCACAGCCGAGAAGAAATGCAAAGAGAGTAAAGTGCATAGATAGATGGAGAGCGAGAGAGAGAGAGAAAAGGAGGGCAAGAGGTCTTGCGCGGGCGCCCTTGCGAGAACTGGATCGGCAACACTGTGAGAATCGAAATCGATCGAAGCTCGAAATTGTCGCGCGCCAATGTACCGTTCTCGGATGGCGATATCTTGACTAAAGCAAGACGTAATTGGCGACACTAAACGCGCGACGAGAGGCACGGCTCGCGGAGCACGACGAAGAGGCACGACGAAGAGGCACGACGAAGAGGCACGACGAAGAGGCACGACGAAGAGGCACGACGAAGAGGCACGACGAAGAGGCACGACGAAGAGGCACGACGAAGAGGCACGACGAAGGGACACGACGAAGAAGCACGACGAAGAACACGACGATGAACACGGCGAAGAACACGACGAAGAGCACGGGGCGAAGAACACGAGGCGAAGCACCGCGATAAGGAACACTGCCGGAAGCGAAGGTTGCCAATTGGCCGACTCGAAGATCCTCGATGAACCGGAAGTCCGGGAAATTGGCACTAAGCACAGCGAACGGGGAATAAGGGGCGAGGATAGGCAGAGCGACGAGAGAGGAACCAAGTTCGGGCGTTGGTCTGTCTGTGTCCCTGTCGACATTCACCTGTTCCGTGGACCGTGCTTTATCTGCCTCTATCTATGTGACTCTTTATACGGGCCATTGCGCGTTATCTGTCCGTTGAAACACGGGCTTTTATCAGTTGCTTAGACGTGCGCCGATAACGGGGAACTTTAAGCTCGCGCCTCTCCTTTCCTTTCTCTCTCCTCGTTTCTACGCCTGCCTCCCCCTACCGCCCACCCACCCCACCATCCCAACCCACCATCCCAACCCACCACCTCTCCTACGTCCTTCTCCTTCAGCGCCACTCTCTTTTCTTCCTCTCCTCCTCTCGCCTCCCTCTTCCTCTCTTCCATCCGTTCGTTTCTCTCGCTATCCTTCGACTATCTCGACAGAGCTCTCGGCGAGTAAGCAGACGAGTGAGCGAGCGACCGAGCGAGCGAGCGAAAAACCTTCTCACTGACGTAGCTATATCCGCCGAAAGTTTCTATGCACGGAGAGAAGAAGATGCCTAGAGTGGCATCGTGCATGTACGCGAGACGATGGACAACGCGATGGCGATGAAGACGATGACAGCTAGTAGAGGTGGGCGTGGGAGAGGGAGGGAGAGAGAGAGAGAGAGAGAGAGAGAGAGAGAGAGAGAGAGAGAGCGCAGCTGGTGATGCAGTTACCTGCCGGTTTCTACCTGTTGTTTGTTACCTCGCGTATTCTCATCGTGCCGGCGTCCACGCGCCCGTCGTCTTTCTAACGAAGGCGGCCTTTCCACCTGTACGCACTAGCACCGTAGTTCCGCCTATCTACTCTTTTTCCCCTCTCGCGAGCCGACCATCCGAGAGTACGTAATGCCCGAGAGTACGCACGTACCACGACTGATATCTCGAAATTGGGTTACACGACACGTTGCGGCATTGCGCCGGAGAGAGAGAGAGAGAGAGAGAGAGAGAGAGAGAGAACCGCCTATCAATAACGCTCGATAACGGGGAAGGTACGGCGCGTAATTGATTGCCCGTTCGCCGTTCGCCGTTCGCCGTTCTCCGTTCTCCGTTCTCTATTCTCAGTTTACCATTTCTTTGCCGCACGCGCTCCTCCGCTCTCCTCGTACAGGCCAGCGTCGAAGCGCATTTCGTTAATTACTCTTATGGCCAAGATCGTGGCCAAAGACTTTTCTCCCCCCGCCTCTCTAATCTCATTGATGTCGCCCAGCGTGTCAAGATGAGAGAGAGAGAGAGAGAGAGCTCACAGACCGTTGAGAAACCACCGCTCTCCTCTCTTCCTCGAAATTTTAATTGCAAATATCAGACGTTTTTGTTACAATACCGCGGAGAGAGAGACCAAGTGCTCCGATTCGTGGCGGATAATTAAGTGAAAGAAACGAAGATATGCAATTAAGAGGCCGCCGGGGAGAACGGCAGTGGAGAAAACCGGATGTAACGCGACTTAAAGAAACGGAGTGAGACCGGATAGGAGCCAGTCTTTCAGACGCTACGCGGATTCGGAAGGCACGCTCGATGGACTAGAGCCTCTTTCCAGGAAACTTGCCGAGTTTCTAACATTGCGCCTCTTCGGATCCCGACCTCCTCCTTTGCCACTGTCCTGCCTCCTACTCTTACACCCGCCAAAGTGCGAGCCTTAGAAACGTCCGAACCTTTCGGCCCGCGTCACCTTCGAATCGCTTCATTCTGCGCAATATACACTTCCGGCTTATATTCTCACCCATCGCTCAACAACGCAACCATTCCAATTTACCGTAGATATTTTATGATGCACCATTTTACAAAAATTACCCCAGGGTCGATGGTAAATACACCCCCCCCCCCCGCCCCCACTTTCACCGAGGACAAAATCGGACGACGCTGGGTAGAAAGTTTGCTGATATACCTCAATGTTCTTCGGTTAATCAGCAGCGTGTAATTGTCCACTCCTCTTTTATCTTTGTGTCCTCGAACAGTCTTGAATGCGAACGATATCGAAGGGGAAAGGATTGTCCAGGGAGCGTATAGGCTGCGCGCGGCGCACTAGGCCAACTTTTACATTTGGCGCGATAAAGAAATGTCGTAAAAATTGGTACGATAGCGGAAAACGGGAAGTGACGGTAAGTGCATCGGTAGCTCGAGTCGAATGACTCGATTCGGATGACTCGATCCTTCTCCCACCGCGGTAGAAAGCCAGCAGCGCGTACACTTTCTTAAACTTTGGCACGCCGGCTGTCTCATTCGAATGACGCGGGCCAAGGCGCGATCCGACGAGGGAAGATATCGAAAACCGATCTCGCGTACCGGCGGCGCAAAACCAAAAGAGTGAGTATCGCATTAGCAACGAAGGTGGTGATCGCTCCTCATCCCTCACGTGCCGCATTTTCTTTCGCACAGCCCCCGAAGAGGGATACTGCGCGTTGCTTCCCTCCCTTTCAGGGACTCTCCTTCCATTCCATTCCCTTCCCTTCCCTTCCCTTCCCATCACTTCCCTTAGCATCCCCTTCCATCCCCGACCCGTCCCTTCCCTTCCCTTCCTTTCCATTTTCCCATTCCACGATTTATCTCAATTTTTCTTCGAGCTTTTTGTGTCCAATTTTACCTCGCCCCCGTCTTTCCGCTCCCTCCGGCCGTCCTTCTTTTTCCCGGTCTCTCCCTGCCATTCGTGAAGTAGACGAGCTCTGCCGCCGCTGCTGCTGCCTCCTCCTCCTCCTCCTCCTCCTCCTCCATCGTTCACGACGCCCCGCTCTCTCTCCGTCACTCTTCACCGTCGACCACGCTTCGCCACTCTCTTCCACTCCTTCTCGCCGCGCCAACCGAGGGGGAGGAGGTCGAGGGGGAACCTCCTCTCTTTCCGTTTCCATCAGCGCGTCTCTCTTTTTGCTCTCCATCCTTGTCTCTCGGTCGTATCATCGTTTCTTTTCCCGACCCCTTCTCGCCGCTCCTCACCTCTCCTCTACGCTCCTCTCCGCGCCTCACCTCTCTTAGCCACTGCTCAGCTCTCCCTGTCTCCCTCATTCTCCGCGCGTTGCTTCCATTTACTTGTTCCCTCCCCACGAGGCGAAGACGCTATTTTCTCGTGGCCCCTTTTCTTCCACTCTCTGCCGCCCTTCTCTCTACTCTCCTCCTACCCCGCCCTCGCCGCTCCAGGAGCTCCAGCTATTTCTCCTTTCTCTCTCGCCCCTCGCGTAACGGCCTGCTCCCCTCTTTTACCTTCCTTCCTACCTTCCCTCTTTCTGCCTTTCTTTCTTCTTCTTTTTTTCCCCTTTTTTCCTTTACTCTCTCTCTCTCTCTCTCTCTCTTTATCCTCGCTCGTTTCTTTCCTCGGCACACCCTACGCCCGTTTCCTCCTTCGGCCCTCGCTCCTTTTCTCCGGCTCTGCGCCTTTTACGTTTTTCCAACCTTATCGATGTTCTTCCTTGCTCCCCCTCTCCCGCTCTTTGCTCCCGCACCTTTTCCTTTCGGCCTGAATCCTCGAGCTCCTTCGTCGTCGCAGGCCGCAGAGGCAGAAGCGGCCGCGAAAGCAGCCGCAAAAGCAGAAGCAGCCGCAGCAGCCACTAGCTTCCACAGGCCAGAAGGCTTTGCCAAGCACTCCCTACACCGACCTCTTTCTCCCGCCTCCCTTCTCTCTTCTCTCTTCTCCCTTCTGCTAGAAAACGTAAGCGGAAACGGGCGCCCGTCGACTCTCCCTTCATCGTTTCATTCGGAATGGCGCTTCCAGGGAAGCCTCAAATCTCACCGAACGCTCTCCCTTCCATCCCTTCCATACCCTTCTATACCCTTCCATACCCTTCCATCCCTTCATCTGTCATCATCGTTTCTTTCCCCATTTATTTGACGGAGCGAAGACGCTATTTTCTCCTGCCCTCTTTTCATCTACAATCTCCGCCAACCACCTACCTCCTACCACCTACCTCCCACCTCCTCCTCTCTCTCTCTCTCTCCAACTCCACGCGCCACTCCTCTCGTCTCCACAGCTGAGACCAAGAGAGCAGCAGACACCCTCTTCTTCCCCCAGCCCTTCTCGCGCAGTAGTCACCCCTTTCACCTCTTCCATCTCCTCCTCCTCCACCTCCTCCTCATCCTCCCACTTTCCCATTTTTCTCCCAGCTTTTCAGCGTCCTTCCAACGATATCGATGTTCCTGCTACTTCTCTTCTCGGACTTTTCCATTTCTCCAAGTGGGGAAGGCAGGAAAGAGAGCGGAACAGCCGCTTCTGGCCTTCTCTCTCTCTCTCTCTCTCTATCTATCTATCTATCTATCTATCTATCTATCTATCTATCTATCTATCTATCTATCTATCTATCTATCTATCTATCTATCTATCTATCTATCTATCTATCTATCTATCTATCTATCTATCTATCTATCTATCTATCTATCTATCTATCTATCTATCTATCTATCTATCTATCTATCTATCTATCTATCTATCTATCTATCTATCTATCTATCTATCTATCTATCTATCTATCTATCTATCTATCTATCTATCTATCTATCTATCTATCTATCTATCTATCTATCTATCTATCTATCTATCTATCTATCTATCTAACTTGATAGTCGACGTACTAACAACGTGACTCTTCCCGTCTCCTTCCCTAGTCAATCATCTCCTAGGTGGCCATGCGCTTCTTTCGCAAGATATACGCCACTCGAACGATATCTGCCTTCCCAAACCAACCCCCTCGACCGCCCCCCGCGCGCCCTATCGCCATCCCAACCCCAACCAATCACTCTCTCCCTCTCTCTCTCTCGCGCTTTTTTTCGTCAGCTTCAGGAGTTTCCTATCCTGTCGGAAGGAAAAAAGCGAGCGCAAACGACTTGTGCGGACCCTCCTTCGTTTCCAACGCTTTCAAGGAAGACTAAAATTTTCCAGAAGACTCCTGCTGGCCTCTTCTCTCGCAATCTCTCCCTCCGCCGCCGCGTGTCTGTCGGTCGTATCGTCATTTCTTTCCCAGCCCCTCCGTATCTCCTCCGCCTCCGCCTCCTTCACCACCCCGCGCCTTCCCCTTTTCCACCTCCACCTCCTCCTCCTCCTCCTCCTCCTCGAGCTCATGCCGCTCTCTTCCCAACGTGCTTCCATTTACTTCTTCCCTCCCCATGGAGAGAAGACGCTATTTTCTCATGGCCCCCTTTCTTCGGCGGCTGCCCTTCTTTCGCTCCCTCTCCTTCCTCTCTCAACGATTGCTCCTCTTTCGCTTCTCGCCTCTTACGTTTTTCAAACATTATCGACCATTCCTCCTGCGACTCTTTCTTCACCGTAGTGAGAAGCGGGAGCTGGAAGCAGGAGCTGGAAGCGGGAAAAGTAACCCCAGCGGCAGCCCTCCTTCACCGGGAAAGCATAAGCGGAAACGAGCGGAGCGCTTCTTCGACCCTTCTTCCCCCATATCCGGGGAGCGCCGAGCTCCTGGGCTAGAAGGCTAGAACCTTCCAGGCGACCTTTCCTTTCCCTTCGAGCCAACCATCTCTCGCTCTCCCACTCGCGCTCCTACTCTACTCCTTCACAACCTCCTTCATGCCCTCCTGCCGACCTCCCTTACCCTAAACCTTTCGACTATACACCCTCCGCTACACCCCCCCCCCCCCGGCCCTCCTATCTTTTACCGTCCACCTCGCGCTTCCGTACTCAAATACGGCTGATCGAAGAGAGAGGAACATTAATAAAATTTACATTCTCACCGTCGGTCGGTACATCTTGGAAACTGCGCGGGCACGATATCCTTGCCTTATGAAAATTGGGTCGAAGGCAAATTGATTTCTTCTCCCTTCTAAGGATTTCCAAGGCAAAATATGGAGAAGGAAATGTCCTCCTTCTCTTTATCCTCTTTTTGCAAAGGACAGGAGACAAAAAAAATATAGAGTGCCGCTCTACTCTCACTAGATTTTACGCGAGTCGCTCGTAAATGGTTGCTCTGACAAAAAGCGTGAGCCACTCCCGCCGTTCGACGATTCTCGCCGAATACTTTCGGGCAACGAAACGTTATTGCGCATTTAATATTTACTATAATACAATGGAGTAGAAGAAGCGTGCAAGTAGGCGCGTACGGCTTTCGATCGATTTTTCCGTAGATTGACGAGGGACGGGGGACGGGGGACGAGGGATGAGGGGTCTGTTTTCACCGAGAAAGGGGAAGAAAGGGGAAGAAAGGGGAAGAAAGGGGCAGAACGGGGGAGGACTGAAGGAAGGAAAGGAGGTAGGGAGGGAGGGAGAGGGGGGAGGGGAGGGGAGGGGGGGGGGGGAAGGGGCAGGAAGAGAAGGAAGAAGACGCGAAGAGGGAGTTGCATTAAATAAAGCGTAGCTTCAAGGGATAGGAGAGAATAGACATGGGGGGAAGAATACAAGGGGTTCGTCGCTCGATTTCTATCCATAGAAACATCGGCTCGTTCTTCGGGAGATTTCAATGATGTCCGCCAGCCACGCGCTCTTTCTCCTCTCACTCCCTCTCTACGGCCCACCTTCTCTTCTCCTTTCACACATTCCCGGGAACGCGCATCACTCAACTGTCATTGAGGTCCTGTCACAAAGCGCATCCCCAATATCGATTTGCAATAGTGACAGTGTCTCTAGTTCGAACGTCGAAAAATAATAAGTGTATGATGCTATCCGATTCCCCTCCCTTTCACTACCCCCCCTCTCTCTCTCTCTCTCCCTCATTCGAATGGAATCGATGCGCGCCATTAGCGCGTGAAGGTTCGATCAACGGATCCGACAAAACAAACTCAGACACGAGGCCCGATAAAAATGCGCACGGTCCACTTGGAGAGAAATAACACGGCTCCATCGTGTGCGAAGAGCGCACGATGTCTGATTCTTTCTGAGGCCATACCTTTCTTGGTCGGCACCTAAATCCGGCACTGTTTCCCGAGAAGAATAGCGTCAAGTCGTTCCTAACATAAACATACATGTTTCTAACGATCTCTCTCTCTCTCTCTCTCTCTCTCTCTCTCTCTCTCTCACTCTTACACACGCGCACTGCCGTATACATAGTATCGTATGGCAAAAGGCATTCCATATAGGTGTTCGTTGTAGGCAGAGTAAGAGAGGGAGGGAGAGAGAGAAACGACGTCGTCAATGGTAGTTAAATCTTCCCACGTCTCCCGCGCTCGATCCGAGAATAATTGCGCTCGCCTCATTCTTTCTTTTTTCCGCTCTTTTATTAACACGCTGGCTGGCTCCTTTTTCCAGGGACCTTTCACTGGGACTGCTATCGCAAACTACTATCGCCCCGATCGGGAGGAACAAGGTGGAAAGCTGCGGAAGCGGAGAACAAGTCGAGCCGTTAACTGTCACAAGGTGGCAGCGATACGGTCGTCGATCGAACAAAAGGTACCTACCGCACCGCCTAGTCCTCGGTACCCTGTCTATAATTCCTCCGAGAATTTTCTCCCGCGGATTCCATACCGAATGACGCATGGCAAACATTTTTCTCCCTGGCCAACCTCGCGTGACATCAATTTTCATCAGCGTCGGACGATTGTCAGGAGCGGCGAAAATTACTTTTTTTCCCGACGTATCGTCAAGATTGCCGATCGCGATCCTATTTAGTTCGAGTAACGATTAAGGAGAGACGGGAAGAAGAATTTCCTTCCACCTACGAGCGAAGGCGAGCGAAGGAAGGCGAAGGAAGGAAGAGGAGAGAGAGAGAGAGAGAGAGAGAGAGAGAGAGAGAGAGAGAGAGAGGCGGAGAATCGCTCATCTACGAAACGAAGGAGAACGACTAGCAGTGTGACCAAGCGAGTAGTCCGGTCAGTCCTAATTTCCGTCCCGCCTGTACCGTAAGGCATAACAGTACCGCATTCCGAATGCCCTTCGTTTCTCTCTCTCTCTCTTTCTCTCTCCCCTCTCTGCTCACCTTTCGAACGAGAGCTTCCTCTCGATTCTCTCGGAGCTCTCTCGCAGCTCTCTCGCAGCTCTCTCGGCCTCTCACCTGTCCCCCTTCGCCCTCGTACCACTTCGCGGAGAATCGTATCGACTATCGACGTACGACTATCCTTTCCATCCTACCACCTTCACCGGCCGTCCATTTTCTCGCGCTACCTTTTCAAAAGGAAGGATAGCGCGCCCAGAGTGGGAGACGTGTGCGAGACGTGTGCGAGGTGAAACGAAGAGACTAATGAAGACAAAGAGATGGAGAGTGAGTCTCTGTGCGTGGGGAATGGAGGTGAAGGAAGGTAGAGGGAGAGAGGCTCCCGGAAACGTCAATTTCGCCGGAGCAAGCGGAGGACACGTGGAGGGAAGGAAGAGGAGAAGAGAAAGGAACTATGTGTCTCTCGATCGAGGTGAGATAGTACTTTCGAGATTATTATCATGGCAAGGAGGAGATGGAGGTGTAACCGGGACAGAAGAAGGCGCGATGACGATGCCCGGGAACCGGGAACCGAGAATCTTGAATCGGGAACCGGGAACCGGGAAGAGTCAGCACTCGAGTACATCGCATTACTCGCTCTCAGTTAGTCGATCATCGATCATTCCGACATCCGCTGTAACGAGATGACGATCTCATTTTCCTACCGCTGCCCCTTCCTCATCAGCCACTCTTTCCCGACCCATTTTGCCTTGGGCCAGACAAGGCATCGTCAACCACCCTCACCGTCATCCCTCGACCACTATCTCATCGAGGCTTCCTACCCTCTCGAAGCGAAGTAACCTGGCTAAGGATAACATCGTCGTAGTCGTCGTCTCTTCTCTCGCTTAAGGCAGTCTTCGAGACCGATAGTAATATTTTTGCCCCACCTACCGTCACCAGCACACCGCCGCTCTATCGGCAAAAGAAATTAAACATACTGGCAATATTTTAGCTATACCGTTACCCTTGCAGAATTATTCTTATCCTTTCTGCCGATTTGGGAGCGAAGGCGCCAAAGGAATTTTCTTAAGAGCGGAGAGAAAGGAGCAACTGATAAGTAAGAACGGATGGACGAAGATGGGAGTCGGAGAAAGGGTGGACACGAATGGAGGAGGAGGAGGAGGACGACGTAGTGCTGGTGATGATGGTGGTGGTGGTGGTGGTGGTGGTGGTGGTGTTGGTGGTGGTGGTGACGATGTCGGAGTGGGGGAGCAGCGAACAGGGGATAAGAGACTCTCTTTGTGTGTGCCATGAGCGAGGAGCGAAGGGATGAAAGCGGAGGATGAAAAGCCGGGGGGACAGATGGCCCTTTCAGACAATGAGAAACTCGAGAGATAAGGGGAACGCGAGGGAGAGAATGCGGAGCGACGGAGATGGAAAAAATGTAACGGAGATGGAATAGAGGGAGAGAGTGAAAAAAAGGGGGAGGGAAGGAAGAAGAGACAAAACTACTTTTTCGACCAAGAAATGCGGAGGGTTGTAATGAACGGCGGCGAACAAGGGAGGGTTAGAGAACGAAAGAACGAGAACGGAGAGAAGGGAATCGGATGAGTCAGACACGAAATGGGGAAAATATTTTTCAGAATAAGGTTAACGAACCGCTTCGTGCGATATTTATTTTGAAGGTTCGATCACATTCCAATAGGTCCAAATAGTGCCAAAGTACCCCCTATTGGTCGCTCAGTCCCATATTAGAAGGACACGGTGGTCAAACGTACTTAAAATATGGGCTAAGACGCGCATTTATGGTCTAAAACCCCCCAAAAGGCAATAATCACCGTCAAATATGACATATAACCGCGTAAAACCGTGTAAACTAACATAAAATAGTGAAATAGTATCAAGAAAATCACGTTCAAGAAGGATAGGGTGGCCAAACATACACACTCCAAATTGAGGCGAAATTGCAGCTTTGCCGGCTAAAATTCCCCAAAAACGGGTAAAACCACCAATTATTATATATAGCAACGTAAAACCGTGTAAACTAATGTAAAACAGTGTAAAAGTATGAAGAAAGTCAGGGTTGAGAGAGATAAGGTGGTCAAACATACTCCAAATTGGAGCTAAAGAGCGGCTTTGTTGATTAAACATCTCAAAAGGCGATAATCACTATCAAACCGTACCCCTTAAAAAATTCAATGATAATCATAGGTTCTCTTCAAGTTCCCGACATGCACTTGCACGTAAAATTATAAAAACAAATCAATCTGAAAAGGCTGAAACATACAATAATAATGCCGGCACGGTAAAAGTATGCACTCTAAGTGCCTCTTCAACTGGCAAGGTAGACCAATGGTTTAGTGCTAAGAGCGTTAAAACCACGCTTTTTGCCGGAACATTGAATTCATGGCACTCTTTCAGATTTTAGAATGTGAATGAATATTGATAATATGAATTATAAAGAATATCATGCGGTATGATTCGCGTTTACGCATATACAGCGTGGCGTAGGAAAAGCGAAAGAAACGCTCTATCGATCGAAGCTTACACATCGCTTCGACGGAAGTGAACGGAAAGCAAGAATATAGACTGATCTATCTTCGAACTTTTCTCCCTATTCCGATCCTTTCTTTCGCCTTTTCCTTCTACTTCTCTCGGCCATTCGTTGCCATGGCTTCGTCGCTATGTCGACGTCTTGATCATTCTTTACGATATTTACTTCGTCTACATCTACATCTACGTCGTCGTCATCGTCGTAGTTCCGTCGTGAAGAAACAGGATGTGCGGGATGGTTAGGCGGATAAAGAAGGGCGTAGGGACAGAGGGAAGGGCAAGAGGGTTGCCAGGAAAAGGTCGAGGGAGAATGGCGGCAAGAGGGGAGAGCGCGAACGTGAAGTAGGAGAGGGCGAGGAAGGAGAAGCAGTCATAGGAGGAGGAGGAGATGGAGGAGGAGGAGGTGGTGGAGGAGGAGTAGACTCTCGAAGAGGAGAGAGAGAGAGAGAGAGAGAGAGAGAGAGAGAGGAGGAAGAGGAGAGAAGGAGGTCGAACGTGCAGGAGGCAGAGAAGGGTAGAGGCAACGGATCGAAATGTAAGAAAGAAATAAGAGAGGTTAGGGTGGTAGACAGGATGCTACCAGGGGGAAGTCAGAGGGTGAAGAGGGAAGGTGGCGTAGGAGGGAAAGAGACATTTCTCCCATCTCTCCCTCTCCCTCTTCCTCTCTCTCTCTCTTACCACCCTACGTATATATCTTTCCCAGCCTCGTTCCACCGTCTAGCTTCTTCTCCTTCTTTCTTTGTTTATCTCTTTGAAACATACCAGGCGCGCAGAGGAGGAAAGAAGGAGAATGGCGAAGAGTCGTTCTTCTTGGTGAGTCAGGCCAGACGAGGGAACTGGCGAGGAGATAAGAGAAGGAGAGAGGGAGGGGCGCAGAGGAAAGACGCAGACTGAAGAAAGAAGGAAAAAGCGGGCAAGGAGGGTGGGGAGAGAGACGGAGAGAGCAGGAGGAGGAGGAGGGAAGGGGAGCGTTCAAGAGAGAAGCAAAGACCCAAAACGGGGACAAAGAGAAAATGACAAAGGCGAGAGGGGGCGTTCGATTCGATTGGAAAGGCAGGCAGAGGGGCCTCTTTCCTTTTACCAGCGTTTTCTCCGTATTATGCTCCGTACTTTCCGTTGTCTTGCGGGCGCGCGCGCGCACTCGCTCACTCTCTTCCCATCTGACTCTCTTCCTCTTAACTCCCTCCAATACGTTTCGTCCTCGCTCTCTCTTTTTCTCCCTCTGTCCCACTACAGCGATACCCTGTTCAGCGGTGCACCACGCTACGGTGACGGCAACGACGATGACGACGACCAAGCCCAAGAAGACTACGATGAGAATGACGATGACGACGACGACGACGACGACGACGACGACGACACGTACGCTCTATCTTGCCATTTCTCTCGCACCTTACTCCCCGTGCCATCTCAATTACTATACGACGTTTCACGTTTATGTTGGGCTCCACGCTTTTGCGGCAAGCGGCCAGCTTTATACGTGGGTGAACGGGAAAATGTCTTTTGAAACCTTTCTGGGTCGCTCTCGATGTCAGGCCTGTCAGTTGTGTGTACACACGATTCCGCTCACGGCACTTGTGGAAACTACGTCCGATATCGATGTAGTTTTTCCACCCAAGACTCTTCTCGACTAAATATTAGGGAACGTGACCCGGCCGGGTACGTATTCAACTTCAAATTTTCATCAACAGACTCATTATTCTATCGACCAATGAACAGTGACTTCTATGCTTTTCACCCAAGAATATCCCTGTCAGTCGCCATTTTCATTGATTAAAAGAACGCTCTTACAACTCGGGATACGGTATGATTTCTTTCGTGCATCTCGTTTCGTACTCCGGAACTCGATTTCCGAGAAGGAAAAAATACAAATTTACAGCTAAGGGAGGGGCGGGAGATAGACGGGGTGAAAGGAAGAGAGAGAAAAGATAAGGGAAAAGGTGTATATAGTACAGCGGTTCCCTCGCTTCGGTACGAACGCTCGACAAGGCCGCGACGGAGTGAGGAAGGGAAGGGAAGGGAAGGGAAGGGAAGGGATGGTAAGGGACGGGAAGAGAAGGGAAGGGAAGGGAAGGGAAGGGAAGGGAAGGGAAGGGAAGGGAAGGAGGAACGGAGGGAGAGAGGGAGAGAGGGAGGGAGGGAGAGAGGAAGAGAAGGAGAAGAAGACAGAGGCAGAGAGGGAGAGAGAAAGAGAAGGAACAGTAAAATTGTGGAGAATGTGTACGCGCCATCAGGGTGGCCTAGATTCAGTCAAGACCTGCTTTCTAGGCAGCATTTCTCTTTATCACCGGCAGCGCAGCAAGCACACGAAGCCGGTGTGTTGGTAAAACGTCGGATAGGTATGTACGTGATCGCAGAGAAAATCTCTGATGCACGAGCATATACACAACGTAACGAGGATTGGCACTTGACTTTCTTACGCGCGAAGCAGAAGAAAAATTTTTATATCCTCGAATCCCGTCCCGATATAATTTTAAATGAGAGCAAGTGTGATCCTTGGCACAATCGACCAAGAACCGCTCTCCGACCATACATTGCTCCCGATATGCAACGAGGAAAAGTTCTTCGCAATCGACAAATTAGTCGCAGTTTCAATACGTTAAAATTCCAAACGAATGCTAGAAAATGCTGTTGACTTAATCAAGGGATCACATTATGCTGTCACAATTTACCACGATTAAGATGTAGAATTCTCTTTCAACACCGTTCTTGGCAAAAGAATGCTAAGGTTGCTGTCAATGTTACCATTGTAATCTGATATTCCATCGCGTTTACTATCATTCGGTAATTAAAACACACACTTGATTAATGACATATCCTACGTAGCAGACATTTTCTTACGACCATATAAAGGAACTTAGTGAACGGATAGCGTAGATTTTGCTAACGCGAACAGTATTCCGGAAAAGCTTAGACACTGATAACCCGTTAATGAGGGAGAGAGAACAACAATCGCTGATTTGAAGAAGTTGCCACCGAGCCGGCAACAATCAAGAATTTTCGCTTTATCGATAAGTGTGCTGTGTCCGGCCTGTTAAATTCACTTAAGCGCTTTCCGCGCGCACGTAATCGCTGATTATTGGACAGTTATCGTGCACGTGACCTGCCGTAATCGGCGTCGTCGTTTCGAACGTGCACGCGGCAAAGTGATCGAAATCCTTGTCAAGTGGCCAAAGCATGAGGCGCGCGTACAAGGAAACGCTTTAATTCGACGACAGGATCGCTCGCTAAACGTCATGAATTATTGTCACGTAGAAACATTTGAATGTACGCAGAGAAAGATGAATAGACGGAGGGACAGAGAGACAGGCGGACAGAGATAGACGGGCATAAGAAACGCTGACAGTAACAGAGAAGAGAACTCACTCATGCAGGGAGGACACATGAAGAATGATACGCACGCTTGCATCGGTCGTTCATTTTCGCGCAGACACACAGAAAACGGTTTAAGAGTCAAAACAATAACGCACAGAGAGGGGACAGGCAAAGAAAATGTCTCGATGGCACGATATAAAATAAACTGGCGAACAGAGAGTACGAAGAGAGAGGTGCACCGAGCCCGTAATGTGTCAATGCAGAGGTTCTGTTCGTCCTCAGATTCGAGCAATTGTCATCGAAATAGAGATATAGTGACGATGACGACTATGCGAGGAAAGACTCTTCGGGAGGAAGGAAGCTCCCGCTATCAACGAATCCTACGGGGACAATGTTGCTCGGGGTACAGGGTGGCGATAAGAAAGGTGTAAATGACACGAGCACCGTAGACATATTGACGCGAATGGCAGTTGATTCGATAGGTAGACATAGCATGGACATATATCTTGTTTCGTACCTTACCATGACCTGACCCACAAATCAAATCACGACTGGACCGTATGAGTCCGTTTCCCGAGTACTGGCAGCTCTGTGCCAAGGTTCAAAGCCGTAGGCACACACACTTTTCTCGCGTATCGCGCGCGTATTATTGACACACAACACCAACGATTTACGCACAATGTATCGGTACTTGTCCCGCGTAGGATCGTTCCACGAGGCGCGTGTTAACGCGCTTGACACACGCTCAAATTGTCAATCGTCGTGACGAAAAGTACGCACTGCGCTGACGACTGGCAGCTGTCACTCACGGTTTGCCCGTGAAAACGTCGCGGCACAAAGTGGCGTAGCGAATCACGGAAAGAGATGGAGCAAGGTTGAGAGATAGAGAGAGAATGAGGAGACACGGTAACGGTGGGAAAGAGATGGGGAAAGACAGAGCAAGCAAGAGAGACAGAGAGAAAGAGAGAGAGCGAGAGAGGGAGAGAGGGAAGGAGAGAGGGAGAGAGAGAGAGAGAGAGAGAAAGAATGAGATAGAGGGGGGGAGAGGACACATGCACACTAGGGGGCACCGTGATGGCGGCGGACGGGCCGTGTTCCGTTGCGGACGGTGGCGCAAAGCGATTAAGCGATTTTGTTGTGGACCCCGATTCTTCCCTTCGTACGGCTCTCTCTTCCCGGCTTTCCACTTCTCCCGCGCCGCCTTTCGCCTCTCCCGCCGGCTGCGCTACACGGTGAACGCGCCCCTGAACGGAAACCTGACTTTCTCCCCACCACGATTGCAACGGAGCCCTGCCGCCTTCAGTGCCGCGTACCGCCATCACGGTAAACCGGCAAAAATCAGGAGCGTAGAAATATTCGCCTCTCGCATCTCAGACGCGCCCTCTACGTCTGACACAACGTCAGCGAGTAACCTACCGTATACCCATCCTATCTCACTTTTCCAGATAATATTCTCTTTCAGCTATCGCCTGTCTCTTAACAGCGGAGCTCGACTTACAATTCTCGCATGCACCGCATACCCGCAGAGCGATTCCGATGACATGTATGTTACGTTAGAAGCTGTTAGTTCTAAATCACATTGGCACAGCATCCTCATATTGACAGATGAGGTACACGCCGTCGACCCTCTAACGATATATTTCTTCTTTCCGTCTAGCGCGGTACGGGGGCGATGAAAAATTTTGCATCTAGGTTATGACTGAGACGGGGCACTCAGAGAAGATTGCACGGCACTGGATCGTTCGGCCGTTCTCTCCTCCCCACTAGCGGTGTCGGAGTGCGCAGAAGATGAATTTTCAGTTTCTGCGCCGCGTCTCCCCGCGAGGGGTAATGCTTCCGTACGTCCCGGCTGCCGCCCGCAGAGACTAGTCGATCGTTAACGCGTAGCACCACGGCCATTGTGTAAAAAGAACCCACGACGCTCGGGTAGTGCACGCTGAGGACCGGACGCGTAGTTTTTCCAAGTTTTCCTCCTGTGATATTTTAGACTGTGCCAATCTAGGTGAGTACCTTTCATCATCTCAGTCCTTTGCGTTGCCTGTGATTTTGTGACTAGCGCTGCCAGTTTGGGCGGAAAGTTGGTGGAAAATCAGGTCGTTAGGGCATGGCGACAGTGGCCCGGTGCAATATACTTCTCAACGTGTTCCTTGTCCAAATATCAACTTTCGCCCCGGTTACGTCAAACGAGCGTTGGGACGTATGCAATATCGAGATCTGGCATGTTTCTAAGTCTAACGTCGCTGTGACGATTTTCCAACCTTTTCGAGAGTTTTCGCCATTTTGTCTGGACGGGGCATGCGAGGTCGGCCATTACGTGCGTGTCTCAGGTTGTGGTCCAGGGCCGCATAGAGTGACGTTAAGATAACTTTTCATTTACTCCTCCTGATTTTCCACACATTTCGTCCATTCAACGAATCTGTTCTTCAACTTTTCATAATTGCGTTTATATGTACCTCATCGACCATGATGGGTTCCATTGACTAGCTAAATTATATCGACTAATAGGATCGATTATCGATCAAAAGAAAGTGTGTTTGCAATGGAAATGATTCGACGTTTTTGGTTACTATTCTACATACATTGAAATCATTACCGCAATACTTGTATCGTTTTGAATTGTTATTGAAGACGCCAGAATCTATGGTAGAGCTTAATCGGCGAATTAGACGTTACAAAAGTGTCCATGGAAATTTGCAAATTATAAACCTAATTACAACGTATTCGCCATATACTATGGTGACATTTTCAATCAAGGCAAGGAAAGTGTCGTTGAACTAACGTTCATCTATACGTTTTATTTGAAAGTATCGAAGCAAACAGATAAACTTATAAAATTGGCGAATTAGGAATAGAAACGACAATTTTTCCGTTACCTATTTGCAGCTATAGAGCAGTACATATCATATAGCATTGTCTGGCCATAGGTTTTGAGGATAGAGCGCGCATGCTCATCAGTTTTCTTTTCCCCTCGCTCCGCTAGCTATATCTTGGTCCCGCGCACGCTCTCGATCTCTCGCTCTCTTGCTCTCTCGCGTATCCTCTTCCGGGGAAGCCTGCGCTCTCTGACGTGTAGGCAAGCAGGCAAGCAGGCAAGCAGGCAAGCAGGCAAGCAAGCAGGCCGGCGGACGGGCGGGCGGGCGGGTAGGCAGGCAGGCAAAGCAAGCAGCAAGCAAGCAAGCAGGCGCGGTGCGGTGTGGTAGCTCTGGAGCTGGTAAGGGGGGTCGGGAGGGAGCAAAGGAAGGAACTAGCGAGCGTTGCGCTGCGCGCCGCGGCGCCATTGTTGAAAAGGGCAGCGCTCGAGGCGCATGCTGAGCTCGGACGCTCACAGTTTTTCACTTTTCACCGATCCCATTGCTGTGATATTAGATTGTTTTTATAACTCTTATTAGGTGAGTGAACAGACATCTTGTCATTTACTCGTAGACTTCTTGTAGAGAGTAGTATGCGCTAGCTAAAGCTATTGGGGCCGGGGCGGCGGGGGGGGGGGGGGGGAGAGGTTGGAAAACAGTAGCGTGTTCCGAGGTGACATGGCGCGGGCGGGGACCCTCCTTCAATTCCTCTCGGTGAAAGACGTCTTTCCGCGGGCGCATTCCTCGGGAGAAAAATCGATTTTCCCGGTTAAGTGGCTGTTTGCGATTTTTATCTTCTTGTCCAGACACGACACTCTAGCGGGAATTATCGGTCGCCTCGCCGTTCCTCCCCTCTCGTTCATCCGCGAAAACACTTGCTTTTCTTTACGAGCTTTTCTTCTATCGCCATTTTGTCGGGGTGCGACCTCGCGGACGGCCATATTGCAATTCCACGTCCCGTCTCCTCTTTCGCGGTTTTCATGACGTGGGTTGCGCGCGGGGTAAGTGAAGTGCATCCTTCACCGCGTTGATCAACAGACACGGGCAGTTGGAAAAATTATCTGTCAACAATTTGTTTTCGTTTCGCACACACGTTACCCGGCGCCGTAGTCTGACGTAACGTACGCCACGAGATAACAATATAAATAGATTACGCAATCGCGTGTGGTTAGTGAACGCGCTCTTTGCTTCGTTTCACATTTCATCGCTATTGCATTCTTATATATACACATACATATCATAATATTAGCGCGCGCGCGTGTGGGTGTGGGTTTGTCTATAAACACGATCGAAGCGTTCGAACAATCCGATCTTATATGCATGCATGCGTCTAGTTTGTTAAAGAAAATATTAGTAGCGGCGCAACAGCAGAGGGAACAACAGCAACAGCGATGGCAGCGACATTAACACATCGGCGGTAGCGAGCCGCGCGTCATTCTGTGCGTTTCGCGTTTCGCGAGAGAGCAGGCGCACACATACACATAACACATGCGCGCGGGAGTAATCCCCACCCCTAATGGTCTCGTAGTCGAGCGCGCCTTGCGCATGTGAGAGGCGGTCAATCGATTTTCCGTTTTATTGCGTGTTAGTGATGTAAAACCGTCTGACGTAAATTGAGTTTGTCTCTTAATTTTCTTGCACCGCGTACAAGTGAGCACCATGCGTCGTTCAATATTTTGAATTGATTCTAATCGCGCGGTCATACTCTGCTCCGCAATTGTTACGTTTGACACATCACGTGTGTTGTTACAATTCGTGCCGAATTGACGTCTTTCAGCGAAGACCGGAAACGATCATTCTTCTTCTCCCCCATCGTTTACATTGGCCAATCACGACTTGCGCGGTAAACCAACACACCGTGTGCATCGATGAAAGAATTGTTCGTAAAGATATTAGATAAAAATATTATTAGAAATGCAAAACTGCTTTAGACATTTGTCGCGGTACCGGCCTATATATCTTACGTTAGGAGCAAAGTCTGAGGATAGTATAATATATGGAATCGGTAGTGTCAGGTGAATGTAAAAGATATTATTTTCCCTGGGCCTGGAAAATCCAGCAGACGTCCCTGACTCCCAGGGACCAAACTAGTTTGTTGCGCAGCTCGAGTACGCAGGTCGGGGCGCAGTTGCGCATGCGCGGTGCTTGCGCGTCCTCTCCTGCATCATCCCCACCACATCCATTACCGTTACGAGGACACGCACAAAGGAAAAGGCCAGAAGACCGATCCGACCGACGCGCTTGCATCACACGGCCATTTTGGAAGCTTCGGTGCTTCGTTGCGGAGCTTTTCCCTCCGTCTCGCGTCGGGTTAGCCAGATTGGAAGACAAATACGTTAGGTAGACTGAGCATCGATCTGTACATTCGACAACGTAAAAACCGGCTCAATGTACGCGTTAATCGGGCGCAAAAGAAGCGATAGATAGCATCGGGCATGAGATCGATAGCGTGCCGCCAGATCTTCATTGTCGTATTGTAATCCGGTGTGCTCATCAGCCCGGCATTTCTCTCTACTGTGCAGAAACGAGGGAACGAAGCCAGATAACATGGAGGACGATCAGCAGTTCTGCCTTAGGTGGAACAATCACCAGAGCACACTTATACAAAACTTCGACACACTTCTGGAAAGCGGAACGCTGGTCGATTGCACCCTGGCGGCGGAGGGGAAATACCTAAAGGCCCACAAGGTAGTCCTCTGCGCGTGCAGTCCGTATTTTGAGGTAGGTTCATTTCAGTATCTCTCATTAATCTAGCCATAATCCACCGCAAACCACCCACAATCCTCCCCCACCCATAATCATTATTTCTTTTCTCCCCCACCCTGTTACGTATATCTTACGCGACATTGTTTTCCATGCTGTGGCTTAGATTTTCTGTTAGAGACAAATTTTGACACACTGTGGTCCATACGCATATATGATGATGTGCGTCAAGCTGCACGAATCAAAACATTCAATAATGTAAAATGTTATGCTGTACGCCTTGTCGTGGAGATATCGAGCGAAAAATTGCGAAACAATAGTGAATCTATTACGGTTACTTGATGGCGTCATTGACCGTATGAAATTTTTGTCATTTTTACATTCCATACCAGTGTGTAAGGGTGAGATCAATACCAAATACAGTGGGAAAGAATGAGACAGACATAACTGCGGGGGCGCGCGGGGGGAGGGGGGTGGGGGGATTGATGTTGAAACAAGATGGCTGTCTTGGTTGAACATTGCCTGGGCCGGGCACTATGGCGAGGTGGGGGTGTAGAGCCTGAACCGCCTCCCCTCCTCCACCGCCACCTCCACCACCACCTCCTCCTCCTCCTCCTCCTCCTCCTCCTCTCCTCTCCATTCCTCTGTTCCTCTTGATCAATACAGAGAAAGCAAGATGGCTGATTTCCAGGGCACTCGCCCTGGGATTTTACCCTGCTGTGGGTGGGGATGCAGAAGCGCGCCTGTGTCTAGGGGAGGGAGGATACCATATCGATTGAAATCTGTTTCAGACTTGAATTATAAGTCAAGTTTCATATCCTATCTAATTGTTATTATTATTTTCATCAATTAACGCACCCTACATAAGGTTTTCACATATCGTCACTATGTTATTGAGATTTTTCATTTAAGTTATATCGATCAATGGGAAATCTTCACAGGCACATTCCGCATTTCCATTAGATACAAGTCCTACAGACTCTTACATGTTTATCCGCTGACAACGCCCTTCACGGTATGAATCCGATGAATTGAATATTTTAATTTTCTTTACAGGGCCTCCTCAGCGAACACTACGACAAGCACCCTGTCTTCATACTCAAAGATGTTAAGTTTAAAGAACTGAAAGCGATGATGGATTATATGTACAGGGGAGAAGTAAATATCTCCCAAGACCAATTGGCAGCGCTTCTTAAAGCGGCCGAGTCTCTCCAAATTAAGGGCCTTTCGGAAAGTAAAACGAGCGTTAAGTCCGAGTACAGGCCAAAACTCGTCGTACAACCGTTGGCATCGTCGTTAGACATTCCACACGCGTCTTCCGGTCTTACCATAGAAAAGAAAGATGTTCCTAAGCAGGCTACGCCAAAAATTTTCGCAGGGATGCCCGAATTCGTAGGGATGCCCGAATTCAAGGGCACCAGTCCCCCAGTATTTAAGGGTCTCTCCTCGAGGTAAGTGAGCTCAGACCTACTCATCGTTCTCAATGGTTTAACCTTTTCTCCATATTTACGTGGATCCCGCTATGAGAATAAATGGTTGGAAATATATATTTTACTTGCTTATAGGGAAGGTTCGCAAAGTCCGACTTCGAGGAAAAGAAAGAAGTTTCGAAGAAGAAGCGTCGGAGAAGACAATTCGGTAGAAAACCATGAGGCCTCGAATTCGAGCGACATGCCCCAGCAAATGGGTGTACCGGCGCCCGGAATCGCGCCCGTCGCAGATGAGAAAGCAATCGCAGACTCCACAGACTCTCACGGCAGGTCAGCTCTTATGACGCAGCTGACTAAACCTGCCGACGAGATGCTACAGGTAATTGAGAAGGCTACTCTCTTCTTAGGAGTTTTCCCCCCCATCAGTTTAGTTCGTCCAACGCCTAATAGAGATCGTAGCTTCCCGTGCTCTTTTTCTTTCGCTCGTTGGAAAATTAAGTCGCATTTTATCCTGCTACTTGGTTCCTATTATCTAACTTGCCTTGAAGCGTGGAAACGATGTGAAACATTTGCTCATTCAATTACCCATTTCTCCCACCGCTTATCGTTCATGTTATAGAAAGTTTATAATGAATTGCTACGGCACAAGCAAAAATCCGTGTACATTTTCCTTTTTCCTTCCTGCTCACAGCTGTCACTCGAAAAGTCCGAGCCAAACGATAGCCTCATCGAGCCAAACGATAGCCTCATCGAGCCAAAGTCTGAGTACCTAGATGACCCGGAAGAGAGCGTCGAAGACCTGACGCTCGACGACGATATGAACGATCTAAACGAAATGGAGCAAGACAACAATAGAGCTGGACCGTCCCAAGACCCCTCCCAACATCCTGGTAAGTCGCACTTCTTTTCATTCTCACTTCCTACGTTATTTTCGACATTTTCTTTTGCCGCAGTAGTGAAACGCAGGACTTCAATAATGTGTATATAAGAAATTTTGCCCTTTTAACGGTCGAACGATTCTTGAGAACATGTTGCGTCTATCAGGGAATATCATCTAGCGAGACATGCGTCTACACGATTTATTCAGCTTTTAACCACTCGAACGGGCACCGTGACGCGCGTGCCAATATATAAGCAGCAGGGCGCAAAACTGTTGTGACATATAAGTAATGAAAATTCCCATAGATCTATTATTTTCGAGTCGAGTGGTTAAAGTTACCCATTTGGTGAAATTGCTCGGCAAAGAGTGAAGCTCATCCCCTCAGTGGCATCGATTTACACGTAGAGGATGGGAGAGAGTAATAATTTATGTTGGTCGCGATGTGCCCGTGAATGACTACTAGATATTGGTGTCGCGGTCGATTTCGTTCCTTCCTTTCTTTCTGTAATCTTGGTATGAAATCGGGACGCGTAATAAGTTGGCCGACACTAGCTTCGGTTTCCTCGTTGCAGGTGGGGGGGCGGGAGCGCGGTCTCGGTCGAGAGGGAATTCGGGTGGTGGTGTTGTCCGTGATATCGGTGGTGTAGGTGATCTTGGCGGTGTTCGTATCGGTGTTGGTGGAGATGGAGAAGGAGGAGGAGGAGGAGGAGGTGGAGGAGATGGAGGA
The DNA here is from genome assembly GCA_914767735.1 of Anoplius nigerrimus. Lineage (NCBI taxonomy): Eukaryota > Metazoa > Arthropoda > Insecta > Hymenoptera > Pompilidae > Anoplius > Anoplius nigerrimus. The sequence goes on along the minus strand of OU612079.1, from coordinate 23,427,570 downwards.
GGAGGAGGAGAAAGTGCCCTCTGGGCGTCTCACTTCCTAGAATGTAAAAAAGCCCCGAACACGAGACGACCGCGCCCGGACGTCGATGTAGGCGCGTTACTTAAATCTTTAGCGAATAAGCAGGGTCGGAAGTATAGTTTAGACTCGGTGAAAATGTCCCTGGAGGCGATATTACAGCAAGGTGTGAGCACCACTCAGGCATCGGAGATGTACGGAATTAATCGATCAACGCTGCAGTTCTATTTGAAAAAGTTGAACGTCGTCAGAAGACGGTGGAGACAACAGCCTGGCACACTCGTCCAGCCTAGACAGTCTTAATGTGCGCGATATGCCACTCTCCACTGCACGCACCTGCCAATCCTTCTCTACACCTCTGTCGAACAATTTCTCGATAGTGTCGGCTAACGCGGTTTAAGAGAAACCCTTCGGTGTGCTTCCTTTTCATAGAATTATTTTAAGATCGCAAAAGACGAAAATAAACTTTCTTCGCGGAGAATTAAACGTTGCGGCGTCGATTTCGCATACCGTTTTTGAGTCTTAATCTCTTGTCCGTAGAGAAACTGAGATTATCTGCGACTTGGGACGATAAAAAATGTCACTGGCTACCATTGTAAAAAATATTATTTTCCTACGTGGACTCAGCGACAAAGGGTAGTGAACATTTCCGCCACGGTATAAAAGTAACCATTTTCTTTTCCCTATCAGTATAGTATACTTTTTAAAGGATAATGTAACGATCAATAAGAGTAATCGATTTGCGCCGCAACAGAATGTACAAAGAGCTGTTATCTTAAATAGTCTGAAATTATCAGTATTATTATTTGTTTGGCTAAGTGTCACATAGGTCACTTAGTCTAGGCTGTGTAAAATATTTGAGCTTAATATGTCGTGTACGCGGTTGTGTTGTGGGGGCATGGTAAACTCGAGGAGTGTATACTTTCCAAGTAGCGAGTGTGCGCGCTCGGCTGAGAATTGGGTAGGCGACTGCGCCGACGATGGTTATACGTCCACAATGTCTACGTCCACGATGGCCACGTTCACGATGGCTACGTAGGCGACAGCAGCACCAGCAGCGACACATAAACACCATTTGCGTCTGCTCATTTTATAGACGTTCAACAACTTTCGCGTTATCATTTTTAGTTAGTGCTATTTGACGTTGTAACTATGGATAATGAAACGGTTCCGAAGGAGAATTACACGTGTACTGCGTTATATGATGGTGCAGCTGCACGGGCGCGTGTATCGATATTCTTACTTTTTTATTCTTTGTAAGATTCTGTTGTACATGGATAACTTTGGCGAATCCTGCGTTTCACTACGAGCTACTCTTATTATTCTCTGTCGCCACCCCGTTCAAATTATAACCGAATAACAACATATCCACTGAATGGATTTCAATGAAAACGACCTAATTCCCTTTACAAGGGTAGTTGTACGAGTAGCTCAAGCACGAGTATAGTTGCTTCATTTGTTTTCTCTCTTTCCCTCTCTCCACTCTGTCAAATTTGTTCTCATCTTTAATTTTAATCCGTGTAGCGTCAAGTGTGACGCACATTTGTACGATCTCGATGAATCAGTTTTCTGCCACGAAGACAAGTTGTCCTTGAGATTAATAATAAAGAAGGAGAGTGAAAGTAGGAAAGATTCTATTACCTTTATTTCCGATTAAGGGCAGAGGAGGATTATTGGTGGAGAGGAGTGGGGAAAAAAGATTGTATGAGCGTATTCGTTGATTCTTGAACAGCAGGTCTCGGAGGGTGGCACGGAAGCGGTAACCTAAGAGGGGGAGGCGTCGCAGGGTCGGTAGCGGGTGCACCGGGAACGACGGACGAGGTCTTTCTTGCTGCCCAGGAGGCCGCGCAGGCCCATCGCGACTCTCAAGGTAGGCTCATCCTCACCATTTTCCATACGCCTCTGACCCCCGTAACAATGAGCACTCGCTAATTGGCCCGCTTGTCACGAGACATACTCGATAACTTTACTCCGTCAGGTGAGAATAATTCTTTCCTTCTACGTTCTCTTGACCGCGTCTTACAAACGGCTAAACGACACACGTATCGACATATATATATATATATATCTCTAATAGCCACCTCGTTCACCGTTGTCGTAACTTACGCATTATATATATACGTATACCTATGTGTGTACAGCGTGTATACATATGAGAATCGTTTTCCGAAATTGCATTGAAAGTTAAGGACACAGCGGCCAAAGCTGTTACCGTATCCGTGTTCCGACGGTGCGCGTACAGTAGTAGTGTGCCCATTGCGCAGGCGGGGCAAGGCTTTTATATTTTTCTTTCGCTGCCGAATAACGTGGTTCAACCTAAATCCCGGTCACGTTCAAGTGTAGCACGGTCTCTGAAAGAGCTTCTTCATATAGACATACATATATTCCTCTAATCAGGGCATGTAGCTTCTCCTCGTTACCTTTAAGTTTCTCACTTCTTTGTATCTTGATTTTCATTTCCTTTTTACTATTACTACGATGATCGCGGGTGCGAAACCGATGCACGAGAGACTTGATACGTATATCCAGACAACGTCGTACACCTACCCACCGTGCCATCTTTCATGATGTTATATTCTCGTTTTAGCGGCTCCTCTCTATCGTCAAGTCATACACACACTTACACATACATTGCCTTTACAGTCAATCTGCGACCGCTAAGGCAGAGACCTTGTTTTTCCATTCTATTATGTTCGTATCTCGTCTCCGCCATCGGACTCGCAACTACGATATCGTGATATCCTCTCTCTCCTCTGAAAGGAAAAAGAGATCGACTAGGTGAAGAGAGCACCAGTTCGCGCGACCATCGACCCCAGAGGAAAGTAGCTAGAGGAGAGAGAAATTATTCTCCTCGTCGTCCTCTCTATACCAGCCCCCGTAATACTCGCCTACTCATGTTATTACACTCTGTCTCTTGATTTCGTCAAAATCAAATTTCGTCATAGTTTATTACTACTTGTTTCGCGTCCACTCGTCGCAGGCCGTTTACGTTTGATAATGTCACATATCACTCACCTTTTCAACCGCGCTTCACGTGTCCCATTAATGTAAATCTTATTGCACAGTTGGATAAAACAAGTAGGGAGAGAGAGTGTGTTGTGTGAAAGAGAGGGAGAGACAGAAAGAGACTGCTTGTGTGTGCGAATGAGGATAGATAGCGAGGGTGGAAATGTATGTTTGAGAGATTGAGAGCAGAAAGTTTGGGTGACAGGCGGTAACGATATTACCTAAAATTAATAGACAGTTTTACGCGCGTTTTTCCGCATTATAATAACAGATCGATCAATATATAGACATATTTAGTAATGATTAGACAACAGGTATTGCGTCCCGATGGTCTCTCAGTTCGTAATTAGCTCGTAGGCTGCCAAAATAGTATGTTTTCTACCGACACGGTCATTGTGAGTAGTAAAATGACGAATGCAAAAAATGGAGGATGTATGAACAGTTTTAAGCCGTGAAAACTAGTCCGTGTCCTACCTAATGTGACAAACAGGTATTGCTGTTGCTATGGGAAATTCTAGCTGAAGTAACGTGAGAGCTCAGAATGAATGCGTGTAAACAACTGGTTGAGAGCTCTAGTCTCCGCTGTATAAGAAAGAGATATTCGAGTCCCCCGTCTTTCTACCGTTTCCGCCCCTAACGTCGCATAATGAAATTTGACTCTGTCTTATTGTCGATTTCAAATCGGCTAGCCAATATTGCCGCTTCGCTATTGTCCTTAACCCAGTGGTACCCGTGTATAAATTGTTAACGTCGGTAGGGATCTCGCGATGGAAATCGTTAATGTACGCTTGGAGCCAAGTATTATTAGTAGTACGCTCCAGTTGCGTCGGTGATGTAATTGACGGATAAGTAGGTAGATAAGCGGGGTGAAGAAGTATGGTCGGCAAAGCGGTAAGCGTCGCTGTCAAGACGTTGAATGTTGAACTTTTTGAACAGCGTGAGCGTACTATTAGACACAATGATAGAACAATATCGGATATAATTCGGTGGCTGACCGCATGGAAAAGGAGCGAATGTCAGAGCGCGATACGTAGGATAGGATAGGATAGGATAGGATAGGATAGGATAGGATAGGATAGGATAGGATAGGATAGGAGAGGGGAGGGGAGGCTTTGTTTCGATGCCTTCGTATTTAAGCCCTTTATATATTTCGAGCGCCTCGACATTGTCCGCGACCTACATTTCGTATATCGTGCGATTGTGCGCCAGTCATAGTATCTTATAGCCGCTTCATCCAAATGCTATCTAAGGGTAACGAACGGCGTATTATGGATTTATAATATGATTTCGCGTAACGCAACAATCGCATAGCAACGATAGGTAAAGGATATCTTGCTCACTTTTTCATTCTTAGAATAGACGGGTTTTCTTGACGCAACGCATATATAATATCTTGAACGGGATTACATGGTTAGCGTTGTTGTTGTGTGTGAATGCGCGCGCTTGTGTCTCTACGACTTGGCAACAAGGCACGCACACTCTTCCCGGGGCGATTCTTAAACGGTCGTCGCGTCGTGTCAGGTTAGAGGGATAGAAGGAGCCATGTGCAATCCGTGCAACGGCGCAGCAGCTGTTGCCGATGTTGCTATTGCCGTTTCTCTCAGTCCCGCATTCTCGCCTACTACCTACCTACCTACACACCTCTACCTACCAGCGTCGGTTAGTAGTAGGTAGGCCCCCGCTTGTTCTCCCGTCGTCCGCCGTGCGTTGCATCTGCCAGCCGCAGGAATATGCAGCTGTTGCCGTCGTCGGCAGATGCAGCTTAAAGCCGGTTCATCCAGATGGCATCGTCGAACGGAAACAGACGCGCGTACCAGTTCACTCTTCAGCCATCTTAGATAGCGAGTTGCGACGAGTCTTGCCTTTGCGTCAACTTTTGCGCCAAGTTTTGCGCCAAGTTTTGCGCCAAGTTTTGCGCCAAGTTTTGCGCTTCTACGCGCTCGCTTCGGGTCGAAAGGCGAGGAATAAAAAGAAAGTAACGTCCTCGCGCAGAGCGCACCACCTTGTGCGCGCAGACAGAAAAAAGACTGACGCGAGATGGTGGTGTGAGGTCAGGGTCCTTTGCCGGCGTCCGAAAATAGATATCACGAGAATAGGTATAGAATTATTTCGAGACTCGGGCGCCCAGTGACGGAGCTCGGCGTATATCGCGCCTATATCGCGCCTATATCGCGCCTATATCGTGCCTATTCACATTAGCCAAGGTACAATAGGCGGTAGTCCACATCGTGTGAATGATATTCAAATTCTCGGAATTCATTGAGTATTGGAGAAAGTGACTCGGGTGGTAGAGGAAAATCGCGAGAGGCCATTGGGAACGGTGACGGAATGTCACGGTAGGCATTATGTAAAAAGGAATAGAGGATAGGAGAACGCTAGAGAGACGTGTACGCGATTAGCCATTTGTGTCCCTCCCAACCCCCCCACTATTTGTAGGATAGATGATTGCCCAGCAAGAAGGGCAATCCAACGGGGGAGGCAAGGTAATTTCGGAGAGAGGGGAGCGACCTGTGCGTGTCAATGCTAGCGACGCTGCCTACTTGAAACGTGTTCCCGTTGTTTCTTTACTTTGCTTCATCTTGCTTCCTGAGAAATATTTCATGCGTCGATTAACGTCACTCGAAACGCGGGGAAACATGAGAATGGAATGAAGCGCTCGCATTGACGGCGACGGTCGTTTTTTTCAACGTCAGAGACTTGTTACCTTGAATAGAATTTGTCGAGCAAAAATTGAAGCGGCTGACTGCAACTGCGCGAGGTCTTCCGGCAAATTGTGCAACTTGTGCTAAGAGCGCGTATCTTTCATTCCCTATTTTTTTATTGTCGCGATAAATGAAGAAATCATATACCTAGGGAAAACCTGCGTATACAGTTCTTTCTTTTCGTTTGTTGTGCTATATATATATTTCTGAAAAATTTTTGTTGTCCTCCTGCCCTAAGCGTATTTCAATATAGTTACGCCACAGAGACGTGAAGGTTTTGTCGCACGTTTTCGCTGGTCGTTCAGTTTTCGCAATCGTTGAATCGCGTATAAACGCGCGGTTCGAAAGCGGACGCACGCGTTTCTGCGATGATAGAAATTTTGGTCGGTGGCTAGAGGCGCGCGAGGTCTTACGCCGGAGTTGCGCCACGTTGATTCGCAGCGTGTAGAAATTTGTAAATGTCGTGTGTGGAGAAAAACTATGCCGGTGGGGAATACGGTAAAGGTGGACGCGCGTGGGATAGTTTCCCGACTGTCGTGACGTAACAATTTGATTTTGCCGCCGCAGAGGCGTTTCCGGCCAATCTTCTGCCGAGAAGCATGTCTCACTCGCGTCCTTCCTTGCGAACAAACTGTTCCCCAGAGAGAAAACCCTCAGTTCCCAGAGAAAAAGAAAAAAAAAGAATCACAAACCACCCACTGTAGTCGTGTGTACGTGTTTTTTTTGTTGGTAGAACAAAATATCATTGTACGCGCGGGCTCGCAGCCTTGAATATTGAGAGGAAACTAAGAGTACGAAGGAGGGTCGCAAAGATGATCGTGAATTTACTCGTTATTAAGTATTTTCTTTCTGAACTTGTAGTCGTCAAAGGATATCATTCCTCCCTCTCTATTGCACGGCAATATTTTCTTCTAATAGAATGTCCTACTCTACCGCCTTTCCTTGTCCGCCCATTTCGCGTGTCGTATCCAGACGCGTCCTCCGTATCACCTCTGTTAACGCGGAGCGAATAAAATCGATCGCATGTCGGCACACTAACGGTAAGAAAATGAAGGTTGCCGCAGATGGTCGAGAATGGAGCTCGCGCCGACATATACCTCTATATACTGTCAGCTGTGTCTGTTGAGAGGAGGGAGGGTTGCGCGGTTCACACGAAGCGATCTTGCCGTTGACCTTAGTTTCCTTCTCGATTCACGATTATTGGGGATGAAATGGCAAATGTGCTTCTTTCTCGCCACAAACTTCTATCCACTTCCATTTCTCTCGTTTGCCCATTATTTACGCTGGGTCGCAGTCACTCATATGCAATCAAACTTAAGGGCAGTGTGGTGATATTCGTCGAGACGAACAAAAAAAGCACGTGTCTCTTTCTTGGTAATAGAACGCGCGCGGGGTGCGGGTGAAGATGCTCGTGCACACGTGCGTGCTCCTCTTGGGTGTCGCGTGCATTTTCTCATTGGCAAAAGGATGCCTAAGTAACGTGTTTGCGCGCGCGCGCGCGCGCGTGCATAAGCGGATTCGCGCGTGCCAGAAATGCCTCTTTCTTCTCTACACGTGTGTGTGTTACCAAGGAACAGGGAAGGAAAGTTCATACGATCTGTGTGAACGAGCCATACGTATTATGTACTTCATATATATTATATATATATATCTATTTTTTTCTTTGTCCATCCGTGTATGCGTACACTCGATAGATACTTAATCCATTGCGTTGTGCCATTTTTTTTCTTGCGTAATTTCGTCTTGCATGCCACGCTTCCTTCGGTAGTGTAATTTCACCTTTAACTACGACGGATGTGTGCACGAGTGCGATGCAAGTTCTCGATCGATGAAACGATCGATTGCCTCGAATGGTGGTGGTTACACGGGGCATATGGGGTTGGGGTTGGGGTTGATAGAGATTATATTCGCTACCGTGCCAGACATTCCATCAGGCACGTCTCAGATTATTGGATGCACGAAATGTGTGACATTCTTCCTGAATACAGTGAATCCGCACGCGTCTGCACGCATCCGGCATTATTTGTTTCATTTTTATTTATTTAATGATTCAAATTGTCTTTTTTTTTTACTAACCAACGTGTACATAACTCGCTTCTCTTTGTTCGTAACGCATAAACATCAAATATTTGATTAACCCGATGACATGATACTATATATGTATATATCTCTATATATATATATATATATATATATCTATTACATGAAAGGAACTCCACATATGTATATATGTATGTATATGTACACATAATATATATATATATAATATTGCTTCACATCATACATATGTATGTATATAACGGCATCCTTCTCTACTAGATATATATATATATATATATACACATATGCATATGTATATCCACATATATGTATATATACACAATATTACGTGTAAAACATACAGTTTTATACCATTGTTAATATTGTTCATGGTATTGTACTCTTCTCATTATTCGACTCTCGTTAATCTCTTGTACCATGCCATGTCACAATTTTTCTCTGTGCATCTACTTCCCTATTTGTTGTGCTCTCTTCATTCCCACGAGTGTCTAGGCGATGATTAAAGAAGCGATCGAGAATAATAGGAAGATATGGAATTTGAAGAACGGTGGCGAGGCTGTCGCGCGGATACGGTTGAGCGACTTCTTGACCGGATCCAAATTGACAGCTTCTCCAAGTTATTTCCAACATTATTCATCGGTACGAAGAGCGAAGCGGAATGTCCGTCAATGGTCAGTGTTGCTTTTTGCTCACTGCCTATTACGACCCATGATGGCGCCCGATGATGATGAAGGTGCCTACCGAGGTACTTTCAACCATCAGCCTGTTTCGTTCGTTGGCTTATTTGCTACGAACGACGAGGTCGCGGCGTTACTTTTAATTGTTGATTTGTTTTTCTTTTACGATCAACAATACATTTCGACGGGTCACAACACGCGTTCGGTCGCGTTTACTTCTGGTTTCATTACCATGCTTTTCATTTTCATTTCCGGTGAAGATTGAAGAGGTTGAATAGGTCCTAGTAGAGACGTGAAATAAAAGGCGCTTTTGCCTACGGGTAAGATATATGAAACACATGTTGGTAAGACGAGATTCAATTGAGAATTCAATGGTAAGCCTAAACGGTAACAAGGTACATGAGAAACATCTCTTCACATTTGTGTGCACCTTTTGCACCGTATAGACACATGCATATATAAAATCTTTGTATGAATGATTTCTATGAATCTATTACTGCACTTTTCACTGTGTGTCCCTGAATTCTCCTATTTTAAGCGTTGTTGCTGCTGTGATAAAGCCGGTTCTATATTGTATTTCATACATACATACACGCACCAGTGAGGCAAAACGTGCTCCACGCTGGTGTGTTTCGCTCTTTTAAAGTGGTCTGGAGTTATATGAGTCTTGCAAAATTGAATGGCGTATGTTCATTAACCGCGAGCGTAGACTAGACACGCCAATCCGAGGAAAGACCGTGTGTTAGTGCTATGGTAAGATGAACTAGCCGCCTTCTCTCGAATTAGCTTTTAAATGATCTTGCTCGCGGTTACGTGTGTTTGTTTCTGTGAATTGGAAAAGCTGTATGAATTGAAAAGACAACTGATTTCAATTTGAGTTAAGTGTGGGTATATGTTTATGTACGAATGTCATTCCATATTTTTCCTCATTTTATAATTTCTTCTACTCTATACGAATGTATTTTTGTCCTAATATCTTTTTTCACTGTGTTAACGTTGTTTCTATGACATTGGTCATGTAATGCTCGAGATGTAATTTTTCTCTTTACCCCACCAGGGAACAACACTGGCGACATTTGGCTGGATCGTTCCAATAGATCTGGCCAATCAACAGATTTCATTTTTTTCTACTGTTTCGGCCAAATATTTTCTTTTTCGTCTTTTGCAGCGGAAGTGACGCGACGTTATATCTATCGATCAGTTGCCTTGATTATAGAGAAACGAAGCAGACAGCATAGCGTGCAGATTTTGCAAGCATGATCTTGTATGCGCATCGCCGAAGGGTAACACTATTTTTACCTTTCGAGAGATGCTTGTACGATCTTGTTTGTTTTCTGTATATCAGCTTTGTCCGAGTATCTCTATTGGCATGGCATCCGCGAATTTCTCTTTGCTTTCACAAAAGAAGATTCCAAGGACGTGTGTTGCCTGCAGAAAGAAGATGCCCTGAAAAAGAAGAAATTTGAATGTCTCAATTTGAGGCTTTCAAAAGGAAGCAGCAGAAAAGTGTAACTTTGTATGGCGACGTTGAATGTTCCACTTTTGGCGCTTTCAACGGAAACAGGTAAATATTTGGTACTTGTTTGCAGCCACGAAGAACTAACATTGATGCATTGTTATTTCTATCAATATTTTTATGACTGTTGTTCCCCAATCGCAATTTCTACGCGTTTCCGGATTTTCTTTCTGTCATTTACTATTCACTAAACCTTGTTCTAAACATGTCTGAATGTACATTAGGTGATACTTGTTTATTTTCGTTTTCTTTTTTGCGCGAAGGTTGAAGAAGATATATCGTCGTGGGAATTTGGTAACGTAGCCGATTTGGTAATGTCTTGGTAAAAATTTTCATCTTCTGCGCCATATGGTTTTCAATTATTTTGATGTCTTACTTTTTCAGATTCTTAAACTTGTTCATTATGATCTTATTGTCTTTTCAACTTGTATTTCTACTATGTCCATTTGTTATACGCGGGTTGTTATTATTTTTATTCCCGAATCGTTTACAATTTATACAAGATAATTTTGCAGATTCTACGTTCTGTAGTCTTGCATAATTGTTGACGATATGGAATATAATATAATAGGAGCGTATCTTTACTTTGTTTACGGTATATTGATAATGGTTGTGCATACATTGTTTTTCAGAAACTTTTCTTAATGTCACAGTACTATCCTATATTTGATGTATATGCCTTATTTGTCTTAAAAAATGTGTGTAACGTGCATCACGAATGTTATCGAGAGTATCCCAATTCGAGATTTTTGCAACGTGCGGGTGAATAGCCATAATTTAATAACGGCTTCATTGCTCGGTACATAATTCAACCAGTGATTCTCGTTTCGTGGTAAGGTACAGTCAGTCTCTACACCGCCTTCGTGTTTTTCGAAGGATGCTCCTTCCATTTACGGCGTCCTAACGTGCTGTGTTCAGTGTCAAAATTTATTGTGTTCATCAGGTAAAAGGTAAAATGAAATGGTATAAAGCCACGTAAGTATTTTGTCTTGCGTGTTGTATCGGCACGCAAGATGCCCTTTCATTACTTTCCATATATACAGTTATTTAAGGATGTTATCACGACTTGGCAAAAATGATTGTTTGAGACGTATATAATACTATATATTCGCGTCGTGGACAAATATGTTCTTGTTCATATGGCATATCAGTTTCAATTGGGTCAAATGTAACATTGTCGGCTGCAAGGTTACAATTCTACTTGGAATTGAATATGATTGCTGTAAGAACTCTTCGATTCTCGCTATTTCGTAAACAGTCATTTGAGTCAGTGATTATTTTGTTTATACTTTAAGTTTTATCTCGGTACGTTGTTCGGCCTTGCTAGTATTATATCTACACGGTTCATCAAACGCAACATCGTAAGAAATTGAAATTGTTGACAAATGAATACTTATCGGTAACAGCCCCAGCTGAAAGAGCGTACAAACGACAACTGAAAGTCACTTTTGTTATCCAGGCCTCTGGCAAGCGTTGCATTTCTTTTGATCTCAACGTTTGGCAGACAGTTTATCCCCGTCATTTATTTTACTATCCAACAATAGTTCCGGTTTTATATTCCCACACTTGAATCGTTGTGCAAAGTATAACACATTCCTAGAGGAAAGCTTCGCCAGTATAGACGGCTGTACTATCAAGGTACAACCTGGTCCTCAGGTTATCACGCGTTCCTCATAATTGTCCAATCAACCCTCACACCTCAAGTCCCCCTCTTTTTTTTCGAACTTCTACATTTTCAGCCGCACCATTCTTGCCACCAGGCTACTCCGATGGATTTCGTTCCATTGCTGTGAATGCGTGTTGCGCGAACGAGTTTTGCAAAGGTATGACGTAGGAACGGACACTGACGAGTGAAACTTGCCCGATGTGTCGAGTTTTTCGAAAAACCATGTGACGCTCTATCGGTCGGTCGAAATCTGTCATATTCTATGGCGCCGGGATATTGGAGATTTTACCGACTGTCTTCGGGTAACTCATGTTTTTGAAAGATTCTTGGCTCTTGGCAGTCGACGAATTAAAGGGAGCTTTGTAATTAGAGTCTCTATCGTAAATGTCGCCCATCAATGTTTGTGGCTTTTACTAAAATTTTTACTTTCCCAATTCGGACAGGTCTTTAAAGTACGCGTGCAAATATTCCTTCCGCAGTTCCTCCGTATGACATGCAAATTATTTATCGTTTAACTGCCAATGAAGAAATGTCTTGCATCGAAAACTGCAACATTCGGATAACGTATTTAATATGCTATACAACAAGTAAAATAGTAGCTTGTTGTGTGCATCCTGTATAAAAAGCTGCCGTATGTTTCGTGCTACTCGAGCAAGATATGTACGAAAGTTTGGTAAATAATTTTCATGCCATACGTTATAGCTGCGGAATGAGCTGACGTGGAAAAATATGTTCAGATATGCTGATGACTCATTGACTTACAGTAAATTATGGAAGCACCGACAATTTTCTGTTTTTTAAATATGTTGATGCTATCCTTTTCAACATTGTGTTGTTATCGTTTTATCGGATAATCTTGTTGCGGGTACGCAGAGATTGTCCAGTTAAGACGGGCAATCAAGTCGATAAATTTGTGTAAGGTCAATTTGCAGAAGCATCGCGGGGTTCGGGTTAAATTTTCACTCTGCACGGACATTCAAATTACTTTTGATATACATACAATTGTTGTCTTTTCGGTACTATCAAATGTCGTTGGCAACAGAAATTCTTCAAGTTCCGTATGCATCTCTGAAGCTTGCGGATATATCTGATTGAAAGCGACGTCTCGGTATATGCCGTTCAGCTATCTGAGACTTCGGCGCTTACGTACAGTTTCGTTTCTCGATTAGATAAAGCATCTACTGACATAAGATTGCAATTTACCGCAGAAAATACAGAGAGTACAAGTAACGTCTGTAGATAGCTGTTGCTGGTTGGAGTCAGTCAGTCGTTGCTTATTCCGTCTGTATTGCAAGGCACTGGTCTCTTCGTCAATTATTGCTGCGCAGCGATTCTTCTCGAAGTTTCAAGTGCTTCTCGGAGGTTATCGCAATACTTTGTTGACTTTATCTCCTCGACTCGTTGCTAAATTAAATATGTTGCTAGTACTGAAAAGCACACGGATGTCTTCTTCATTTTCACAGAAAGTCACAGCATTGCATCTATTTCTCTATCAACTGGTTTCGTATCTTGCCAAATTTTCCTGCTCCAACTAATTCGTACGGTATCACTCTGACTGACGAACATTTTGCAAGGGAATGGAATGACAGTGACGGATAGGAATGAGAGACCCAGAGAGAAAGGGAGAGAGAGTCAGAGTGAGAATGAGGGAGAGAAAAGAGAACGAGTGAGGACAGGTTGATTGGATATCTACCTGTTCATCGGGTGGAGTGTACAAGTTTGACCGGCTGTGTATGTTACGTATGGTTGCTGATCGATACGACTGTAATGCGAAGATGTGTGCGTGAGTGTTGCGCGCGCCTGTGTGGCTGTCCGTGTTTCAGAGCTGAATCTCGGATTTCGTTCGCAATGTGAGCAGCTTTGTTCGGTCCAGTAGTCAGTCTCTGGACCATGTGGTGGGAGAGGAGGATGACGGTGGTGATGATGGGGAGGAGAAAGAGGAGGGAGAAAATTCATCTGACCGAGGGAGAGGCCTACTGTTGCTGTTTCCCGGCGTCCTTTGGCCATCATGTGAGGAGAAGGGCAGACACAGAAGGCTGCTGCTGACCAGAAACAAGCCAGCCATATCTAGCAGCTGCGTGATTCAGGGAGTGGCCTTGAATGTCAATGCAACGTTTCTCCATGGGGAGGTTCCAGGGCTCCTAGAACTACAAGGGGCGTGTCGAAATCGATTGGTCCTTTCTCTTTCAGTTCTTTGGCTTCCGATCGTCCTTCTTGATCTGACCGCGAAATGAGAGACTAGCAGGTGATTGAGTAGCGAGAAATGACGATAGTGCAGGCGGAGTCTGTAATAGGTAATGTTACTAAGCCAAGTATTTTCCTTCGCCGCCCTACATTTGCTTTCAGTCAAGAAACGTACTGGTTTTTCATCGAATTGGCGTAGCGTTGTAAAAAATCCACTTTCCATGGGTGTGGGTTTTAGACGCGCTTCGTCGGTCGATGGGAAACTTATTTGCTCGCGTGAAAGTTTATTTCTTGCGCATTTATTCGTCTTATATTTTTCGGATCAGTTTACTGCTCGACATTGTTGTATACTTGGCTTGTAATATTGTCAGTTTTCTCTTCTGTCTATTTCTTAGAATCATGAGTGATTTTTGTTTTGTCGCGATATTATACAATTCGTCTTAGGTGCCATATGTGCAAATATTTCGTACGATTGGAAAGCGACATTTTAGTAATTTTTTTTTTTTTTTTTGTTTTGTTAATAACTACTTCGCATGCTACTAGAGACATTACAGAGTTACGTTGTCAATTATATGAGTTATTTCGGACTGATTTGCAGTCAAGAGGTGTGTTACTGTAATCGTTACAAATTTCAAAATTGTACAACACGGAAGTATGGGAGAAAAATCGAATATTTTTCGAAGAGGAGCTGGGGGGTAGAAAGCGACGCGTAATCAGAATTCCGTTTTGTAATTACCGTTCGTGCGAAATTAGATGGTTCTCACCGTCCGTCAAGAGATTGTTACAATAAATGGCCATTTGTTGGAAAAAAGCTAACCAGGCATGTGTTGCACTGATGTTTTTATTTTCTTATAGCCGATCTGAAAACGCAAACGTAAAATGTCGAGATAACGAGAGCGAGGATTTGCATCGACGACAGAGCACAGAATTTTCAATTTGCAGTAATTAGTTAACGGTAAAATTGAACGAATGCTCGCTTTCGTCGGCGGCGTTGTATCTTTGCAACTTATCCTGAGCAATTTTTTTTAATATAAGATCCATGCAGGACATATCCTTTAAAGATTGATAGTTTCATCCGACTGTCGCGGTCGAATATATAAATGTGTATATATGCCTGAAGGTCATATAGGACTTCATCGAACCACGCCGTGTTGCCTCAGCAGCGGCTGGTTCGATGTCAAATGCGGAATCGATTCGTTCATAGACTGTTCGATATCAATGTCTGGCAATGACCACTCCGATAGGTCTCATATTTGTTCTGTGCATAATTAATGTACTCTGATTATATAGTCAAGTGACTTATGGAAATAGTCTGATCGCATCACAACTATGTCTTGGTTATTATGATTTCTCGTTTGCACGTACTTTTTCACGCCTTAGTACTCGATGTATCAGACGCAGTTCGAAGCTGCGCGCGCTCACTTATTTCTTCATTTATCGGATGAAGAAAGCATCTCTCGTACGTGCAATGAGAATAAGCGTTTAACGTCGAAAGGTATCTATCGCCGTGTCGTTCATTATCTTCGTTTTATTCGTTTCTTCGATCGGTCGCTCGCTCGTTCGCTCGTCGATTCTGTCCCTATATTGCGCACGTATGAGGGCGAGGATGACATTCATCACGTTCCCACTTTGGAAAATGTTTCGTTAGCTGCTCTGGACGGAGAAGAATGAAGTAATAAAGAGAATTTTCTAAGTGGAACTTTTATCTCGTCATTTCTGCGTACTTTACCCTATCCCACTTTTCAGGTAACAACTAATCGGACGGTGCATCCAACGTATTTTCCAAGTGCTAAACGGCAGCCCCTCTTAAAGAGACTGTTCGAATGAAACTCGGACGGAGCATATGTAGTACACAATTACATTGAAAGTACAATGAGGTTTCGTATAAATATGAGTATTCGATACGTTGTTGCAGGAATTATTTGCATTACATTTTCTTTCTCTCATTTGAAATAATTGTTTGCCAGTGAACGCGCTATTGCGCATTTCTCCTTAGTTGTACACAGCCATACATACACACATACATATATACATATTTTTTTGGGAAAGAGTATCGAGATTTTTGAATAGCCAAAATTTGTTCGAGCAGCGTGATAGATGGGCCGGTGGTGATGCTTACAGCTACCGGATACGCTTGGCCAGAGTTTGCTCAGCCTCTTGGGGTGGCTCAAACGCACCTGATGACGCCCTATAGCCGATTGTCCTGTCCGAGTTGCGGTCGCAGATATAAGTATAGAGGTGGCTTGCGAAGTCACATGGCTAGTTGCTTCTCTGAAAAGGGGCAGTCAAACGCGACGGCGTGGTCATTCCAAATCTGTCAACTGCCAATGCCGCCGAAAGACTACAGCAATCATCTTCACGGTTAATTGCTGCTATGACGGATGTCAGGGTGCTGTTCGACTGTTGGGTATCAACGATGAGGGACGTCCTTCTTTCTCTTTACTTTTCAATTTTTTCTATCGTCCCTTAAACAAAATTATCGTTTCCAATCTATTCTGATATTTGTTTTCGCGCGTTCAAACAGCTTACCTACTTCCTTTCTTCTCTTTCAAGGTGAGCTATTGGTATTGATACTGTAATATGTGAGAGTTTCAATCTGTCCCTTTAATAAATTAATAAAGAGTTCAAATATGAATAAATCGAATAAAAAGTTTTGGCGACAGGCTATAGTGCCTAGGGGGTTTGTTCCTAGCCCAATTAGTCCAAACATACGATTTTTTTTCTTTCTTGTACTTATTCCCTACACATATTCCATGCATATTTTTTTATCTTATTCAACGGAAAAGATGCGATAATTAAAATGTGGCATAATAAATTGATGTTTTCGTTAAAATATTCAACATTTTTCATGGTAATTGGAATAAGTGCATGCTCGGAGAGAGCAGAGGTTTGCGTACTCTATTGTTTCGTACATGTTATACGAAGATTTTACATTTCTCATCGGAACAAAAAATACTGGTACATTGTCAAAATTCGATATCATGAATGCATCATAGAGTTAACTGGTCCGTCAATATGTATTTGCGCAACAAATGTGTGTTGGGTGAAAGTATATGAGAAAGCATTTTCCACATTGGGTTGAATAATCAGTGACGTTACACAGGTGTAAAAACTGAAATACTAATATAAAGCGGATCATTTTGGAGCAGCATGTAAATAACAATAGCCCAAATGAATGAAGATTGCGCATACGAGCTTAGCGGTGACGCTTTGCTGATTAGAAGTAGTTCTCTTTTATCGTTGAGGAAAATAGAGATATTTTGGCGATTACTGCTCATTGGGAGATACCGATAAAGCATAGTTGCGCAATCTTGTTTTGGGATGTGCTTTAAGTCCTGACCGTATTGTCCATACGCACACGCTTGGCTCGAGCTTTTTACATCTATCAATCATGCTCGATTGTTTCAAATTTGTTTGTGCGAATAACGATGTGTGGGATATGTCGAAAGTACGAGTGTAACGAGACCATTTTCTTACAAAGCGAAGCCCGGTTTTTCATTTGTATACTTTCTTACTTTACCACTCGTCAGAGTTTTCCAAATGTTACGGGAGAGTTGCTGAGCGGCTAGGGTGGTGAGTCTTTGAGGGAGGGGGTAGTTTGCGAGTCCGAGGGCGAACTGTGTGAAATGAAAGTGGGCGTCGCTTTTAAGAAGGCCATCCGCATTAGCATTCCATCGATCGATTAAGAGATAGAGAGGGTAGCGGTTGGGTGCGGGGTGCCGTTGAAAAATATGCAAATTAGATGGACAGAAGCGGTGAGAGAGAGAGGGGCGGGGGGGAGATGGAGAAGGGTATAAAATGGGGTAGCTGTGTATTGCCCCGTCGGGTAGAAGAATCGGTGTGTAAAAGGGGCCCTCCCTTGTATTATGTTTACAGTCCGCCCTGCGACGGAGGGCGTATCCACGGGCGAGCTGAGATTTCGGTGTGTCATGTGCGGACGTGGGTACAGGACTCGGTCATCCTTGACTCGTCACTCCAGGTACGAATGCGGCGGCCTAGGATCCAGATACACCTTTACCTGTACCCTATGCGGAAAGTACTTCTGCCGTCCAGATCATCTTAAACAGCACATTCTCAATCTCCACGGTGGTTCTGTTACCAAATAGCTAGACGTTCCCTTCCAGGCCGAGAAGAGGACGAGATACGAGTATCGAACGTCTTCGGGCAATATTTGCCGTACAAACTATCTATTAGGTCTCCTTCCTCTTGGGAATACGTTTTACCATTATTTTTCTTTCCTCCAGTTTAGTTTATCGCTATCGGAAGGGGCGACGAAGCTCATCCCCCCCCCCCCCCCCCCCCTCGTTTCTCACTACGTAGTCAGTTGAGCTAATACAGGTTTAGTTGTACGATACATACATTCTAGCTTCTCGTGTCGCACTTCTTCCGACAAATTATTATGTCCTTATTTATTTCAGATCTTTCCTAGGTATAGTTATATTTCTACGAATCTGAAATTATCCTAATTCTGGGTGGTGATACCTTCGGTTCATAGGGTTAGCGTTCATATGCGTTGGGATGACGCAGAATTTAGTGAGAGAGAAAGAATACGAGCTCATACACGTCATATGATTCAGAGTGTGATAGGAAACGTCCACTTTTTCCGGCGGTCTTCTCATACTTTGAATCTCGCGTAATTGCAGACTAGAGAGGGTCCTTGCATAATGCTCGTTGCGAAGTGGCAGTGCCTTACTGTGAGACTACTTGTAGACGTTGCATTTACGACGATGCATCAATATTTTCCCTCTACTCAATGAAGGGACATTCGTCACTGTGCATGAACAAACTGCCAGAATTGTGACTAAAATGCCAAATGAAAAATATTCCTATTTAGGATAGCGTGTGGGTTACGAGTACAGGTGTAAGTTTTATTAATACATTAAGTCCAGCGCGATGCCAAAGAGAAATAGGTTGGACGATGTGCGAAACTGGTCACACAGGGTTGCTGCATCTGTTTATGAAAAACGGTGCTGACGATGCGTGGGCGAGATTTTACGGTAAACTCGATGTACTCTCAGTACAACGAACGCTTCTAACGTTGTTCTTTACAATAAATCGTTATAGGTTGTTGCTGCTCATTCAACTTTGTAACTTGTTATGACATGTTTCAATAAAAAGGTAAACACAGTTAACGCCTTTCCTTGACCTCTCATTCTTCTTTGCTACCGCATTGCGCTGCCGCTCTCATTGCAGTTAATCATCTAGTTTTTGAAAGTTTAGTCGATAAATTTCTCTTCCCTTTCCCCCGTCCGCTCGCCTTTTCTATTAAAAGTGGCCTTGTCATGGGAAAGAGATAAATGGCCGTGAAAAAATAATGACTGAAGGCTATGGCAAATCTCTCCCCCTTAACCCTTTGACTGCTGTCGACGCCTATATGCGTCCAATGAATACGCTTAGTGTGAACTATGGACGCAGGCATTTTCACTTACATAGTGTTCTGTTTACAGAAAGGCATTTTCCAACAAAAACTTTGAATCAAGACGGCAATTTGGTTAGAAGAAGATGTTTTGTCTGTGGAAAACACAAAAAGAGGAGAGATACTAGATTCAAGTGTAAGCAATGCGACGTTGCTCTATGTATTGACACATGTTTTGAAATCTATCATACCCAAATGAAATACTAGTTTCGTTTTGTTACTGTTTTATATAATACGTTTCAGTTATAGTTGTAGGTATTATAATGTATACAGTTGTATACGCGACTTGTAATTTGAATGACATATTAATTGAATTTGTAATAAAGAAAACATTTGGAATAATAATTTAATTGTTCACTAAATAATCGGTAAATAGATGGATCCATTGGATCAGTTAGCGATCGCGATCGGCGAAATGCGTTGAGCAGTCAAAGGGTTAATGAAATCCGAGGGGGTCAAGTATGGCGGCAGTCTGTCAGGAACGACGACTGATGTCAGATATTTTCTCTCGTTGCAGAGGTATCGTATAGTACGAGCGGGAATGGAGAGTACCTGTGTCCCATGTGCAGCAAGCGATACAAGAATCAGTCGTCGTTGATTAGGCATACAAGGTACGGCTGTGGACCGTCGAAGTTGAGATGCGTTTGCCCGCACTGCGGTAGAATGTATTCCAGGCCTGACACACTTACCGATCATATTATTAGAGTCCATCCGTACTTGGAAATGGGAACAATTTGATAGGAGTTCTTTGTTTCCTTTATCGACATCTATGTCACAATCACTGTTTGTCTTGCACTATGTTTTCTATGTCTTTATCAAAGCATTTGTAATCGTCGTCAAGAGGAGGGGACACATTAACTATACGAAGGTGCAAGGATTACCTGATGGTGTAAGATCGTAACGAGACATGAAATAAAGTGAAATTTCCATCTTGATATCTCTACCTCTGAGCCTTATGTCTTATGTTTGGTCTATTATTATTAAGTCTGCAGCATTCTTAGTGCCAGCTTCGATTACCGTCCAGCAATTCGAACATGCGCCTCTTTCGACTGGCACAGTTTTTCCTCAATTAAGCTATTTCAACATTCTCATAATCTTCATAGCTTTATTTATCCCTAAACTGTATATTTATCTCTGGAACGATTAGTTTCTGTTCACAATCCATACATTAGGAAAGAATCCTAAGTTTATACGCTCATGTAGAATTAGATTAATTTTGAAGCTACGTTTCAACGGAGTTTCCTTTACTTCCAAAATTGTGAGATAGTTTCTATCTATCATATATGTATCTATAGATATTTCAATGACCGATCGCGCAACTGACAAACGATTGGTATTAGTTCTGACAGCGAGCGACGCAGCAGATCAGTTCAGCAGTGGCGGATGGGGGGAAATATAGGCGAGATTTTCGCCAAAGTTCAGTGTCATCAGTCTTGAAACATCTGTGAGCGAGCTTTACGAATGGCAAGGGAATAGATTTATTTTTTGTAGTGAACCTTGTTTTGCGTTACAAATCGCGCTTCAAGCGATTGATACAAAACCGAAAGTTGACAGTATTTTCACATGGCGGCGGGCAAAATTATTTTACAACTTTTATTATTACCTTGGTGAAAAAGTCTTCTATTGGAATGCTTACAGATTGCTGGCAGGCGGAAGATCATAACGATAACAACGAGAGATAGACATTGTACCGACATAGTTGCTATCGATGTATGCTTTTGACTTCTTGTCCAATTATTTTCGGCAACAATATCGGATCGGATCGGATCGGATCGGATTTCCCTTCTTCCTTTTCTCTTCTTACTTTACTCTTCTCTTCTTATCCTATCTAAACGAAGAACTGCCCGCTGAAGAAGCTGTATAGAAGCGTCATCGAAGAGATTTTCTCGTCATGCGGAGAGCGATATATCGTTAATGAAAGAGACGCGGAGAGAACGGTGTGCCGTTATAGAGAAGGTGGTTGTAGATTGGTGGCGAGGAGTCGATGATCGACTTTCATCGATGTGTATGATTTTCTGTTGCAGCATCGACGCGTGACTATAACATTATCGAGTACCGATGCAACTTCTGCAATTGTCCGTATTCCTCGCAGAGCCATCTTAAGCGTCACTTGACGCGCGGATGCTTCATGGATCCTAACTTCCCAATTGAGGAACGACGCTCGATGAATCTGAAGGAATCGAGGAACTACGTATGTCCCAAGTGCTCGCAGGGCTATAAAAATAAGCGGACATTGGACACTCACCTGCGAACTGCCTGCGGACGGGAGCCAAAGTATCAATGTCCTTACTGCGGCCTCAAGAGCAAGCATCCCCCTAATGTTTATACCCATATCCGACGGAAACATAAAGGGGAGGATTTATTCGTCATCGTTGATCAAGATCGCGATTGAACTTCTCCTAATCTAATTCTCCCTTTTTCCTCTTTATCAGTATTCGATACTCGTCGCGGTAGATAATCCGTCCGTTGTTAGTCGTATGTTCGAAATTGTTACAACTTTAAGAATTGAGAGACAGCGATTTGACATTGTTCTTACATTTGATCACTTACCGAGAGTGAAATGAAAGTTTGTTGTATAAGGAAAGATCATAGTTTTGTCATAATTGACATTCGCGAGATAAAAACGTTCTATAATTTCGGTTCAAACTAGAACTCTAACGAAGAACTTAGATATTTCTAACTCATGTTTTTGTGTATATTTGTAAAATTGTTTGTGCGTCCTTACATCAGCTTTCAGTATTTATCACTGCCTTTTCTGACAAAGTAATAAATATAAAACTGGAAAGTATAGGATATTAAATTGGAACACGCATTTATTTTTGCCCTTCTTCTCTCTAGTATGGGATTAACAAGATCGAGCGCCGGAAAGATCGTTCGTAAATGTTTCGAGTCACCTTACCTCCCATTTAATAACAATGTTCTATGTTTCTTGTTCGGTTTCAGGATCGAGTATTGTCCCGATTCGATAAGACCGTTGCTGATGATCAATTGAGCCCGCAAGCATTCAGTTGGGAATACTCATAACGTACAACAATGTATAGCAATTTTTTCTAATTGTAAGTAAAGTAACACTTTTAATAGCGAAAATACTGTTGTTTACTCTGTTACAGATTGAGAATCAAGCTGCAGCAGTTTTGTTGCTTTAATGACATAATAAGGGCATGTGTTCCAGCAAATATCGAGCGAGCATTAAAAATGAATCTATTAATCATATCTCCATACGCTCCGTAACTGAATACGGAATACCGAGTGGTTTACCCCTTTCTCAGAGTGTGGAGTAGAATGAGAGAGGGAGCGAGAGAGACAGATGGGTGGCTGGGGTGGGTGGGAGATTGACGATGAGAGCAGTAATACGAAAGCCAAGAGACCTTGATACACGACGAGTGCGTTATGCGCGCTCAGGACATACTTGAAGGAGCTTGAATTACTCCCTTGAAGAAAGGAATGTCGGTGAGGCGCGTTTTAGAGTCTTTCAATATCTGATATTCGTAATATGTAAGAGACATAAGTTTGCACGGTGAACTTTATACGAATGCTCTGTGCTTGTCACTTGCTTGCAATTCGATTGTGTTTTCCATTTTAATATATATATATATATTTTAATATATATATATATATATATATATATATATATATCTCCACAAACACACTCACACAAAACTTCATACATGAGCACTCCTTTTATGGATTGAGTGTCGGAAGATTAACGTATTGGGGGTAAATATAGAGAATGACTTAATTCGAAGATAATCCCTTTCTGTTCAGACAGTAAGGAGATCTTGCGTCAGCTAAGCTTACATAATTGCGACAGTGCAAGAGTGCACCGCGGCAATTTAATATAGCTGCCCCTGCGATAGTTGCTTGTGTTGTCATAACGGATTGCCGATCCTGTTACAGAAGCCAGCAGCGCCGGTACGCAACAGTTACCTGGAAACAAGGAAAGCTCGCCGTTATCCTCTTTGGCGTATCAGGATGCATCCAGATCCCATAATTGCAGATGTTGCGGGAAGAGTTTCACCAGAGCCAGCTTCTTGCAAGCGCATCTGGACTATCGGTGTTACTGGAACCCACAGTCGCAACAGTACAAGGCAGGGAAAGCTGGCCGTTTCTCCTGTACAATCTGCGGTGCCAGCTACACACGGCAGAACAATTTGATGTGGCACGTTCGTCACGAATGTGGCAAACCTCAGCGGTGCACGCACTGCGGCAAGACCTTTCTGCACAGGACCAGCTTATACAAGCACAAAAATCGTTATTGCCCCTTCCGCCATATCGTCGAGAAACTTACCAAATCCGATCCTAATGATCTAACTGCTCTTGAGGTCGATGTATCCATGAAGAGTGAACTTGTTCTGGACCCTCTCGACTTTTGATACCTTTGACGACGATCTGCCATTAAGATTGCAAAACGTTGCTATGCCTTCAATATTTCGTTATCGACGTCGTTTGCTATCTGTGCACTGCATCGTTGATTTATATCATTTCGAATGATGTGGACAATGTAACATATACGGAAGTATGGCAGAATTGGGTTGGAAGAAAGGTGAAGACAAATGGGAAATAATTTTATAACCCAGCCACTAAAATGTTTCTGAGGGCACAACCAACTGGACATATCTATATACACAGGAAGAGATGTGAATCAACGTGCAACCTATTACAAATCAAAGAAAAGTGCAAACAGTACTACAGTGCAATAGTAACAGTAGTCAAAGTACAGTAAAGTTTTGCACACAAACAGTTACTGATATAGTATAGAAGAAATGTTTGAACCAGTAGCTAAGTAGGCAACAACTGCATGGGTTGATTAAACGAGGAGGAGAAATAAAATACAACTTGTACCTACGTAGAAAGCAGCACTATTTTGAGTGAGAACGACATTACAGAAGACTATTCACAGAAGTATACTCTGCGAGTACTATTAAGTCTACTATAGCTAGACCTAAAAGTTAACAACCGTTCCCCGTTACTTGCCATCAACAAGGGGTAGATCGAACTTGTCCGGTGACATTTGAGTATTTTTCGACGGCATTGTTGTTCGAAACCCGTTGATATAACATCTACATTGTCATGACTAGGTGTAGGGATATATTCGGAATAAGTAAGAAAATTTTGACTCCACAATTACACATTTCCATAAGACGTAATCTCGCAGCCACTCCCCGCTTGCAATCTTTCTTCGGTTCTCCGCTGTTTTCGTACGAATTAAAGTCAGTAGAGGGCAATAATTGAATCGTCCATCGTTACTCGTTCGATTCAAACAACTCAATATCTTCATTGTGTTCTCCATTCGTTTGAAGATTCTCTCTCATTACACGACACTGATTCTGACCTTGACAACCGTACAAGCGACTTTTAGAAATACACACTTTACATCGATTATTTTTATTTCTTTTCATTACACTCTAATGGGAAATAACTGCTTCATTATCAGAACGACTTCCGGCTGACTTAAGAATTATGTGTGCTATATCTCTATATTTATTGTTTTCTTATCCTAATAAATGTAAGCTTGCAATGAGGTGTTCCTACCGATGTGTCAATCAATCGTTTAGCATTGATGTCCTAGTTAATTATTTATACAAAGCGCACATGGCGAATTTGATAAATGCGTACTACAGCGATTATGCCGCTCTATTATCGTTTCTGCGGACACGTACGTATAACAGACAGTAATAATGACGGAATCTGAATCCATACAGATTGACGCAATGAGTCACACGTATTTCAATTCTTGTTTCAGAGCTTGAATGGGAAAATATTGATCTGGAGCTAAAGCAGAAGTATGCCTGCCAATATTGTGCACAAAAAACATTCACACGTCCGAGATATCTGAACGAGCTTCAGAATAATTACTGTTACATCGTGTCCCGTTCAGCATACTGTAAGACTCGCAGATTGAAACCGTGTGTCTATATTTTGTACGGGGTCAATCCTTTTCCTACTAAGCATAAGTTGCAGTCTTGTGTCAGCTTATTCAAAGGATGACTAGAGAGAAATTTTGTACGTTGGATTTAGCGACTATTTTTTCGAACTTGCACTCTTCCCTCTTCGACTCTATGTACGTACTCTGTGCTGCAATAAAAAAAAAGATCATCGTCAGGTAATTGATTGACATTTTTTTTATTCCGCCTTGAGGGCAAGACGCTCAGTATAGACTTCGGAACAACTCGGGCTCTTTCTTTTTCTCTTCTCGATGTGCTCGCATCGTGTGTCTTCAAGTGAGTGAGAACAGAATACTATCGTTATTAACTGCTAGCTTACTTTTTCAACTGTCACGTCGCCTTCAATATTCGGCGCTCGCAAGAATGTCACGTGTACTTCGAATGTGGCAAGAATACACGCTGTCCGAAACGATGACACATACTGACAAATCTCCGTTAATCATGTTACAGAACTCGAGCTAGAAAGCAACTTGTCGACTCCGAGTGTTGACGACTCGAAGCAGCGGAAGTATACCTGCAAGTACTGTGGCAAGGGCTTTACGCAGTCCGGGCACCTGAGAAGCCATCAGAATAGCTCGTGTTATTGGAATCCACGATCGGCTTGCCATCAGTTGCCGAAGATCCGGCCGTATCCTTGTGCTCAGTGCGGTGCCTGCTATTCGAAACAGTCCCATCTTATTTTCCATGTGCGGCACGACTGTGGTAGAACTCAGATATGTCCCGTTTGCGGTAAAACATTCCTTCACAGTAGTAGCCTGCGAAAGCACAGACAGAGACCGCCTTGTAGTAATATTCAGCCACGCTAATAAATGACAGCAAACTCAGTTAAGTACACCATCTTACTCCTTATATATAATATTTCTTTCGACCTCTATTCTTTCGAACCTTTGCCATCCTATGCCCGACTACCCGTAGAAGTCCTCCGAAGAAGATCTTGCTCCTTGTCAAGTTATGAGAGAAGAATGCTCTGCATACTAATTGACCCTTTATTTTCTTTCAGGTTTTCATCCGATGCCCTTGCATTTCGTCTAGGGACATTGCACCAAAGCGCTGTATATTTAAAAACGAGCGAGGCAAACATGGATGCGGCAGTGATTGCAGGGACCATAAGAGTTTTGTTTTTAATATAGACAGCACGTTCGTCCACCAACTACTCTCATTTATTCGGCTTTTCTGTTGTTACTGTTTTTATGCGTTACGAATGATTTGAAAGCGTTTCAGTTGATGGCGGTAAAGGATTACACGAATTGGCACAATACTTCCCTTTGTTTGCGTTCTGCGCGTATCCCGTTCTGTAGACTTTCCTCCTCAGTCTTTGTTTCTGCCTACTCTCCCTGTTATCCTTGTCTTTGCACATTTTTGTTCAGTATTCAACTGTCATGTACAATTGGAAATGTTTTTCTCGGCGTTGTTACAGATCGACAAACTAGGGTGGTTACTAGAAAAAACAGTAAAATGAGCGGCAAAGGGAGAGGCAACGGGAGAGGCAACGGGAGAGGCAACGGGAGAGGCAACGGGAGAGGCAACGGGAGAGGCAACGGGAGCGGCAAAGGGAAAGGCACGGGGAAGAGCACCGCGAGCGGAGAGAAGCCGATCATTGTAAAAGAAGAGGATAAGAATGTTGCCAACGATCCGAAGGAAGTAGAAAAGGATTCGAGCTTGACGGATAGCTCATCCGACGACGGTGCCCGCGACCGAGAGTATCGGAGGATGATCGAAAGACGGAAGAGTTTGCGGGCAAACAGAGCCACTGTTTTCAAAAAAGAGCAGGCTGTCTATTACAGCCACAGTGATTCTGATACCGACAGCGTCGATTGGGGCAAGGCTGTTGCCTCGCTCAATCAAAGAAAGGGTTATGTCTGCGAGTTCTGCGAGAGAGTGTACAACCGGCCAAACTTGCTGGCCAAGCACGTCCGGAATAATTGCGTGAAAAATCCTGCGATCCAGTTGGACAACTCGCCGGACCATCCGTTCCGCTGCAAGTTGTGTGGCTGCAAGTATAAGAATCGTAAAGGGCTCACTTACCATTTGAGGCACGACTGTCAGGTCAAGACGGAGTGTACCTACTGTCACAAGGTCTTCGCGGGGGGCAGCGTCCCTTCGCGGCATCTCAACGCCTGCCTCAGGCAGAACGCATCTTCGGAAGAGGTGATTGCATTTGCCAGCACTTCGCGCCGTAGGACTCGCGCAAAGCAGGAACCTGTCTCGCCGACCCCTATTATCGATACCAGTTCCGGCTCTGAGACACCTTAAAGCCGCATGCATATAACATTCTCCCTTAACATTTATATTCATCTTTTTATAAACTTCACATATATATATCTATATGCTAGTGTGAATTCCTCTTTTTCTTATTTAAACATTACATTTTATTTACGTATACTTCATTATAACTTTTTCCTATTAATATATTATATTTTTTTTATATTCATGCATAATACTCTTCAGTTAAAGTTGCCTCGCGATCGAAAAGTAAAAACTATGATTTATCAAAGGCAAAGTGTCATGTGTGACGTACTCCTTAAATTCTTTGCTGTTAGTTCGCAGTTAAGATATTTTTCTACAGACATTTATAAGTTTGTTACTACCAAATAAAGTTTTGTTCTTTAATTCCTCCTTAATTCTTTCTTTGGATCTGCGTATCCCATTACTTCAATCCCAGCGATCCTCTAACGCTTCAAGAGACAATTTCTCCGAGATGCAGGGGCATCGCCCGAAGTCATATTCTTTCTCCGATGGATCCATACTGCGTGTTTCACCTTCTTATTAGACAGGTTCAGTTTGTCCGGTAATGATTGATACACTTTAACTTCGTAGGGAGTCGAAATCTGTGCTACGCTGCAGTCGGAATGGAATGCGTAACTCTCACATCTGTCTTTGAAGTATATAGCAAGTGAAACATTGGATTTCTCTAGTTTTGACATTTGTCTTCCTCTTATTTAAAGCATTCTCGACTTTTTCCACATAGATCGGTCGCTTATTCGAAATTATCGGAAACTACTAATATTGACGATTATCTACCGTATCGTTACGATATTACAGGAGCATAACTATCGCAGATTAGTTTATATGATATTGTAGAATATCAACGTTTGTTCCGTGAAATCTATTGCATACAATCTAGTTATTGAAATAAATTTTAAGTACATTCTATCGAAATCTCCCTTTGCACAGTAAGAACAACTCGCAGACGTAACGCGAATATAAAAACGTTATCAATAACGTATCGTAGAAGATCGCCCGAAATATTATTCAATGAATCTGTAGAAAGCTTGTCAGCAATAGAATGTTTGCCAATAATTACCGTTGCTTTCTTTTTGCCCCCTTTTCAGAGGTTTAATGCACCGTTCAGCAACAGGATGGCCATCAGCGTCAGCGGCTTCAATTGTAACATCAGCGGTAGCGGTATCAGTTCTGTCGGTGTCGGTGTCGGTGGTGGTGGTAGTGGCGGTTTCGTTGGTGGTAGCGTTTCTAATATTGTCAGCGTTGGTGACGAAGTCGGTTGCGATAATAGTGGCGGCATGCTCTTCAGGTGTAATCGATGCAATATGTCCACAACGAGTTTGCAGCTGCTCAAACAACACGAATATTTTTATCATCCCTCAGCACAGGCAGAAAGTGCCGATTCGAATTATCCGCCACCACCGATGCTCGGTGCCGATTCGAATTATCCGCCACCACCGAGGCTCAGTGTCGATTGGAATTATCCACCACTAACATATAAGTGTCCTCATTGTGAGATGGTCTACGCCAAATCTGGCAATCTCAAGAGACATTTGAATATCGGCTGCGGCCGCAATCCAATCGGAGGCGGAACGAGGAGCTACATGTAAATTGGCGACTGCGCATTCCTAAATATTAAGCATCTTTATGCGTGTATATCATCTCTCTGTCTCAGAGTTAATAAAATATTACCGTACCAATCCTGCCAGTAACTTATCCCAATCACCGTACGCAGATTGATTGCGCAGCAGACGTTTCCTTCGTAAGCATCCCTTCATTCGAAGTGTTGACGAGTCGACATCCTGACAATCTTTCAGTCGTATCTCAATTTACACGAACTCAAGGTCGCGACCGTTCCATTGACTTCGTCTGGTTCCGTGTTTTTTCAGGATCATCAGGTTACTGTCGCAAGAAGCGCAATTATCATTACGACGATGCGACAGCCGAACGCGTCCAACAGGGTTCATTCCGTCGGGAATATGAGACTTTTCCGAGCTCTTCATACGTTGACTCGGACCTAGCGAAGGATTGGTGCGTCAGCGAGTGTGCGCAGAAGACGGGCGACGCTCAGCGAAGATTTCAATGTCCAAGATGTGGGAACAGTTATAAATATTTGGGAGACATGAAGAAGCATGTCAGGTTCCAATGTGGTCAGGAGCCTAAGTTTGAGTGCCCTTACTGTCAGAAGAGGGCCAAGGTCTCCTCGAACATGTATGCCCATGTTCGTAGTGTCCATAGCGATCAGCCTATATACATAATAGATTTGAACAAGCGATCGACAGTTTTTCAATGAAGTCAATCCTTGATCCAACTTCCGATCACGGTCTATCAAAGTTATCGCCAAAGAAGACGAGAGCAAGTTCCGCGCCACGCGAGCTTTGTTACATATCTCTTAATTAATAAAGTGCTTTAAACAACGGTCGAACATGATCAATTATTCTATCCTCTTTTCTCTCTCTCTCTCTCTCTCTCTCTCTCTCTCTCTCTCTCTCCCTATTTCGCTGGCTCGCACGCTCGCCCCTTTACATTACTTCCCTTGCGCAGGCGACGGAAGAGAGTTCCGCATACCCCGTGATCCGCACCCCCCCGCATCATCTATTTGCAAAGTTCGAAAAGCCCCGTAGCACAGAGCCACCACTCATTGTTGCATCTGCGAGAGCATGGAAAAGGCGAGCAGACAAAGAGCAAAGGCGAAAACTGACTAAAGTTGACTTTTCTCTTGAGAGTGTCGTGCCGCTGGCCGATGGGAATGGCCAGTCGACTGATCGGACGAAAATGTCAATTCTATTTTTCAGATACGATCTACGGGCAGATTCATTCGTCGTACGTGCACGCCAGCGGCGACATCATCGTCGGCGGTGGAAGGATGCAGTCTTCGTCGGTTGCGTGCCGGCCAGGTGAGAGGTATCATTCGAGTCGGGATGCCTTGGAGACGATGAAGGAGAAGGATGACTCGTACGCGTTTGTTGAGCCTTCGCGACCGCCCGACTCCCTTCACGGCTCGATGCCCGGCGCTCATTGGCCGGACAGTGTCGTTGTTCAAGGTTCAGTCGCGAGGAAGAAGTTTCATTGTCCACGATGTAACAGCGGTTACACCCGGCTATCCGACATGAAGACTCACTGCCAATTCCAGTGCGGCAAGGAACCACGGTATCAGTGTCCCTACTGCACGAAGAAAGCCAAGTTCTCGTCGAATATGTACGTTCACGTGCGACGCATGCACAAGGACGAGAAGCTACAGATCATTGACCTTTACAAGCAACTGTCGCGAGTTCGTTATTGAAAACGCTTGACTAACTTTTCATAGAGAAGAAGAAGAAGATGACGACGAAGAATCGGAAGATGAAGATGAATCTTGCGAAAAATGGGAATTTCGGGCCGCGCACTCTTCTCTATTTTGCCGTTATATGCCAATTTTCATGACACGACGTGATACGGTCGAAGCGTCCTTCCTCAAAATGGCCGGGGTTGTTCACCTAACTTACTCTGGAGCACCTGGACTACACTGTTTCACTACCAGTTATCACATTGAGAACTGAATAAAGAGTACGTAGTTGAAGTTCGTCCCTCGAAGAGATGCTTTCTCACTGTCCAATACGGTTTCGTCAGAGACACTCTTCGTCGAGATACCTGCATCGCCGGAAGACTTCCCTCCTCAAGCGATATATATCTATACATATGCATACATACATGTAGATGTTTATATATATATCGACAAGTCGAAGAAGATAAAAATGCAGCAAAGGTAGATAATAAGATTTTGGCGATTGTATAGTTTTAAGACGGCCCTGGATTCCCGTTTAGTTCTTAAGAGAGAAATTTGTCTGCGAATTGCGAATTATACGATTGCGAAGAGCGTCCTTCGGAGTGGAAAGACGATCGTCGAAAGGGTCTGACTAATCGATGTTTGATGCTTTCCAGGAGGAAAAGCGTTCTTCTGTTCGAGATTGTGGTCGAGTGGCAGGCGAGAGGCTGAGATTCCGTACGGGAGAAGATTCGCGTACGCGGCCAGTACGAGATATCCGTGCGGCAATTGTAGCAGCGTATTCGGACAGAAAAGAAGCCTCCTCACGCATCTCAGATACGAGTGTGGCCAGCCGCCAAGATTTAAGTGTCCCTACTGTGATCTCGTCTCGAAAAAGACCTCGAACGTTCAGAAGCACATACGTCGTAAGCACGAGGGTAACGCCGTCTATGTCGAGGATATCTGTCGCGTCTCATATCCTCTGCGAACGACTTGACTCTCTTGTACGTTCCCGAATAAAAGAAACAGACGGTAATTCTCAGTGTCGAAAATCTTATCAGGGTCCAGTATATGTATATATGTCTTGGAGGCGCACGATATTTCTTAGACGCGCAACAACCGATCGTATCTGTCTCGAGATCTCAAAAGAGATTCCTAGGGGAGCGAATTGAATCGAATCGAATCGAATCGAATCTTGTCGATAAACTAACCGCTATCATGAGGAGGCACGTCTTTTGGTGTTAATATGCCCGTGTCGCGCGCATACCAACTGACGAGTCCACCTTTCGTTTCCAGGTTTCTGTGCGAGCGTCCGATTGGGCAAAGGTGTCTCGAGTCATCGATTTCGATACGCGAACATTTTCAATTCGAGAGGGGCTCGCTATCCGTGCGGCAATTGCACCAGCGTGTACAGTAAAAAGGGCAGCCTGATGACGCATCTCAGGTACGAGTGTGGCCAGCCACCGAGGTTTAAATGCCCCTATTGCGATCTCATCTCGAAGAAGACCTCGAACGTTCAGCAGCATATACGCAGGAAACACAAGGATTGCGTCGTTTATGTACAGGACATTCGTCATCCCTCCAACTTCTCATGTAACGTTCGCGGCGAGCAGCGTGGCTTGCAATAATAAACTCTCCTATCGATTATCAGTCTTACCTTTGCTATCGATTCCTCTCCTTCCTTTCTCCCCTGACATTTCGTTGCTTACCCTTCATTACTTGGGCATGGCAGGTCCACTAACGCGCCTCTCTACTTTCAGCCTGATCGATCTGAGAAAGATCGGTTAAAGTATCGTGTGTTCGTCGGAAGTGTACAGGGATAAGCAGCGCTCGTCGTAAGTATTGCGTCGACGGATGCCTCGAGGAAGCAGACTCAGCCCAAGTATCGCTAGACTACTACCCATATTCACTCGTTATTGTCGCTTGTCGCACTCGCGCTCTCAAAACTGCTCCCAACTCTTCTGCAAACTACCCATTTCCATTGTCATTCGGCTCGAGCGAGTACATCTGTCGATTCGGGGGTAGAGCCTAACATTCCATTAACAAGGCACACTCTGGGTATCCTTCCTTCGGGGTGGGGGAACTTGGAGGAGGGACGCGGCGAAAGGAGGAAATTGCTCTCGACTGATCGTTGCGCTTCGACAACCTCTTTTGCTTCCAGATGAACAGTTCCTCATGTTCGAGAGTTGGATCGCTGCCGCTGAGAACAAGGAGGTGACAGCGTCCTATGCCCTTCGGCATAACATCAAGTTTCCCTGTCCCAATTGCAGCAGCGTCTTCAACCGGAAGAATAATCTGCAGAAGCATCTCAAGTACGAGTGCGGTCAGCTCCCGAGGTTCAAGTGTCCTTACTGCGAGTACCGCTCCAAGAAGACCTCGAACGTTCGCGCCCACGTTCGTGGCATACATGCCGGCTATGTCGTTTACGTCATCGATCTTAATGCCAGCGACGTCTGATTCTTCTACCCCGATTTCGTCTGCAGTTTTCAACTCGTATCTCCAAAGACAAAACTCGTTTTCTTTTCTCTTGCGTTGCCTCTCTCTGTCTCTCTCTCTCCCTCTCTCTCTCTCTCTCTCTCTCTCTCTCTCTCTATCTCTTCACAGTCCTACACTCCTTCCTAACACTATTATTCATTTTCGCCAACTAATACAGCTAAACTATATTTAAATTCCGTTTTTGCTACGAGGAGGATGTACGTTTTAATAAACTCGTACCAGGGTCAGCCTCAAAGGGCAATAAGCGTTGAGTATTAGTCGACTAATAATCGATCCTGTGATTATCCGGAGTGCGAGAAATGTCTGTTACCCGATCCCTCCTCATACTCGCAGATGAGGCCCAACGAGATGGAACGCTAATTCTCTCTTCGGCCACTCAAACCCGGCCTCTTCATTAATAGCACCCGAAGCGTCGAGCACTACTCAAGACGGCAATCCGGTCACTCAATCTCTTGCGGACATTAACGAAAACGACCAATTTTCTTCCAGATCTCGAACACCTGGGTGGTTTCCGGATACCGAGCTATGCCACCTCAGCGAGATCGAGCTCCGCTATCTCTTCCAATACGTCTGCAGACGAAGCGAGCAAGGCCCGATTTCCCTGTCCGAAGTGTAGCAGCACTTTCAACCGGAAGAACAATCTACACTCTCATCTGAAATTCGAGTGCGGACAGTTGCCGAGATTCGGCTGTCCATATTGCGATTACGCCTCGAAGAAGTCGTCGAATACGCGCGCTCATGTCCGTCGTAAGCACTATGATCGCAAAGTGTGCGTCATCGATCTATCTGTCCAAGATGTTGTCCTTCTCCTCAATGAATAGACTACACAAATAGAGGAAGAGAGAGAGAGAGAGAGAGAGAGAGAGAGAGAGAGAGAGAGAGAGAGAGAGGGACAGGTGGAGTGAGCCTGCGATTGTGTGTATCTGTATGTTGTGAGAGAAAGAGAGAGAGAGAGACTGATATCACCGAGAAATTTCTTTAACCTTCTGTTATTGTTAGGCGATGAGCGTCAATAAATCGGTACGTTCCTTATTCGCATTGGCGTTCCTACCTCTCTTGTTTTTCAACAATAATTTCTGCCTCGCTAAAGTAAACAGTTATTCACATATTGTCCTCACTGAAGATCAACAACGGGAAGGAGAATTTTACAGCAAGGTCACCGTATGGACCACTGATTACGTCGTTCTCGTCGTCGTCGTCGTCGTCGTCGTCGTCGTCGTCTTCGTCATCGTAGTTGTCGTCGTCATTAGCATCAATCATGATCTTCACTCTCGAAGATAAGACTACACTGGAAGAAGGTTTGACACGCTCGAAAATATTGCTGTTAGTTTCGTCGATAATACGATCGTTAATAGGATCGATAGGACGGTTCGATAAATGAAACGATCGCTAATTCGGTCGGTTTACTTTCGCTCTCTAATCACCTCTATAATGAAGAGACCTAGCCACGAGGGATGGACCATTGACGCGAGTGTGGCGTCTTTCTCTTTGTTCCAGGCATGAGTTACTGCATGTTCGCGCGGCCATTCACGATGCGCACTCATCCGACGTCGACGAGCGACTTGACGACCGGTATGACGACCGGTATGACGACTGGTATGACGACAGTAGCCGATGCCAGACTCGCACAGCGAGGCAAATTTCCTTGCGCTAATTGCACGAGCGTGTTCAGTCGCAAGGGCGGGCTCACTTATCATCAGAAGTTCGAATGCGGTCAAAAGCCAAGATTCAACTGTCCTTATTGTACATATCGCGCCCGGCATATCTCTAATGCCCGCCGGCACGTGCGCAAATGTCATCCCGGAAGAGAGGTGTACACCGTCGATCTCTGTCAAATTCAGCATCTTCAAGGAGCCCCGCCACCACCCTGAAGTCGACTTCTCCGACGAGCCCGACTCCAAAGGGAATACTGCCACCGAAGAGATCCGTCGCTGAAGATCCCTGGACAACAGGTGTCGAACATGATACACGTACGATTCCTTTATTCTCCCGCTATTTCCCACCGCTATTTCCCACCGCTATTTCCCACCGCTACTTCCCATCGTCACTTCCCACCTTCACTACCCACCTTCCTCGTTGAGGCGCAAGGAAGAAATATTCAAACTGTCAAATTTTTATACTTTCTAACTATTTCGACCTGCTTCCATCTTTTCTACGCGAAGATGGGATTTCGGAAGGTGCGGCATACTGGAAGATAACACAGAATACTCTGCCGTAGAACAAGCTACGGGGTACAGGTACTTTTTGGATAAAATGCGCGCTTCGTCCACTTCTGTGGCCAACAGTTTGTTCCTTGTACCTCTACGGCGCACGCCGTTGTCATAAGAGCTAAAGCACTTCCGGATACATCTACTAACTCGTCGACTGGCTCGAATGGACAAAGGCCTCTTCTTCTGCTTACAGGTATGAGAACGAAATTCGACAGAGAAGACGAACGCGGCGATCCCTCGAAGCTCCAGTCGGAGCGAACCGATGTCAGGGATGTCTCGGATTGCTGTCAAGATCAACTGATCACCGTGTCGAAAGTGTTCGAGTTCGTTCGACCGGTAGAAAGGACTCCGTTTTCAAGGTTCGGTTCTTCGTATCGCGAACAGACGACGAAGCGTCTGTCGAATGTGCAATAGGGAAAAATCTTCCCGTCGACTCCCATTCTCTAATGTAAACCGGTAACAGGCGGAAGACTTCCTGAGAAGACTTCCTACCACTAGCCAGCCACTAGCCAGCCACTAGCCAGCCACTAGTCAGCCACAGTCAACAATCTCACGCTGACCAGCTACGAACGGTGAAAAGCGTGTAACAGTTGCGCGACAAAGATATCCTAGTTACATAGGTGACGCTCAACGGAGCGTTCATCGACGCCATCACCTTATATACACTTGACATTTCTATTGCAATATGTTCCCCTTATTCCGAACTACTCTATAGCATTCTCGACGTGCGAATCTCTCTGCGAATCTCTCAGAGCGCATCGACGAGCACGTACAATATCTCGTTACATTGTACAAATGAATGTGCAGAATATAAACAAGAAGTGCAGCATTAAATCCGTGTACATACATTGTCGATTTGCATACTTACTTTTTCTTATCCTCTCGTCTCTCTCTCTCTCTCTCTCTCTCTCTCTCTCTCTCTCTTCTCACTTATTGTTTGCTAACCGATTTATCGATTCACTTATTTGTTTCGCCGTTTTTTTTCCATCTCTCGCCGTTCGCTCATTTGATCCGGAAGATGGGAGCCGAAAAAAAAGAACGTTTACGTATATCTTTCGAGGACGTTACCTCTCGGAGTATTAGCTCTGCCGAGAGTGACACTAGTTGGGAGTCGCGTGTCAGCCAGTGCGATTTCGCTCGGGGACCTCTTTCCGTAGCCTGCATTCACGCGCCGATAGGAGAAGCTCCCCGATTAATCGGAGATACTCTGTCTCTGTTGTTTCAGATTTCCTTACGCCCTTCCCGTCAACGGAATTTGGCTATCAGCCATCCGCGACGCGAAGACGTCGAACAGCGCAAAACGCTTCCGGTGGCATGGAGAAACAAAAGTTTCCATGCCCAACATGCCCGAGTGTCTTCAGTCACAAGAACAACCTCTATTACCATTCCAAGTTCGAGTGCGGCCAGTTGCCGAGGTTCAACTGTCCGTATTGCCCGTACAGAACGAAGCACGTGTCGAACGTTCGCGCTCACGTGCGGAGGAAACATCCTGGCAATAACGTCTACGCCATTGACGTCTGCAAAATGCTCGGAGGATAAAACGATCCCACTTCTCTCCTTTGGCAACAGTTTGCCTATCCCTATATCGATGTCTGGTGTACCTTCCAACGCATCCGGCATGCTCGATGACGAGCGACCCCAAGGTTGACTAATTAGGGGAGTGCCGATAGCAGTTCTTTCATCCGTTACGAGGGCTACGTGGCAATAACCGTTGAAGCGTCTCGGTACTTAAGTTTCTCACCTATGTTAAGTGATCGTCAGCCCGTCAGCAGTTAAAATTGCTCGTCGGTCTTGCGAGAGAGCAGACTATAGACTATCTCGTCGCACGCGCCACTGTAGTCGGATATCCGGCCTATTGTATACTTGCCGTCTGTGCTGGCGTACGAGGGAATTTCAAATAAATGGCTAAAGTAATCTGACCGTAACCCACTTGCAGATTCTGCCTGCCACATCCTCAGTTGCGTTCGCTCTCAAAGCATATTGCATCTCATCTGCCTGGCAGATGACTGGCAGATGACTGGCCTCGCATTTGGCCCGCGTTTCGCCCGCGTTTGGCTCGCACTTGTCTATCGCTTCACTAACCGTTGGGGACTTGTCACTTTTTCAGGGAGAAAGCAAGCGGATCCTGCGGCCACCAGTTATCAGTGTCAAGACTGGAATCAACAGACCTTCCATCCCCTCCAAGAACCCCGACCGATACGCAAAGTGGTCCACATATGTCCAAAGTGCAGTAGAACGTTCAACTGGCGATACAATCTTCAGCATCACCTCAAGTTCGCATGCGGCCAATCGCCGCGATTCAACTGCCCCTATTGTTCTTACAGAACGAAACATACCTCGAACGTACGCGCTCACGTTCGAAGAAAGCATCCCAACAGGGAGGTGTACGTAGTCGATGTTCTCAGTGCCCAGCAGTGAAATCCTCTTTCTAGGCTGCCTGTCGATCTGTGAATGTATGTGCCATTGAATACGCGTATGGTATGCGAGAGTGTGTTTGCGAGCGTGATCGAAGAACAACAAGAAAAGTAATAACAGCAAATAATAAAACATGATCTGATCGGTACGGCTGACGAGTCTAGAACCATTTTCATCTTCGTCACGCATGTTCCTTTCTTCTCTCCCCTCTTATTACAGATATGACGTGCGAGCTGGGTAGAACATTAAAACGATGATTTTTCCGATATTCTGTCAATGACACGGATAACTTGCCCTCTTTTTCAGACTCGGTATATCGGCCACACGGGAACTACGACTGGTCGACAGAAGCTGGCTCGAGGCTCGGCTCGTTCAGATCGAACGAACAGCCCGTTACGCAGAGATTCCCTTGTGGCAATTGCAACAGCGTATTTAGCAGGAAACACAATCTGCGCTACCATTTGAAATTCGACTGTGGCCAGTCGCCGAGGTTCAACTGCCCTTACTGCATCTACAGGACGAGGCATCCCTCGAACGTGCGAGCGCACGTCCGCAGAATACATCCCGGCAATACGGTCTACGTCGTCGATATATGCAAGACCGAAGTGCTTCAATATTCCTAGAATTTTTGCGTTCACGGTTTCCAGTTGCGTACTCGGGAAAAGGAGGACTTTCCTCATTTGCGAACACTCTTATCGGTAAGCAAGGCTCTTACCCTCTCAGGGAATGAGGCACGGCCAATCAGGCACAGCCAATCAGGCACAGCCAATCGGGCACAGCCAATCAGGCACAGCTGTACATCTAAGCTGGTCTTTCCAGTTATTCTGTCGCACGATCATATCACATCTACCTTTCAATCGATAACTCAGTCACTACAACTGTCACTGTGTGTGGTACCTAACGGCTTGAACACAAAAACCATGCCATTATCGCGCTCCTTCCAAGTATCGAGTTATTTTCGTTCTCATAGCATAGATTGGGAGTGGCAGTGAGGGTTTAACGTGGCGTAACGTACCGTTCATCGCCAAAGTTATTTCGCGAAACTTTCTGTTCTCAGGTTGTTTACAAGCCACGGTACATGGCCATTCGTACTACGGACAGAATACAGCTTCCTATAATTGCCAACAGCGACTGCAGTCGCAACAGCAGCAACAGCAACAGCAACAGCAACAACAGCAGCAGCAGCAGCAGCAACAACAGCAGCAGCAACAGCAACAGATACAACCGAAGAAAAGTTATCCTTGCCACAAGTGTGGCAACGTCTTTACACGCAAGAACAATCTCTATAACCATTTGAAGTTTCAATGCGGTCAGTTGCCGAGGTTCAACTGTCCTTATTGCTCCTATCGTACGAAGCATTCGTCGAACGTTCGTTCGCACGTACGCAGGATTCATCCGGATCAGAGGGTGTACGTCCTCGACGTTTGCGTTAAGCAAGAGGAAAGTTCAAGATGAACCTCTTTTTGGGCCTTTTAGCGAGCGGTGTTGGGGACAAATCTCGTAGCCAGGTCGTAGTGCGGTTTATCACGAGGGTTAATCACGCGCACCGAAACGTACGCTCGTAGAGTTTTTAGATTTAAAATTACGCTTAATACTCGGATATCGATTGTGCAGGATAATACCTTAAGTATTGATTGATTGTAAGTTGTTCGGCGTCTACCGCTTCGTCTGCCCACGGAGACCGTGGCTAGATGAGAACCGAATTGCGCTGTTTTTATTCCTTGTTCACCTGAGTACAAGTATTATTTTAATAAACATGTGTTTTTTCCTTATAAACGGATGCAAATGTCGTTTATGAAATAAATGTTTAACTTGTTGATAAAACCTCGATCGGTCATCTAAACTTATTCCGATAACCGAAAAACCATTCCTCGCGACCTTCGATTCCCTTCCTTCGAAAACTGTTTATGGCGCACAATTAACGAATCTCCTTATTTCTTTTACAGGGCATACAACGTTGCAACTTGCGGTATCCAATTGCATCGCATAAGAACAATTGCCGTTGCGTTTTGTGACCACGTGTCTTTCCTTCCATTTTTTCTCGGACAAAATGAACATTTTCTATCTCGAACACACAATGTTAGCACTTCACAGTTTTGTTCTGTTTTTTCGGTCACAGCTGATACTATTCTTCATTTCGCACTTCTGTAAAACGTTTATTAATACGTAACATTTCATTCTAATGGCTATCTCGTTACTTGAAACTTTAAGTATCCATTAGATTATCGTAACAGGACCATGAAAATTTTACTCCCCCTAGCTCCCCCCCCCCCCCTCTCTGTCTCTCTCTCTCTCTCTCTCTTTTCTTTTGACGGTATGTGGTGAGCGAAATCATGGACGAGATGGTGTTCTCGCGAGCGTTCGCTTCATCGGTTCCTCTTGGTCTTTTCCAGGCGTCGTACCATCTGCCATGTGCGATTTATTGGTCCCAGGCGAACATTACGACGCATCGTTCGCCGATTACGGGCCGGTTCAGTCGAAGAGGTACTACTGTCCGAACAACTGCGGGAGCTCCTTCACGCACAGCTACAGCATGACACGGCACGCGCGCTACGAATGTTATCAGGAGCCTCGCTTCAAGTGTCCTTGCTGCGATTATCGTTCGAGACGAACCTCCGACGTCTACAGGCATGTGCGCAGGAAGCACGAGGGAAGCACCGTACGCAGTATTGACATTTATCACAGTTAAAGAACGAACCGGTCAACCTTGCCGCACCGCGCGGCCGTTGTTAATAAAGAGTCCTATTGTTTTTACGAAGACACCTTATGTTTTCCGAATCTACTTCTTACGAACGGTCGCTAATCTCCTTCCGATCGGCTGACTGAATGTGAGCGTCATTCTTCCATCTTTTCCCCCCTCAGCGACACTCTCAGCGACACTCTCAGCGACACTCTCAGCGAAACTGTCAGCAAATCATCAGAAATATTCTTTCTCTATGTCTCTCTCTCTTTTTGCAAGAAAAATATTCCGCTTGTCATTACTTTGTCATTATTCATATTATTGGGGTTCTGCCGTTGACACTGTCACGCTTCCTTCCTCAACTCTCTACTCAGATCGTCAAATGGACGAGTAGATCGTGGCGGCATTGTCTTGTCAGCATTGGGACAATGACAAAGACAAAGAGGCTTTTAACTTTGCAAAGAGCGTAGCGATACCTTTTCGCCAGCGCTCTAGGGGATTCAGTTAGCGAATCGCAATGCTATATTCGATTGCCTGCCCTAACATAACCCCCCAATGAAATATTTTAGAATACCCTTACTTCTGATACAACTCGGCATTCTGTTAGTGTAAATTGCGTTTATTAAAGACAGTGTCAAGAGAACTCGCATGAAGTACGATCGATAGAGTACTAGATCCGCTGGACTGGTGCTGAATTGAATAAGCGGTTATCGCTACATCATCGATACATCATCGATACATCGTCATCATCTCAACGCATCGTATTCATCGTGAAAGCAGGATGTTTTTTTCCATTCATATTCACGATAAACGATTACTCGCATTGCGAAAATAACTTTGAAACGTTCAGTTGATCGGCACGTAAGAACGGTTCTTGGCCGGTGGGAGTGAGTACCGGTGAAAAGCTTGGAAATCTGATGATTGGGCGTCGCATTACGATCGAAAGCAATCCGACGACCATTTAATCCATGACCTCTTCGAATTCTTCTATGTTTGCAGGATCGACGTCGTCGTTTGACATCCATCTTAACATGGTACAGACGAACACTGTCCGGCGACGGTACAAGAGGTTTCCCTGTCCACCAAACTGTCCCAGCGTATTTGCATGGAAATATACTCTCAGAAGGCACCTGCG
Organism: Anoplius nigerrimus; assembly: GCA_914767735.1. Classification (NCBI taxonomy): domain Eukaryota; kingdom Metazoa; phylum Arthropoda; class Insecta; order Hymenoptera; family Pompilidae; genus Anoplius; species Anoplius nigerrimus. The sequence goes on along the minus strand of OU612079.1, from coordinate 23,385,979 downwards.
CAATGAATGTGGCAAGGAGCCAAGATTCAAGTGTCCCCATTGCGATTATCGTGGTAAATGGAAGGCCAATATCAGCAGGCATATCAAGACGGTGCACAAGAATTGCAGCATCTACGTTCTCACTTCATAACGTTAACATTGAAATTGAAATAGGTTCGCATTTATGCAGGAGCGACCTTCGAGCATCGGACTGGCAGAATCGGTCTTCATCTACATTTTCTTGCCTTAGGGACATTATTACGAGTCTTTTTATTATCTCGCAAAACGTGCAGCGACAGGCGTTGGTTTATCGAGTTTTTTTCGAGTTTTTTCGATACATGCTCACCTTCCACCTTGCCCTTGCCTTACTTCCCTTCTGAATTTTCACTTTCAATGACATTGACATATCCACTGCAGGAAGCAGTGAGTGTGGCGGAGGGGAAAGAATGAGAAAGAAAATAGGAAACATATCAGGAATAAGTATGCACGTTATAAGAAGCGATGTAAAGACGGTGCCATTAAAGTGTTATCAATGAAAGAGATGCGGTCGACTGACGGTGACTCTTCGAGAAAGGTCTATCTAATGGTCGGTCGACTCGCGCCTTTTGCGCATCGTAGCCAATCTGCGCACAGATGTAGAGTAACACGAACATCCTCGTTTCTTTCAGACCTCGGTGCATATCCGCTTCAGCGGCCGGTGACACTGGTCAGGCTTAAAGTGAAAAGTCGAGAGGGCGGCCAATACATCTGCCCAAATCGAAATTGCACGAGATCATTCAATTGGAAGGGTAACCTGACCAGGCACCTTAGGTACGAGTGCGGCCTCGAGCCTCGATTTAAATGTCCCCACTGCGACTACTGCTGCAAGGTTAAGGCCGACATCGCGAAGCACATCGTTCGCAGACATAAGGGTGCTTCCGTCTACGTTCTGGACATTTTCAAACCGTTCACCTGATCGTACCGTGTCGTCGAATAAAGCTTACTTCGAGGATACCGGAAGAGTACTGAAAAACACAGCTCCCCTCCCTCTTTGCGTAACATGGGACCGCGCTAACAATGAGACGAATAAACGCTAACTATTCGAAAGTAGAGACACCTAGGTAAGGTTGCCCGAGAGATCGATGTTAATAGCAGCGCTTCCAGGATTAGATTGTCTGTTTGCACGTGCGAGCGCATCTTGTCCTCGCTGTGTCAGAATTGCAAAAGGTGCATGAATTGTTGAAGGTTCGTCTGAGCAGGTTGCGAGATCGAATTTAACGGCTGACGATTGTTCCTGTTCCAGATGCGTACTTATCGTGGGAGGTGGAAGAACGCTGGCGTCCGTCCAAGTATCGGAGCAGACAGCGGAAAGGATCTCGGCGAAAAAAGGACAGCATGCAGGATGGGAGGCGACGCTTTCTCTACCCCTGTCCTAATCTAGGTTGCGACAGAACCTTCTACTGGAAGGGAAGTCTGACATGGCACATGCGACATTCTTGCGGGCAACAGCCACGATTTCAGTGTCCCTACTGCAGTTACAGGTGCAAGGTCAAGGGGGACGTGCGCAAGCACGTCATGAGAATGCACAAAGACATGAAAGTGGACGTCGTTGATCTTGCCAAAGGCCAGCTCCCCCCCCTTGATTCCGATCTTTCGTTCGACTAATTGACTTGTCGGTTAAGAATGGGACGTGTAACTTCTATGAATAAACCGTATTCTTCCCAATAGTATATCCCGACGCCAGTGCGTTTCTCAGTTTAACTCTCATTCCTCGAATGAACGTATCTAGAAAAGGGAATGGAAAAAAGGAAACAAGTGTAGGTTGTATCGGCATGTTTACGTTGAAAATGTAGCTTCGTTGAAATGTCTGACTTGGCCACCGATCCTCCTCTCTCCGTTTCTGTCTTTCGTTCTTTCGTCCTTCTGTTGGCAAACCTTAATCGCCCTTTTCCAGTAGCGAGGGAAGAGGTACGGTTCCACCGGTGTCGATTGTAAGTCGATTGTAAGTCGATTGTAAGTCGATTGTAAGTCGATTGTAAGTCGATTGTAAGCCGAGAACGACAATAGCAACTTATTTTCCCTGCTCCGTACATTGATCGTAGTTTGAGCAGGTACCTTCGGTACAAGTGCCAGCTTTAGCCTCGCTTCGAGTGTCCTTGCTGCGATTACCGTGACAAGCTGAGAGGCAACGTGAAGAAGCACGTGGACTTGGAGCATGATTACGTTTTAGAAGCGTGCGAGTGATACCGACCACTCTCTGTGGCGGTCACCCTTACCGAAAGACGGCAGTCATCGGTGAAGGTTAATCTCGAACGGGGCATTTCTTTTTCAGGACACAGACGGTCATCCTTACGTCTTAGGCCGGTGCTGACGATGCTGTCCGCCGCCGAGAGACGACGGGGGAGCTGGCTTAAGAAGCCGACAAAGTATTCCTGCCCAAATCCCACCTGTCACAGCGTTTTCGGCTGGAAGCGCAATCTGACGAGTCACTTGCGGTATCAGTGCGGTCAACAACCTCGTTTTAAATGTCCCTACTGCGATTATCTTTGCAAAGTCAAGACCGACGTCAGGAAGCACATCAGGGCAAAGCATGTCGATCACGACATATGCGTGATCGATATATTTCAGCCGTGGAAGATTCTTCACTGAGAGATCCGATATTGAAATCCGATAATGGAATCTGGAATGCGCGCTCACTGTAAATTTCATCGAATTAAATAAACTTGACGCCGAACTTGACACGACTCTCGCCAATCATCATCGCGATTACATAATTCAGCTTCCGGCGAATAAAGGAAAGAACGGCAAGGACGCTTCGCATGTTTCGCATTTTACATGTTTTTTCTCTCCTTGGCTTTCTCGGGCTCTCGCGGCTGCGCGACAGCTATACTAGCACTACTACTGGTACTAACAAGGAATTCCCAAGAGAGCAGGCGAGGATATATATGGTTTTTCCTTCCCGTCTAACATGTGTGGGGTTTGCGGCAGGGAGGGAGCGTGATCGCAGCTCGCAGGTACGGAGCTACTAACTTTTCTTCTCATTATGAGCGAGCGGATATCAGACGACGAAGCGACCGTCCCAGTCTCTTTCTCTCTCTCTCTCTCACTCTCACTCTCACTCTTTCTTTCTCTCATATATACTTTAATTTACCCTTCGCGTATGTATAGTATTCTCTTTCTTTCCCTTCCTACGTCCCTGCGTCCTCTCTCTCTCTCTCTCTGTCTCTCTCTCTGTCTCTCTCATCATCCTCGTTTCTTACCATCCAACTTGGAACGATAGCTTCCATTTCACCAATATCCCAATAAATAAATAATAATAACCGCTTCGCTGCGGTGAGAGTATAGCCGTACGGATGATTAGCTGACTCTCTGGTTGCAGGTGTCGCCGCGGGCTTCGTCGTCCCAGCGAAGGTCGATGGGGCCAGCTTCCATGGGAAAGCGAAGAAATACCCCTGTCCGAACTGTCCCAGTGCCTTCGGTCAGAAGCCGAGTCTGACCAGGCATTTGAAGTACGAGTGCGGCCAAGAGCCACGCTTCCAGTGCCCGTACTGTCAGCATCGCAGCAAAAAGACTTCCGACGTCTACGGGCACGTCAGAAGGAAGCACACTGACCTCAAGGTCTTTGCCATCGATATTCACAGCGACATCGCGAAGGACTTACTTTTGAATGTGCCTAAGATGCAATGGCTGTGAGCCAGTCAGCTTCCCATCCCCCCAACGATTTCCCAAGAGCTCCGCCTCCTGCCCCGTTTAGTAGGAGTTTCAGTGTGATCACGGATTGTACCTTTCGACGGCGGCAACGAGAATAAATCTGTCCTTATGTCGGAAGTTGTTCAGTGAGCGTCAATAAAATCACGTAACTTTCGATCCTTCCGTCCGTATGCGCATCCGTTCTACTCACGAACTGTTTCCTGGCCCCATCGAAACTTATGCTCTAGATCTAATCCCGTATGCGCGCGATCCGATCGCAGCCGATCTGTGATCCGATCTGTGATCCTGTTACCTCTTACCATTCTTATAGTCGATCAATTTGCCATTAACAAAGGATGTTCAATTTCCTCCTTCCTTTCCCAATTTCAAACCAGAAGTTTCTTGTTCTAATTTCACTTCGATCGAATCGCCTAACGATTCTTCTCCATCGGCGGATCGAATGAGCGTGACGAATGAGCGAATCGAATGAACGACTCTACTTCTCTGCTCGACGTCCCGAAATAGAGTGAGCATTTTGGGGAAACGCTGTCGAAATAATCCTTCCTTCGGACATCGATCCGTCTTGTTCATCCTTCTTTCACGATCTTTCCTATATCTGATTACAGGTAGAGTGAGTTACGTTGGGCCCAAACCGATATTCCGCACTCACCAATTGCGGGAGGATGAATTTCTTTGCCAGCAGCCCAGCTCGCAGCAGCATAGGATAGGAGGGAACGGTGGTAACGTGAGGTCAGTGATAGGGAGCCATCAGTGTTCAGCTGAGGGTAGAGTAAAAGCGTTAAACTGTGTACCTCAGGTATACATGTCCAAAGTGCCGGAGGACCTACCGCCACGCTCATCATATGCTTCGACACTACAAGTTCGAGTGCGGCAGCCCTCCGAGGTTTCAGTGTCCCTATTGCGGGATGCGGAGCAAACAGTCGAACAACGTGTACAAGCACATTAGAGGGAAGCATCCAGGCGCCAAACTGGAAATTGTCAGACTTCAGTACGAGCAGCAATGAGAATCTTTTTAGCCGGCTCGCTTCGCCTCCGAGGGTGTGAAATAAAATTTATGAGACTGAACAGTCGACTTGAGCGCCTCTCGTTTACACGAAAAAAAACACATTGCATTCTCCTTCTTTTTGACCCTCTACGAACGGTGATCGTTGGAAAAGTATTTTCGCCTCACCTCGTTTCGTTCACTGACGCGAGCATAGGTCGTGTGTTAGCTTCTGCCGTCTAACGTAACCGCTTTACTCGTTTGTCCACTACTAAACTAAATGCCATTTTTCTATTCGTGTATCTGTCACCTGGCAACGATAGAACATCTCGATTGGTACGTCGCACGAAAGTATTATTTCTCCTCTCAGTGGCTTTATACGTTGCACATCGATCGTAGTAGGGAAGTTTCACTTGCCAGCTGGATCAATTAACAAATCCGAGTGTCACTGTCTTTCTCTCGTTCAGCATCATCCGTCATCAGCATCATCGTCAATGATTGTCACTGTCGCACATTCCGTAAGAATACGCTGTGCGTCACGCATAAGTGTTTGCAATTGTGTGTTGGTACAGTACACCGTATAGCTGAAGGTAGCCAAGTGAATTTGAAGTGTCGAAACGAAAATTGTGCGCCGGCGAGCGCAGCGATTCGTTAACACGATTCGTTAACGCGATTCGACGATCGACAGGCTATCGATTGGACCCGATTCACGATCCAGTGTCTCTCGAGACTCTTGCTAATCCGAGCTCTTCCGTCTTCTTTTTCAGCCTTTCTGCAAATATTACCAGTGCCTTGGCTCGAAGAGAAGTATTCCGATAAAGGAGTGTCGAGGAAGATTAGACCACGTTTCCCATGTCCGCGTTGTCGGAAGAGTTATACCACCAAGAGCGCCGTCACGGCACATTTCAAGTATGACTGTGGCAAACCACCGAGATTCGAGTGCCCCTACTGCGGCAAGCTCAGCAAGAAGAAGTTCAACGTCCAAGATCATATCAGGCACAAGCATCCAGCGAAAACCGTCGTCTGCAACACTCTCTTCTAGACGCTTTCCCCCCTTTTTCGCTATTTCGCTACTCTTATTTTATTCCTCCCCCTCCCTTCCGCCCTCCTACTCTCACTCTTTCTCTCTTTATCTCTCGATCTCTATCTTTGTCCATATCTCCTTTTTAGGCTCCGGGTTAGTGTGCTCTTCTCTTAGGAAAAAGAACCGACCCAAAAATGTGTCGGTTACGACAATCGTTATGCTCTATTTGTTGCTACTATTTGCGATAAGAGATTCCCCCGTTCTCTTTGTCCCACTCTCTTTTCCCGCCTATAGAGAAAGATATATAAGTGTATATTGGAAGCGATGGAAAGGAGAGCCGAAGAGACGAAGGCATAGACTACGTGTGGCCGCCTATGCTCTGACCTCGGAACGAGTGATGCACGCGAGCGGACAAAGTCTTGCACGCACACCCTCGCTCATGTATTTATTATCATGCTAAAGCTCGTCTGTGACGTCGTTACGAAGAGAAAATAAAAGTATTTCCAGTAGAAAGTCTAAGCTGCTATGACTCTGAGAGGCACAAATCTTCCTATCTCGCATCTGTTCAGAAAATTGTTCTCTTCTCTCTCTCTCTCACTCTTTCTCTCTCTCTCTCTCTCTCTCTCTCTCTCTCTCACTCACTCACTTTCTTTCTCTGTCTGCCTGTCTGTTGTATTTCTCATGACTCCTCGAAACAACTCCCTCTCTGCATGGGACTCACAAGGGAACATAGGCAACCCGGAAATTCAAAAAAATATGAGCTTTTGCACACATGTAGTGTGAACCATCCCTAACACGAAAATATTTTTTTTACGTGCTGAACCCCACATGGAAGGGAGAAATCACCCCTTGAAAAAATGTTGAAATTTTAGTTTTCATGAAATATCTCCTAAACGGTAAGAGATATCGAAAAAAAGTTAAATTAAAAGTTAAATAGTTCGATAGCATCTGCAAAACTGTGTAATCAATTTTTGAATTTTTTTATTTTTTTATGAAAAACAACCCCCACCCCCATCCCCGTTTCAAATATTTGTTTTTTTTGTTCCGCAATAAGACACCTCTGAACAACCTCTTTTCACACCTGTAAGCGATTTTTGCGTTAGAATTTTTTTGGGGGGTTGTAAAGGCGAAAAACTGCCGACAGTAACAAGGAGAGGACCAGAAGTATGGGTCACCGATTTTGTTGAAATTTGGCACAGACCTTCTTTAGCCGAAAATATTGGACACGTGTTTTGCCAAAAGTGGCACTTCTCCCCCATTTTTGAAAAAATTGAAGTCAAAAATCAAAATATTTCGATCGACCTGAAATTTTAGATACACGTTTAGAATTGAAAAATACACAATACGTACTATTTTATTTTGCAAAATATGAATGTTAACAAATGATATAGACGTTAAGTACTCTGTAGTTTATATGGTTTATATCGAACCGTGCTAGCCGAGTTGGTAAAGCGTCTGACTACAAGTCTCATGGTGGAGAGTTCGAATCTCGGTTTTGCCGTTTTGCACGTATATTTTTTTTTCGCGTTTTTTTTATGTATTTTTGTCGTTTTATACTTGCATGCATAAAATTATAATAATATTTCATTTATTTAATAATACTAATGTTATATTCAATACTGGGTTAGGTTGGATACACGTTATATATTGGAAATGGTAGGGATAAGACATATTCGGAGACAACAATAAAAAATACATCTTCATTGTACTATTCGAGACACATGACGAATACTGTTTATTTACAGTTAAAATTATACAATGTAATTAGAGCAATAATGATACTCTTCATAGAAATGTTTTAAACACAGATACTGTCCGCACCACGCACATCGTATAAACGCTACCTGTTCGCAAATACTACATGTATGTGCATACTTCTCACTCTTAAAATAACAGAAATCTACAGGATTTTCGAACTCGTCCGGATGCGTTTCTAAATATCCGCTTTTAAACCAAGCGTATTGGAAAAGATTCCTAAATCTGGGTGATGAGAGTTGGTTGTGAGTTAACGATTGTAATTTGATTATATTATTACGAACATGTAAATTGATATTTTCTTCTAGAAGAATGACATTATTCGAAAATGTCCGCACAAAATTTTTCCAAATTCGGAAACCAAACACATCCAGAGGTTGAATCATGCCCGTCGTCTTTTTTGGAATGACTTTAAATGTAACCTCTTTGTCTTCTGGAATCAATTGATTCAACTGATCTGGACAGTGTCCCGACCACGAATCGAGTAATAGAATGGATTTTGGACCAGTATTTGCCAGATATACTTGGCTGAACCAAGTTCTAAAATGGTTTGACGTAAGTTTTCCTGACGACGAGGCCTCGACAAAAATATTTCAGTGTATTCTGTATAATTTTATCAGTATTCGTCATGTGTCTCGAATAGTACAATGAAGATGTATTTTTTATTGTTGTCTCCGAATATGTCTTATCCCTACCATTTCCAATATATAACGTGTATCCAACCTAACCCAGTATTGAATATAACATTAGTATTATTAAATAAATGAAATATTATTATAATTTTATGCATGCAAGTTTAAAACGACAAAAATACATAAAAAAAAATATACGTGCAAAACGGCAAAACCGAGATTCGAACTCTCCACCATGAGACTTGTAGTCAGACGCTTTACCAACTCGGCTAGCACGGTTCGATATAAACCATATAAACTACAGAGTACTTAACGTCTATATCATTTGTTAACATTCATATTTTGCAAAATAAAATAGTACGTATTGTGTATTTTTCAATTCTAAACGTGTATCTAAAATTTCAGGTCGATCGAAAAATTTTGATTTTTGACCTCAATTTTTTCAAAAATGGGGGAGAAGTGCCACTTTTGGCAAAACACGTGTCCAATATTTTCGGCTAAAGAAGGTCTGTGCCAAATTTCAACAAAATCGGTGACCCACACTACTGGTCCTCTCCTTGTTACTGTCGGCAGTTTTTCGCCTTTACAACCCCCCAAAAAAATTCTAACGCAAAAATCGCTTACAGGTGTGAAAAGAGGTTGTTCAGAGGTGTCTTATTGCGGAACAAAAAAAACAAATATTTGAAACGGGGATGGGGGTGGGGGTTGTTTTTTATAAAAAAATAAAAAAATTCAAAAATTGATTACACAGTTTTGCAGATGCTATCGAACGATTTAATTTTTAATTTAACTTTTTTTCGATATCTCTTACCGTTTCGGAGATATTTCATGAAAACGAAAATTTCAATATTTTTTCAAGGGGTGATTTCTCCCTTCCATGTGGGGTTCAGCACGTAAAAAAAATATTTTCGTGTTAGGGATGGTTCACACTACATGTGTGCAAAAGCTCATATTTTTTTGAATTTCCGGGTTGCCTATGTTCCCTTGTCAGTCTTACTCCTCTATCGTACTGACGAAGCAGCTGATTTACAGTGATCCTAAGACGCGCGTCGTCCTCCGCCGAGGTTCGAGCACATGCCTTGACCTTAAAACGATCTTTTGTAGGTGGCATGCTCGTCGGTGCCCAAGGAATACAGGCGAAGAAGGATTCGTCGAAGACGCGACCGGATACCCAGTACAACTCGAGTACCGGCAAGTTTCACTGTCCAAATTGCAATAACGGTTACGGGAGACGCGACACGATGTTGGGACACTTCAGGTACGAGTGCGGCAAGGCGCCCAGGTACAAGTGCCCCTATTGTCCGCTCTGCAGCAAGAAAACCTCCAACATTTATCAGCACATCAGATGTATGCACCCGAAGGAACAAGTGACCCTTATCAAGCTTTACTAATCTCGTCGAAGCGTGTGCCAAGGATGCGCACCACTCGAAAGCCGTGCCAAAACGCGATATGAGAATAGAGAGGAGACGCGCTCCGAATCTATTCGATATCTCAGGGAACTCTGCTTTTACGATCCTTCCGTGCTCTCATTATTTTTCACTCTCGACCTTTGCCATTGTCTACCGTACTCTCCCGCGTTCAGCGGTTACTCGATTCGTTAATGTGAGAATCTTTCGGCGCAACAGAGACTCGCCATTGATTGAAGTACAACGATTAATTGGTTAATATGCTACGAATAGAAACGCACCTATGTATTTAGGTGGTTGCGCGAACCGTATCGTTCTTTTGCGGTCGGTGCCAAATGAAAGACTGTCATGTACATATTATACTAGCGCCGCCTTCTTTGTATCTCAGAAATAAAAGGAAAGGCGAAGAAGAATTCATGATTTAACTCTTATCCTATCGAATATGAGTAGTGCGTGCATGCGTGGAAATATTTCTCTGAGCGAGAGAATGAGAAATGAATGACCTTAAGGTGGAAATGATTGACGCGGACTGGACAGCTTTCGTTTCAGGTAGAAAGAAGATAACCGTCTAGCTAGCTAGCTTAACGAAGACACAGACGACACAGAAGTGCGTAAACATCGATTGACCTTACGCTCATTTCTACTGCTGCGAGAGAAGCGAGTACACGAGGCCGATGTACAGACTCGTCAGGACAATGAATATTGACTCCGAGGTCAGAGCGAATCTCGCTTCTTAACCTACCGAACGCACTTGGTGCCACATCAGTAAAGGAATTCATGGTCATCGACGCGAAACCGCATCTCGCTTACCTATGGCATACTAATCCCTAGGACACTCGTGCAAAGGATTTATTTGACAACAAAAGCCTCAAATTTCAGTTATCAAGTGAATCAAACTGGCAAACCGTATCTTTTCCTTCGTAGAGCTGCTTTGCCTAGTTGATGATCGTCGCAACGTTTATTTTTATTAACTGTGACTGTGACTTCGGTTTCAGAGTTTTGGTCAGGCGTCCGTCGTCAGGATGATCATAGTCGCCATCCCCATCACCATCATCATCATCCTCATCGCTATCAGCAGCATGAGTCAACTGCACAGTCACCTGTGCAGTCACCTCATCATCCCCATCATCATCATCATCATCATCATCATCATCATCATGAGCAGCAACAGCAGCAGCAGCAGCAACAGCAGCAGCAGTCACAACAACAGCAACAACGGAAAATGTCGGAGACAACAATGGGATCGCAAAGTCGAAAGTATCAGTGTCCAAAGTGTGAGAAATCCTTCTCTCAAAGCTACTCGATGTACCGGCATTACAGATACGAGTGCGATTCCTTACCACGATATCAGTGCCCCTACTGTTTCCACGTGAGCAAGTGGACTCACTCGATCTACAATCACATTCGAAAGCTGCACCCGGGACAGGAGGTGACGCTGAACAAGCTGTACTAGCAACTAGATGCGACCGACCATTCGCGAACGAATCTTACCGCTCTCGCCAAGAGGAGACCATCATCTTTCTCTCCGGAATGCAATATGTGGAATAAAGAGTGAAAACGTGATGAATGAGCACTTTCCTTCCGTACTTGGCGTACGACTAGAGTCCGGGAAACTTAGTGAATCGATCGGAAGCGTAGAATGAAGTGTCCCGAGAAGCTCGTTCTCGTCCCAATATCCAATCTCCCCGGCATTTCTCTTGTACCGTGAACTTTTTCCAGGGATAAAAGTGTGACGATGTTCGTGAGTGGTGAGTGAGCGGGTGCGGTAGGAGGAGTAGGGAGCGACTGGGTTTAAAGAGCGACAGGCAAAGGATGCCATGCTCACGTCATGCTCCTGCCAACACTCGTCTCATCTACGAAAGCACCTTTCTCTTTCTGCTTACAGACTTCAGGCCGATCGTCCTTGGGAAGTACCCCTCGGCCGGCGCTGAGCCGCGAATATCGCGTCACCTCATCAGACTCCAGCCGGGATTCAATCGGCGCGGATTTCCCTGCCCAAGGTGTTCCCGCACATTTCACACTTCCGGCGGCATGAGTCGCCATTACAGGCTCGAGTGCGTCGATTTGCCCCGATTCAAGTGTCCCCATTGCGACATGCGCAGCAAGTACACCCAAGCCGTGTACAGGCACATCAGGGCTAAGCATCGCGATATGGAGCTGAGATTCGTTAAATTGTACTGAGAACCCATTCAGCTACGCACCGGTAGGCACATCTTTCTCTCCCTCCCTTCACATCCCTCCCTCCCTCCATCCCTTCCTCCCTCCCTCGTCCACTAATCGCTCCTACACTATCAATATAGCTGGATCCCTTGCATAGTTCTCCTCTCAATAGCTAAATTAAGATTTCTTCCGAACTTCTGTTCTCCACACCCCGAAATACAACTTCTCGATGCAAGGGACTTTCTTGTTGTATCGATTATGTAAACTACGTACAGGCCTCATCATTTACAATGTGATAATTGAAAACAAATATTAAAAAAAGAAGGAAGAAGAGGAAAAGTCGTGACGGAACTCGATATTAGATTCCTGTCTTTCTTTTTTCCTTTAATTTTGCCTCTTTAGATTTTTTGATAAAATATGCAATATTTGCTCGCATTGTGGCATTGCCACAGTGTCCCTTATTTAATTTGATATACGGACGTTTAATACGTCCTACCCTACTTTGATCCGCACGAGAGTAAGGCACAATGGTTATGTGTCAATAGGATACGTGATTTCATTGTACCGCGATATTGATAAAATATTTCATTTTTTTTTATTTTCAGGCAACACTTAATCGCAACAAGGAGTCATCTATCCTTGCCTTTGTTGCCTCAGTGTCGCAGTGATAAATCTGTCGAACGAAGGACCGATTGACTCACGCTCCGCTGGGTTCTGTGTAAATTTCGAGTGTACAAGCAATTAATCCCCTTTCTCTCTAAATCGCATGCTGTGTTTTGTGTTCCCCTCTTCTACTCTCTGTCAACTTTCGTTTACCACATCGCTAGAGCATCTCCTGTTTTTTTGCCGCGAGCAATCAATCATCGTCGATTACTCACACCCGCAGCGACATTTCACTAGATTCGTTCGAAGGAGGTGAGCTCGAAGGAAGTAAGCTAATCGTGTACGGTGATTGGAACTTGTCATGTTTTTCACGTACAATGCGTCATTAACACTCGTTCACCGTGACCTTTTGCCGATAGCGTCGCCGTGGCGGAACACAACGATATGTCAAGCATCGTCGATAAGAAATCGTTTAACGCTTAGGGATAATGCCGGAGCTGGCGGGATAAGTCCTTGAGTTCTGACAGTCAAACTGTTCTTCCAGGTAGGTTCATGGAGAACATCAACGGTTGGTTCCACTGCCCCCGTTGTACCCACAGTTTCCTGTCGAAAGACTGCATGGTGCGCCATTTCCGATCGCACTGTGACCTTCACGAGACGCGCTTTCGATGCACGTACTGTGACTATGGCTCCAAGTACAGCTCCAACGTCTACAAGCACGTCAGGAGGGTTCACAAGCAGATGCCTTTCTTCAAGCCGGATCGCTTCTTTTTACCCTAGGATACGTTCGACCCAATTCTGCGATTACCGCCACTCTCTCAATAAATTCCTTCCTTTCATTTCTTCCCAACGGTGCCGATCCCAGTGACGACATCAATGACGACATCAGTGACG